>CM044004.1:3607186-3979838 GCA_024085815.1 Flaveria linearis | reverse complement strand
AGAATATTATGAAATTTAGAGAAAATAATCTGTTTGGATTTAGATGCTATAAAAATTTTTATATGGTACGGTACTTTTTTTTGGTCAAAATTATATGAATTTTTGATGATTGATTAAACAGCAGTAGGTATTTTAAGGATTTTGGGAATATTGTGGGATTTATATAAAATAACATGTTGGGAATTTGAAGTTGTCAAATTTATGAGAAGCTACAACTGTCCAAATTATGTTCTATAAGAATTTGGTGATTTTGGACATCAGTAGCTATTTTTAAGATTTTTGAGAAGTTTGGAATAAATCACAAACTATTATGGATTAAGAATTTTTAGAGGCCCGAAGGTGTTTCTATTAATCTTTTACAATAATAAAAACCAGTAAAATATTTAAAGTATTGTCTGACGCTGTGAACTATCTTGTTAGGTTCAAGTGAGAAGACACGGTGAGTTCATAGCCCCATTTTCAACCGTTTGATATTCAGTAAAGTTTTGGGGGAAAAAGTATACTGTTGGTTGATGTATTATTTTAAAAATATTTTCGTTTGCTTACTGTCATTTGCGACACAACCATTAGTTCGAATGAGGAACCGGTCAATAATATTGGTAGCGCTACTTGGGAGAATATTTGCACTAACCGGATGAGGGTTACTGCTATTTTCCTGCATCTAATCGAATGGGGTTAGGATGTAATATTATCTGATTTTGTGATTATTTCGTGATAGTATGATATGTTCTGAGCAGGCTTGGTTGTAATTGATACATCAACAAAATATTTGTCTGGATTAAACCTATGTTCTCACCAACATTTTTGTTGACTGGTTTAAGTGTACTTTTTCAGAAACGATGACTAACACCTTTGACATTAGTTTGAGGTCCACAACGGTTGGGGAGAGGTTGTTGGGAAGAGTTTGTGTGACACTAACGGTCAACATAGTTGACTATAGTGTGTATGTAGATCACACTTCCACCGTATCTGAAGACATGCAGTAGTTTAATCAAGTTGTAAAAAGATTATGTCTAATTTTGAAAACTTATGTATAGGATGTAATCATGAATATTATGAATAATGCATGTCCTACTTTCTTGTTTTAAGCATATTATTTATATTTGTTCTGCTATAATTAATGTACTCTGATAAAGCAAGTCACACCCAAACCGCATTTCACGCTTCCGCCGGGATGTGACAGTTGTGAACTATACGTATGCGCTTTGTGGATCTGCTACATTATATTTAACTATTTATGCTTTGGGAATGCTCACTTTACAAGCCATTAATTCCCGTGTGGAACCGATGAATAGGTTTGGCTGTAACTATGTATAACTGATAAAACCGCCTATACATAAGTATAGTCGCGGTAACTCTTATAAACTTACAAGTTGTTTTCATCTTAACATCTTTTATTACTCAAAACCTGCGAAGCTCACTATGTTGATCGTTTTGAGCATCTCTTTCCAGGTGATCAAGGTAATTGAAGTTCTAGGAGCGCTGCCTTTTAGAGGAGACTCTAGGATATATTTTTGGAGAATTAAGCATTTTGTTAAACATTAATTTTTGGAACATCTTGGTTGCTTAAACTTGTACATTGTATACTTGTTCCGGATATGGGAATTTACATTGCAAGTTATCTTAATGCTTATGTGATCATTGTATGTTGTGCTTACGGCTATGATGTCGTGATCATTGACTGAACACGACACAAGTCTCCATTTGTGTTCGGGTGTCGTCATGATACGCTTGTCATCATATTTATATTGCTACTCAATCGTATACCATGTGTTATGACGATCCCGTCTAGCTCGCATCCCCGTGTTTCCGCTATCACGGGGGGGTTACAGACTGGTATCAGAGTCATTGGTTATAGAGAATTAGGCAATTCACTTGACCTGACTATAACCTAGGAACCTTCATGTAGAATGCATGCTAGGACTGGCTTGCATTTGATATTACATGTATGTTCCTCTATACTTGTTTCTTGTCTCTATACTGATTCTATACATATGTGCTTGTTATCTGATCATCCTGAGGAAGACACTATTACTCTTAGTCTTTCTCCCCGGATACCTTTATACTAGAACTTTACGTTCATATGCACAACAACATCATATCATTAGGTCGAGATACCTAAACAGAAGGGAAACTTGGTGATCACGCGTAGCGTCGATCTCGGATACTAAATCCGACCCTAACATGGTTATGCCTGAAATCCTGAAAGTATGAGGATAGGCAACTTCATTAGACATATTGTGCTTATGTGCTTGGAGTTTACTTGTTACCACATATTACTATTGGAATACAATGGCTCATGGACATGAGGGCATTACACGATTTTTGCTTGATGAATGTTGTCAATACTATGATGTTAACCTGGGGTAAGTGAAGCTAAGGGTGACCATGCAAGGCAAATTACCATTAGGGTGCACACGTAATTGCAATTTGCACTGCATGAGAAGTCTGGCTAATCTTACCAGGAGGTAACGATCATGAGTATTCAAGTTTTCTATTCTATACCCTAGGGTGCTAGGATTATAATTCTAGTAAGACCCCGTTAAGGGTAACAAAACATCACTAACACTTGCTATTACTTAAGTCCTGTCCTACCTAGAGCCTTCATGGTATTTCCAATCATGACATTGACCTTATCCTTTATGAGACATTCCTCCACTTAGCATTTCAGTAACTAAGGAACTGATTGAATGCTTAGAATGAAAGTGGACTACAGGAAATGTAGAGGATGATGATACCCTCTACACATACATTACGTTATTCTTTGGGATGATGCTAAGGAATATTAGGTGTCGTGTAACCGGTTTAAGCGTCATTCAAGGTATACGTGGATGTGGTGGGAACGCTGTGGGGAACCCTATATATATGCATCACGGTATACTGAGAATGTTCTTAAACTGGGCTACGTGATGATCTTGATGGACCGAAGCATGGGTTATTGGAACTTGATGAGTGGAATAATATGTGTATCTTAAAGTGACTAAGGTTTACATGTTTACTAAAGTTTACATTTTACACCTTTCTATGATTAGAAGATGCCGCCTAGAGAGTCACACGTAGTACCAATCAAGAAGGTGAGACCCCACAAAGGCAGAGGTAGGGGTAGACCCACCAGAACAGGTGGTGCTCCAGCTGGCAACATCAGGGAACTGACAACCCTGACATAGCTGCTATGATTCTCAGCAGCTAGCCGCACTGATTCCAACTATAATGACTCAAGTGAGCGACACTCTTCTGAATCATCATCCCACGTGGATCATGATACTAATGATCAACATAACCAGGAATAGGGGAAGACACTGGATTAGTGGAACAACTAGGACGAAACTGGGGTCGACAATACTAGACGGGGATGTTCTTACAAGGAATTTGTGGCCTGCAAACCCGAGAATACGATGGGAATGGTGGGGCGATAGCCCTGACTAGACGGCTTGAAAAGATGGAGGCAGTGATTGACATCAGTGAGTGCCTCGACAGTCAAAGAATCAAGTATGCCACGTGTTCACTACAGGGCAAGGCACTAACCTGGTGGAACACCCAGGTTCAAGCTAGAGGAAGAGAATCTACGATGTAAATGACTTGGGATGAGTTCAAAGCCCTAATTACTGAGGAATACTGCCCTCTTAACGAGATGCAGAAACTGAGCAGGAATTCTGGAACCATGCGATGGTAGGAGCTGGGCACGCAACTTACACTGATCGTTTTCATGAGTTGGCAAGACTGGTTCCACATTTGGTAACTCCGGAATCAAAGAGAATTGAAAGGTATATTTGGGGACTCACGCCTCAAATCCGAGCATTGGTAACAGCAGCTGCTCTCCCATGATTCAGAGCGCAATCCTGAAGGCCGCGCTCTAACTGATGAGATGGTAAGAACAGGGATGTTGGGCAGGGGAGCAGAGAGAAGAAAGGAGGTTGGGGAACGAGCCGGTCTAATGCTGGAAGATTTGATAAAAAGGCCAAGACAACCTGAAATTTTGTTGCTGTGACTCAAGAAGGAAAGAATATGCTAGTCCACACCCGAAATGTAACAGGTGCACCCGAAATGTAACATGTGCACTCTTCATCATCACCCAGCAACGCCGTGTCGGATGTGTGCGAATTGTAGGCGCCCGGGGCACCTAGCGAAGGATTGTAGAACTACGCCGAATCTGGTAGCGCCCGTCAACACGGTTAACCCCGCCGGGAATGCCAGGGCTTGTTATGAGTGCAGAGGTCTTGGTCACTACCAGAACATGTGCCCCAGACTGAATAGGGCACCGGGTCAACAAGGGAATAACCAGCAGCAAGTGATGGCCATAGCTGTAATCCGACCAAGGGAATCAAGGAAATGCAAGCAGAGGACGTGCGTTCGTTATCGGAGCAAATGACGCCCGTTAGGACCCGAATGTTGTTACGGGTACGTACTTGCTCAATCACCACTTCGCATCCATACTATTTGATACTAGGGCAAACAATAGTTTTATCTTCTGATTTTGCACACATGCTTGTCTTGAACCTTAGTAGACTAGAAACTAGCTTCTTCGTAGAAATGGCCAACGGTAGAGTTTGTACAAGCAGATGAGATTATTAGACAGTGCTCCATGATATTGGAGAACCATGCCTTCGACATAGACTTAATACCTTTCGAGTTGGGGAGCTTTGATGTGATTGTGGGAATGGATTGGTTATCGAAACACAGAGCCGAGATTGTTTGTCAGGAGAAAATAGTACGAATCCCCATGCCAAACGGGGAGGTACTCAAGATTCAAGGAGAACGACCGGGAAGAACTCTGAAGCTTATCACTTGCATGAAGACACGACGATGTTTACGGAAGCAGTGTTACGCATTTCTGGCCCATGTAGTGGAAAGAAAGAAGAAGGCAACAAGTTGGTGGATATTCCTGTAGTACGAGATTATCCGGAAGTATTCCCTGATGAGTTGTCGGGTTTACCTCCCCACGACAGGTGGAATTTCGTATCGAGTTGGTTCCTGGAGCTACGCCGGTAGCAAAAGTACCACCGGTTAGCGCCATCAAATGCAAGAGTTATCTAGCCAATTACAAGAGCTATTGAAGAAGGGTTTCATTCGGCCAAGTCATTCACCATGGGGAGCACGGTCTTATTTGTCAAAAAGAAAGACGGGTCGTTCCGCATGTGTATCGATTATCGCGAGTTGAACAAGTTGACTGTGAAGAATCGATATCCTCTTCCCAGAATTGACGATTATTTGATCAGCTGCAAGGTGCTTCATATTTCTCCAAGATTGATCTTCATTCTGGATATCATCAACTAAGGGTTTTTGAGGATGACATACCGAAAACAACATTCAGGACTCGTTATGGGCACTATGAGTTCTTAGTCATGCCGTTCAGACTGACTAATGCACTAGCTGTGTTCATGGATCTGATGAATCGAGTATGTAAACCCTACTTGGATAAGTTCTTGATCGTGTTCATAGACGATATACTTATTTACTCTCGTTCGAAAGAAGAACCACGAGAAACATCTTCGGGCTATACTGAGTCTGTTACAAGAAGAGAAACTTTTCGCTAAACTCTCGAAGTGCGAGTTTTGGTTTCGAGAAGTGAAATTTTTAGGTCATGTGGTTAACGAAAATGGGATTCATGTAGATCCCGAAAAGATCGAAGCAGTGAAGAAGTGGGATGCACCCCAGACACCTTCAGAGATACGACAATTCTTAGGATGGCCGGATACTATCGTTGCTTCATTGCGAATTTCTCAAAGATTGCCCAACCGTTAACCTTGTTGACTCAGAAAGATAAGAAGTTTGATTGGGGAAAGCACAAGAACAAGCATTCCAAACATTGAAGGAAAAGTTGTGCAACGCACAGATATTGTCCCTCCCAGACGGGACGGATGATTTTGTGGTGTACTGTGATGCTTCATATCAAGTTTGGGTTGTGTGCTAGTGTAGAAAGATAAGGTGATTGCTTACGCCTCACGATAACTTAAGGTGCACGAAAAGAACTACACAACTCATGATTTGGAGTTGGGCGCTGTAGTATTTGCACTTAAGATATGGAGGCACTATCTGTATGGAACCAAATGCAACATCTACACAGCTCATAAAAGCCTTTAACACATCTTGAATCAGAAAGAACTCAACATGCGACAACGACGTTGGGTAGAGCTACTTAGTGACTACGATTGTGAAATCCGGTATCATCCGGGGAAAGCAAATGTGGTGGCTGACGCCCTAAGTCGTAAAGAGCGCGTGAACCACTACGTGCTCGAGCTTTGGGACTGACTATTCAAACGAACTAGAAAGCTCAGATCCAACTTGCACAAAGGAAATCATTGAAAGAAGAAAACCTTGCAGGAGAAGAATTCCGAGGGTTAGATAAACAGATGATTTGTAAGGATGATGGCATACAGTACTTCATGGATCGCATATGGGTACCCAACTGGGAGACGTTCGCACCCTGATCATGGAGGAAGCGCACAAGACACGATATTTTGTTCATCCTGGTGCAGACAAGATGTATCACGATCTTAAGATCTATACTGGTGGCCAGGTATGAGAGAGACATGCTATGTATGTAAGCCAATGCTTGACATGCTCAAAAGTTAAGGCTGAACATCAAAAACATCGGGATTATTACAGCAACCTGAAATTCCCGAGTGGAAATGGGAGAACATAACTATGGATTTATTACCAAACTCCTGAGAACGCCAAGCGGACACGACTCGATATGGGTCGTGGTGGATCGAATGACAAAATCCGCTCACTTCTTGCCTATCAGAGAAGATTATAAAATGATAAGCTGGCAAGGTTGTACATCAAAGAGGTCGTGACACGGCATGGGGTGCCGGTGTCAATCATATCCGACCGAGACAGTCGATTTACTTCATGATTTTGGCAGACGTTACGGAAAGCGATGGGCACTCGATTAGACATGAGTACAAGCCTATCACCTCCAAACAGATGGCCAAAGTAAACGAACCATACAAACATTGGAAGACATGCTCAGAGCTTGTGAATCGATTTCGGTGGTAGCTGGGACACTCATCTACCATTGATTGAGTTTTCTTACAACAACAGCTACCACACAAGCATTGGATGCGCTCCATTTGAGGTATTGTACGGGAGGAAATGTAGATCCACAGTTTGTTGGCCTGAAGTTGGTGAGAGCCAGTTTACGGGCCCAGAGATCATTTAAGAGACACTGACAAGATCTTCCAAATCAAAGACAGACTTAAAGCTACTAGAGATCGCCAAAAGAGCTATGCCGACAATCGTCGGAAGCCTCTGGAATTCAATGTTGGAGATCACGTACTACTCAAGGTCTCTCCCTGGAAAGGGATTGTACGATTTGGAAAGAAAGGGAAGTTAGCCCCAAGATACGTAGGACCTTCGAGATTACAGAAAGAATCGGTCCGGTGGCTTACCGATTAAGGTTGCCACAAGAACTCAGAAGTGTACACGACACTTTTCACGTATCAAACCTCAAAAAGTGCCTGGTGGATGAAACTCCACATGTGCCAATTGAGGAAATTAAGATCGATGAAAAGCTTCATTTCATCGAAGAACATGTCGAGATCATGGACCGAAAGGTCAAACGCTTAAGGCGCAGCAAGATACTGATCGTTCGCGTGAGATGGAACTCCAAGCGAGGACCAGAATCACGTGGGAATGGGAAGATCAGATGAAACTCAAATATCCACATCTATTCGGGACGACACTCTTGACCTAACACCAGTTGAATTTCGGGACGAAATTCTCTCAACTGGGGGATACTGTGACATCCGTCACCATAAGGTCCGTCATTTAACGTGAGTTTCGTTAACTATTCTTAGAACATTCATTCCTCACCTTCATAGACTATTCGTGAGGACATCATACTTGTTTGGTTTTCTTTTACAGATGTGATACCATTATTTGCAACCTTATCATCCAAAACGCTTACGGGTATCACAACCGACATCACTAACTATATTATGTTATATAATATAAACATCATTAATAACAACATATTCAAGATACAAACAACATTAAATACTTTCCTATAATTAATATAACGCACGTATTTACGTCGTTTTCAACCGAAACAAGTTTGGGGAAACCGGGGGCTAAGTGCAGGGACTAAAAGTGACAATTGTCAAACTAGGGCTGGGTATAAATACCCTTGATTCCATCCCTAGCCTTCAAATTTCTTCTTCCTTATCTTCTCCTCCACCATTCTTTTACATCCTTGCACCTAGAACCGCCCCGTTTTCTTCGTGTTTTCGCCGTTTCAACCATAACTATAGCTTAGACAACACGTTTCAAGCAGGCAGACGACCTTGGTCGTCCATTTTTGCTCATTTTACTGCTGTGATTTCTAGGGTTCGGGTGCTCGGGTTCAACCCGAGCACAAGAGGTCGTGGGGGTGCGTGTGTTGCCTTTCTGAGTGTGCATCTTACCTAGATATGTTAGATAAGTGTTTCTGGAAGTCCTTGTTATGCGAAATCCATGCACAGAGCAGCCGAAGGCTGCTCAGCACTTCAGCAGTCACGACCTGCTGCGCTGGGCGATTGGGTCTGTCATGCGACTGAGCCGTGAGACTGGGTGAGTCGTGCGACTAAGTCCATGCGATTGGGTGAGTCATGAGACTGAGTCCAAGTGATTGAGTGAGTCGTACGACTGAGCCCATACGATTGTGTGCGTCGTGTGATTGAGTCATGCGGATGAGTATTGCCATGCGATTAAGTCATGCGGATGAGTATTTCCATGCGTATCGCACGACTGAAGGTCCAGTCGCACGAATGAAAGTTCAGTCGTACGAATGAAGCTAATTCGTATGAATGAAGGCTGAACCGTGTGAATAGAAGATTGAGTCGTGCGATTGGGTGCTGTGTGGTACGACTGAATGCTAAGTCGCACGAATGAGGGTTTAATCGCGCGAATGAAGATGATTCGCACGATTGAGAGTTGATTCGTGCAAATGGAGTGTCCAGTCGTGCGTCTAGTCCTGTCATGCAAATGGAGTCAATATGTGTGAATTCTTCCTCTGTGCGGTGTGTGTTGACGTGTGGTGTTAAGGTGACATCGACACGGTTGCCATTGCTAATGACGATCTTTGAGATTAACACTATCGAACTTATCAATGTATATCAAATCTAATCAACCTAACATTTTACAATTAGTAATAAACAATTCATAACATAAGAGCTTACCAAGTATTTCTCTGACAACAATAACACTTTTACATGAAAATCATCGACAATGGCAATGCTTCTAGTACAATGGATCTACATGAGATCTATCGTGCGTGTTTGTGTGCAAGTGTTACCCACGACCAAACCGATATGACCCGACCCAACTAAAAATATTGTTAACATCAGACGCATTATTAATGCTTAACATAACTGTCAATAGGTGATTGACCGTTCATAGCATCCTACATTTGGGAATATTCATCATACATGCTTATCATCTATTCTGTGAGTTTCATAGCCCCTTTTTACGCTTATATAACTTTTAAACATTTTCAAACTTGGGGAAAAGAATGCTCGCTTACTTAACACATTTTCAAGCATCTTCCTTAGTGGAAGTCTGCTGCAACTCTTATGGTTAACTTATCTTGCTTATCTTGTTGAATGATGCTATTATGACTCTTGACTCTATGCTATGTTGCTACCTTGTATGTTACTTGGTGTCTTTAAATTACTATGCGCTATTACTTTGATGCTATGTTTGTATGATTACTTGTGAATGCTATTGATCTTGGATGCTCTCGGCGGTGTGGTTATTCTTTATGGGTCTACTTTGTGGTTCTTCTTTGCCAAGCATCCATTACAACCATTAATCTCGGTAATGGGACCTAAGGATTGTTTGGTTGTAACCTATATGTATGCGCTTCGTGTATCTTGCTACGTCATGTGAAACTTGACTTTCAATACAACCATTAGTTCTGGTAATGGGACCTAAGGATTGGTTTGGTTGTAACCTATTACGTGTGCGCTTTGTGGATCTTGCTACGTCATATTAAACTTATTATGCTATGGAAAATCTTTCAATACAACCATTAATCCCGGTAATGGGACCTAAGGATTGGTTTGGTTGTGAACTATACGTATGCGCTTTGTGGATCTTGCTACATTATATTTAACTATTTACGCTTTGGGAAAGCTCACTTTACAGCCATTAATTCCCGTGTGGATCCGATGAATAGGTTTGGCTGTAACTATTTATAACTGATAAAACCGCCTATACATAAGTATAGTCGCGTAACTCTTATTAAACTTATAAGTTGTTTCATCTTAACATCTTTTATTACTCAAAACCTGCGGAGCTCACCAAAATTATGTTGACCGTTTTGAGCATCTCTTTTCAGGTGATCAGGGTAATTGAAGTTCTTGGAGCACTGCCTTTTAGAGGAGACCCTAGGATATATTTTTGGAGAATTAAGCATTTTGTTAAACATTAATTTTTGGAACATTTTGGTTGCTTAAACTTGTACATTGTATACTTTTTCCCGGGTTGTGGGAATTTACATTGCAAGTTATCATTAATGCTTATGTGATCATTGTATGTTGTGCTTACGGCTATGCTGTCATGATCATTGACTGAACACGACACAAGTCTCCATTTGTGTTCGGGTGTCGTCATGACACGCTTTTCATCATATTTATATTGCTACTCTACCGTATACCATGTGTTATGACGATCCTGTCTAGCTCGCATCCCCGTGTTTCCGCTATCAGCGGGGGTGTGACACTCAACCATGGTAGTTTCACCCTTAAATTTTCAACAATTAAGGAAACTTTTGTTGTATAATTCTCCACAACCTTTTTCTAAATTTGTGAACATATCCATGCTTGTTTTGCCTAAAACCTTCCAATACCATAGTCTTTGCTGCCTAATTTGTTGTTCCTTCTGTAATAGATCATACTTGTAATCTAATAAATTTATACGGTTTTGCTTTGATTGATGGGGTTTCACCAACTCTTGCTCAATTTAGGATAAATATGATTTCCTTAAAGTTTTCATGACAAGTTCAGATGGATAAGCATTTTGACGTGACATAGGTTGCTGAATTGAGCATTGATAGTAAGCCTTATGATTATAATGTATCTGGCTATAGTTACCTTAAGTATATTCTTATGGATCCTCGTATGCCGGATGAGGATAGTCGTAGCCATAATCATTATAATCGTTATACTCTTCTTGGTAACTTGAACTCTGTTCTGTAGTCAATTCATAACCATCGCAATCCCAATCTTGTCCGGAATAATCATTCATTCTAGATAGAGAATATCCTGATAATCTGGTGGAAGTGACTCATAGTACAGATAAGATGAGTGTGTATCTTCATCATCCTCATAATTCGACATCATATTATTGCCTTCTAACGGTATCACTTTAACATTCCTTATATGTTTTATATCTCTTCTAGAACATAGGACATTCTTGAACCTAATGAAACTAGCTCCCACAACATAAACATGGATCATAATCTTCATTCTTCATTCCAATTTATGATGTGATGAAATTCCTTGAGATTCTATTATGCTTACATAGAAATTACTCGAATATGCATGCATAATAATGTCACCTGCACAAGCAATTACACGTAAGTAGTACCGATTGAATAAATAAGATGAATAAATAAACGTGACAAAACTAATGAACTAAAAAATTTTTGCATACTAATTCCCTGGTAACGGTGGCATTTTGATGTAGATTGTTGTGGTCTACTATTAAAGAAATTAAATGTAAGACTTAGCTTATCTATACTAGTATGGGCAAATAAGATCATCTCCATGAGGAATTTGTGGAAAGTGTAGTTATAGTTCAATAACTTTAACTTTATAAGAAAATAACTTTGAATCAATGATCGATATAGAAAACAAGATCGTAAATTAATAAACTTGATTTAGTTGTAAAAACAATAATTAGAAAAATGATCCACTCTGTGTTTCAAGTTTATGAAACATATGTTGTAAACTAGTTATACTTAGCTAACTATCACATAGACATAATTATATTGGTTTAATTGATTTCAGTCAAAGAGATTGAACCGGTTGTAAACAAAACCTATTCTCAAACTACTAATTTCAATTTGCTAACCAAAATCTAACACTCATAATATTCATGATGTAAAAAAACCAAAAACTAATAAGGATTAGATTAAGATTTAAAACAAATAAAAACTATTTAAATAAATCAACCAATAAATGACATCATATGGCTTAACATGCCAATCAAAACTTCAACCCACACAATCTATGAACAACTAATTTCAAACAAATGTCATAAACACAAACCCTACACCTGGAGAAAATCATAGGTGGTTTAACCACTCATGGTTGTCATGGAATCATAAATCGGTTATTGTAGGAATCAATTATATAAAATGATGGATCTGTAGGTGTTCTATACTCTGAAAATTGCCCCTTGTATGGCCAAAAATGACTTGGTGAAGAATGATTTCGTAGCCCCCTTTTTAGCCTCCAATTACGTCATAAAAACCTGAAATTCACATTACTCGGCACAGGGACGTAATTTACGTCCCGATGTATGCAATTTACGTCCCCCCAAAACAACATATTTTTCTTCTTGTTTTACATCCTAGTCTGTATGCTTTATTTTGGTTGATTCTCACATAGGACGTAAATTATATCCTTAGGGACGTAATCTACGTCCCCATTCACTTTTCTTTATGTCTTCCATTTTTCAAGTCTTTCCTCCTTCGTGAGCTTCTAGCTTCATTCTAACTTCCGAAAAACACCCACATTGTGTCTGTTTAGCTTTGCAACCTGAAAATCAATAAACTCTTAGAATAACGGTTTTCCATATTAATAAACATCTAAAAACACATAATTAAACATGTTACTTTACTGAAAAACACCAACACATCACCTTTGTTATACCAAATTCTTAAAGTCTAAATAATCATTTAAATGGAATGTTTCATGCAAGAAACTAAGATGCACACAAAGATGATAAAGGCATTGAGATTTAGCCTTAGGAGTTGAAATAAGTCTTTTAAATTTTATTTTCTAGATCTTATCTAATATTATCCATTAAAAATCAAAAGTAAGCCAAGTTGATACCCAATAATATATATATAATAAAAAAAGTTAAGTGTGAAGTTTTTTTATCATTATAGTTTTTTTTGATGAAATCCGGATTGGATAGGTGATTAAGTGTTAAAAAATGGACAAAGTGTCAAAGCCTCGTTCTTTGATAAGCCGATAAGAATATTTTCAAATTGTATTAAAATATAGGCAGAAAAAGGTCGTATCGGTCAAAAAATCAAGAAATTATAAAGAGGCTCAATGTTAGTATGCTCCACACAAATAGAAAAAATCAAAAGATGTGTCAATGTTTGCCCACAATACAAAATGCATTTATATCAATAATATACCTTTAAAAAGGCAACCTCACCTAATTTTAGATTTCATCATATTTTTAGCAATTTCTATGCTTAAAATCCTAACTTAACCTAAACCTAATGAAAAACCCACAAAAGTTCTTTTGATTGATGTACAATTTAGATGGATTACGAGAAAAATATAAACGCGTGTATGGCAAAGTGTGTGTGACAACCCTAAAAATAAACGAACGATTTTCTATTTAAAAAAAATTATATTACGACTGAATAAATATTATTATGTCAAAAATATATATATTTGCATGCATATATATATATATATATATACATAGAATCTATGTGTGCATGCATGTATATATATATATATATATATATATATATATATATATATAAATTTAGTACGAATGTTTTCATTTAAGCATGCATGTTTTTGCATGTGCATATGTGTGTTACTTATGCATGTACATAATTATACCTTGCGTATATATAAACTCATGGTTATCTATATTATTATACATGTGTATTATAGGCAAACATGGTTGCATGTTTGCTAAAATTTACGTATACATGTATGAATATACATCTAGAAATGCATCCATATAGGTATTAAGTAAATCAAAACCAAAACAAACACAACCAAACTCTCGGATCACTAGGATAATATTAACATCCAGATTAAGCCTTGATGATTAAAACACCTAAGCCCTAAAACACAAACACCTAAACACTACCTAAAGTCTCACTAACCCGATGTATTATCAACCGAAATTAACAACCTAACCCCTCGGTTAGATAACTAATCAAACCATTAAGCATCCCTCGGTTGAAGGACACCACAAAAACCACCAAATCGCCACATATTAACATCATCATTGCAGGAATTAAATGTGGCAAGCTCTTGAGCAATTCTCGGCCAACTTGCATTCTTAACCCTTAGTCACCAAGACATCATGATTACCAAGTGAACGTGGCAATCCCAAAAACATTCTTGGCCACCTAAGCTACACCAAGCTTCACCACCTTTTTGCCACCTAAACCTATAAGGTAACTAAGCAAAGCTATATTAGCTTAGTCACCATTCTAGGAACCTAGGGTAATGATGTGTAAAATTCTTATATATGCTCTTGACCGAGAATCATTGAACACAACTAAACACATAACCATCAAACTACTATCTCAAAGTCTCTCTATTCATTTCGTCTCTCGGTCCCGATTAACATCACCACAACCATTTCTACCACCTTTGTTCCCTCACACCCCTCGGTATCTATTAGCAACCATACACCACCACCACTTCACCATCGCACACCATCACCACCAGCACCTTCCCGTAGTTCAACAACACCACCATCACCTTTCGCGACCCAACACTATCTTCCACCACCTTGCTTCTCTACCTCTTGGTTCTACAAGCCCAAGCTAGCCACCTTCTCAAGTCGTGGGCACAAGGCATCTCAACCATTCCCCGATCATCATCAGCGCTTCCCTCCCTCGTTTACAAGGTTAAAATCTTTCAAAGTATTTAAAATGCTAAGAGTACATATGTATTATAAACACATATAATTGTTTTGGTACATATATATATATACCAAAAAACTAATCTTTAAGAGTCTGGAAAAACTTTAAAAATCATAGTAATAAAATTCAGAAAAATTATGACAAAAAGTATATTTTTGAATTTATGAGAATTAATCTTGGAAATATTAAGGAAAATAAGTAAAAATACTAAATAAATTACGATTATGAAAATAGACATTGGAAAATATTTAGAAAATATTAACTCATTATTCTATAAATTTTAGTAAAAATATATTAAATAAAGTAATTTATACAAATTATTTAAAAATAAAGAAAATACTCAAAAATACAAATAATTCGGGAAAAATTCTGGAAAAATCACAGAATGACCCTTTGGGGCATAAAAGCTCGAGGAATTATTTGATATTTTATTTCATTATTATGTTTGAAAAGTTAATTTTTAAGTGATCTATAATCTAAATAAATACTTAACCAGTACCATAAATCGTGAAAAATTCACTGAAGCTATGATAAATCAGAGTCAATAGATGGTATAAATTTCATAATATTTGGAGTTATGTAACTATTTTAATGAATTTTGGGAATATTGTAAGAAATACAGAAAACAATATGTTGAGAATTTGATGTTATAAAATTTATGAGATAATAGAAACTGTTGAAATAATATTCTGTAGATTTTTGATAATTTTTGGACGGCAGTAGCTATTTTTAGTAATTTAGAGAAATTTGGAACAATTATAACAATTTGTATATAATGAAATAAAAGTTGAGGATTTTATGGTGATGTTAGCTGATTATTGTACAGCTAAAATTTCAGGAACTAGTTATATCTGAAGTTCTAAAAATTTTAAATTTTTTTTTGTCTAACTTATAAATTATTTTATAGGTTACCATTTGGAGACACGGTGAGACTCATAGCCTCATTTTGGTATTTGTAAAGATTTTGGGGGAAAAAGTATACTGGTTATTGTTGGGTAACTATAAGGCTGGTGCAACCAAAACCACTTCACATAGTCAATTTTGGTGCTACATTCAAAGGCTTCCGAAGCCAAGAATGAGAGCTTCCGAAGTATGAAGAGTTCTTCCGAAGACAAAGTCTGAAGACAAGAGCTGAAGACAAAGTCTGAAGAGTTCTTCCAAAGACAAAGTCTGAAGACAAGAGCTGAAACAAAGTCTGAAGAGTTCTTCTGAAACAAAGTCTGAAGACAAGAGCTGAAGATAAAGTCTGAAGACAAACTCTACTTCTGAAGACAAAGAAAACTCCAAGCCTCAGAAGAAGCAGTCTTCCGAAGTATAAATGGCTTCAGAAGAAGTTATTCTTCCAAAGCAATTTAACCTTCGGAAGAATTGCTATGACCAGTAGACATAAGTATGGTCTCTGACAATCCGCTGCAGACCTCTGATACAGCATGGCTTCTTCCTAAAGAGACATGTTGTTGACCATACTTTATTTTACTGTTTACCTTTTATGATAGTACATGTTAACAACTTTAGTTAGTGACAAAAGGCAAGTCAGGGACATGTCCAGACTACCAAATCTCAGGTAAGATGCCTGAGATACCTTAACCTATAGTCTTGTAGTATAGATGTTTTGTTAGAGGTTTCTAGCTGGTATCAAAGTATATCCGGCTGTAGGTAGTATTATATATGTATTCTTATTGTAACTCATAGGAGATAGAGCCAGAGTTTGAGCTTGTAAGAGTCTTGTAATCCTTTGAGTTGAGAAGCAATATATAAAGTACCTTGAAAATTTACTTCCTGTGTTTATTATCATTTGTTACTTGTTATATTGTGATCAACTCTTGTTAGACTCGTTTTGAGTGTTGTTCAAGGTGAGTTTGAGAGAAAACCACTTGGTAAGTGACCAAACAGATCCTGCAATTGATATCAAAGCTTTCAGGCTCTTGATTGTGAGATCTTACCATCCAAATCAACTTGTTTTTCACTCCTCCCTACAAACCACTCACTCAAATGGCCGCTCTCACTAAAGCTGATATGGAAACCGGTACCATGACCAAGTCCCCACTGATCACCCCTGAAGACTTTAACACATGGTGCACAAGAATGGAAGGCTTCATCAAGTTTCAAGACTCAAGGATGTGGGACTCCATTGTTAATGGTCCTTTCATACCATGCACTACTTCTGCTACTAGTAATCGCATCATTCCAAAAGATGTTGATGATTACTCAGAAGAAGATAGGAAAAGAATAGAGCTTGATCAAAGGGCTATGACCTCTCTTCAAACTGCTCTTCCAAACTCCATCTACAGAGGCTTCAAGAAGTGCAAGACAGCTAAAGATCTATGGGATGCACTGAAGCTCATGTATGAAGGATCCAAGGAAACTAAAGAGAACAAGAAGGATCTCTTAAAGCAGAAGTTTGAGAACTTCACTTTCAAGGCTGGAGAGACCTTGACTCAACAATACTTCAGGTATGTTGAGATAGTGGATACTCTGGTGGATATTGGAGTACCTCTTGAGAATAGAGACATAGTTAGGAAGTTCATGTCTTCCCTTTGTAAACTATGGACACACTATTGTGTTGTAATCAAGATAACTTCGGACCTTAAGACTCTTCCTCTCACAGAGTTGTATGGTATCCTAAGTGCATTCCAGATGGAGATGAACATGCAGAACTCCTCTGGTAACTCTAATAACCAACTGAGTTCAGCCCTTCATATGATTGAAAGGGAAATCACAGAACCACAACATCAGTTGTTGTGCTACCCTGACAACTCACATATTGGACCCTACATTACTCTACCTGAGACTCCAAGGTCTTAAAAGGCTCAACACAACTCCTTTCAGGATAGTTGTGCCTTTGTCTCTGGAAGTGGACACTCTGGTGATTTTCAATATTGCTTTGATAATCTTGAGTGCTTCAGTCCAGATGATGTAGAGTATGTGGACATTGTCCAACAGATGGCTCTCTTAACCTACAGAGCAAGAAGTTCTTCAAGAGAACTGGAAGGCAATTCCCTCAAAACCCTATCAGCAACAAGTTGGGTTTGACAAGAGCAAAGCAAAGTGTTACAACTGAAACCAACTAGGTAACTTTGCTAGGGAATGCAAGGCTCCCAAGAACAACCCGGGAACCCCACAGGCCTCCACACATCCCTCAACCTTAAAGCATGAAGAGAAGACAACTGAAACAGCTGCAATAGCTCAAGAAGTTGACTGGAGCTTCATGGTACAGGATATGACTCCCGCTCAAGCACTCATGGCAGGAACAGATGATGCTCAGGTATATGAACATCTTTGCACTCCAGCCTGTATTGCTAAGGTTAAACTTTATACAGATTACAATATGGAAATCAGATCTAATGTTGAGTCTTTAAATATATTAAAATCTGACTTTAAAAGAGCTGAATCTGACTATCAAAGAAAATTGAGGAGTTAGAGAAAACTGTGTCTCTTTTAAAACATGAACAAACTGCAGGATCGTGTGTGTTGGTCACTCAGATGGTTTTTCTCTCAAACTCACCTTGAACAACACTCAGCAAGAGTCTATGAAGAGTTGATCACAATATAACAAGTAACAAGCAGTAAATAAACACAGAATGTAAATTTTCAACGTACTTTTATATATTGCTTCTCAACTCAAAGGATTACAAGACTCTTGGACTCAAATCACTTGTCTAATGAGTTACATGGAGAAGATATATATAATACTACCTACAGCCGGATATACTTTGATACCAGCTGGAAACCTCTAACCTAACATCTATACTACAAGACTCTAGGTGAGGTCTTTCAGACATTTTGCCTGAGAGTTGGTAGTCAGGACATGTCCCTGACTAACCTTTTGTCACCAACTAAAGTTGGTAACATGTACTATCATAAAAAGGTGAACAGTAGAATAAAGTATGGTCAACAACATGGCTCTTTAGGAAGATGCCATGCTGTATCAGAGGTCTGCAGCGGACTGTCAGGGACCATACTTATATCTACTGGACATAGCAATGTCTTCCGAAGGATAAAATGCTTCGGAAGACTAACTTCTTCCGAAGCCACTTATACTTTGGAAGATTGCTTCTTCCGAGGCTTGGAGTCTTGTTTGTCTTTGGAAGCTCAGAATTTGTCTTCAGCTCTTTCATCAGACTTTGTCTCGGAAGCTCAGACTTTGTCTTCAGCTCTTTTATCAGACTTTGTCTTCGGAAGTTGTCTTCAGACTCTCGGAAGATCTCATGCTTAGCTTCGAAAGCCCTTGAATGTAGCATCAAAATGACTATGTGAAGTGGTTTTGGTTGCACCAGCCTCATCATGACCCAACAAACTCCCCCTAGGCTGATGCTACCAAAACTTCACTTCCCTCTTCTTCTCAAAACTCTTAGCACCATGGAAAGTAAGTGTTTATCAGTTTCTTCATTCTTTCCTGATGTGGTGCTGAGGAGTTTGTACAAATCCTTGGTAGACAAACCTCCACTCTGTCACCTTGGATTATGTGTACCCTTTGTTGTGGCCCTCTGAAAAGAGTTAGTTTATGGGAACTATAGTCATATTCCCATCTAACTATTGGCTCCAATTCCGGACCTTCCACCATCTGTAGAAAGGCTGTGCCTTTGGTGGTTGGTCTTTCCTTGTCTTCTGGTCTTTTCAACTTCAACTCTTCTTCAATCTTGGCTTTAGCCTTTAGTTCAGCCAAGTGGAGACTGCTGATATAGTTTCTGATGTGAGCAGCAGTCTCAGAGTTGGAGGGATTGGAGAATGGCTTCTCTGCAAGCTCAACAATGTCAAATCTGCTAAGATGCAATAGAGAGGTGGCATTGAGCCGGTTGGTTTCACTATTCTCCCTTTCCACAACAAAGTTGTGAGAAGTTTCATCGAACCTCCACTGGACTATAGTTTTCCTAGGTCCAGGAGAATGACTAGAAATCCTGTCCTCTTTCCTTGTGTCCAGTAGAGTCACCAGTTTTCTTCTTACTCTCTTCTCTTCAGCATTGAGGGTATCAGAGTTGAGACCAAGAAGTTGTGCGGCCTGGCCCAAAGTATTTCTAGGCAATTCAAGAAATTGACCTAGAGTGAGGGAGCTTGAAGAGTTATCAACATAGGTGATGTTGATAAGGTCTCCCTCACAGGAGATGCTGCTCATAGTGGTGCAGTTGATGAGCCTTGTCTTGAACTCCTTTATCTCCTCAAAGGAGAGATGTTTAGGAGGCTGATGGGATGATCTTGGTTTCTGTTGGGTAGGTTTAGGTTCAGTGGTTTTGGGTTGTGTTTTTGGTTTTAGGATGGGAAGTTTAGGTGGTTGAGGTGATGTGGTAGGCTTGGGTAGAGTTGTGGGTTCAGGGGTGACGGTTTCATCAGTGGGTTCGGTTTTGATGGGAAATGGGATTGGTTCTTCTGGTGTGGGTTGTGGTTTAGTGGTTGGCTGTGGTTGAGTGGCTGGGGTGAAGACCATTCCCTGTCCCCTCCTGTACATCTCCTTCCTTTTCCCCATACGGATGTCAGCTTTTATTTCACTGACTATCCGCTGGAGTGTCCTTTCGGACATAGGTCCCACCTGCCTACCAGAGAAGCCATGAGCCCGGAGATAGTCTTTCATCCAGGCTTTGTCATTGGACTTCTTGGTGGCAGTGACCCCCTTTTCTTCCTCCCTCAGCTTCCTCTCCTTCATCTTCTCCCTGGCAGCTTTCTTCCTTTCCTTCTCCATTTGATCCTGCTCTTTGTTGTGGAGCAGCAAGATCATGTCATCATCAAGTGGAGACAGTTCAGGAAGACTAAAGCCTCTTGAGAGTAGGAATTTAATCCTAGCCTCTATCAGCTGCAAGGATGCTTCCCTTTGTTCCTTTTCTTCCTTCTCCAAGGCCAACCTGGCTTCTTCTTCTTGCCTTAGCCTGGTTGACCTATCCAAAGTCACCAACTCCTCTAGTGGTAGCAGGAGTACTTCCTCATTGGCAGCTCCTAAGCTGATGAGCTGGTCAATGAGTGTTGTCCTTCTCTTAGTGTTGATTTCCTCCTGATTAGCTGCAGCTGCCTTAGAGCTAGCAGCTAGCAACTTCTCAGCAGGAAACCTACCTTTCTTCTTGAGCTTTTCAATCCTTTCCTCTTCCTGAAGCTCTTCCGCAGTCAATTTCCTTTTGCCTTTGTCTTTTGCAGAGCTTGACTGTGGTGGTTCTTGGATAGAGGGTTCAGATTGAGAGAGAGGTTCAACTGGTGTTTGGGATGGAGGTAGATCAGAAATGTCCTCCCTGCTCACCTCAGATGCTATTTCAGCAATGACATCTGTGATGGTCAGTTCCTCAGACATTTGGAACAAACCTTCCGCAGCTTCCATCTCAGCTTCGGAAGAATTTTCTTGTTCTTCGAGGCTTCAATGTCAGCTTTGGAAGCTTCAGCCTGAGCTTCGGAAGAAGAGGCTGCTGCAAGTTCTGTCCCAACTGTTTCAGTTGCTGGGCCATCAGTTCCCATTTCCCCTTCGAAGTTAATCTCAGGTTCCATGTGGACCTTAGGTTGACCAACTTCTTCCACAGTGGTAGAAGGTGCAGTCAGTCTTTGAAGCTCCTCGTCCCCAAAATATATAAGTGTGGTGTCAGGGCTGGGCTGTTCTAAGGAGGATCTCAAAACAAACTTTGTGAAAAGTCTGTAGAGATCATGAAGCATCTTTGAGTCAATCTCTAGAAATGATTGAGATGACTCAGGTAGTGTGATGAGTTGGGAAGTAAAGGACTGGGTCTGTGGTTCCTCAGATGTTTGTCTCTGAACTTTCTCCCCCTTTTTGGTAGCATCATCCTGAGAGCTAGATGAGCTAGAGGAAGAAGTCAATGAGACTTGAATAGGTACATGCCTAACAGACCTCTCCGTCTGTTTCTCAGCTAGTTTAGCCTTGAGATTGTTAATCTCAAGTTGCTGAGTGGCAGTCCTTGATTCTAAGATCCTCACCTGTGATTCCAGGTTGGAGACCTTAGAAAGCAAGTACTGAAGTGTGAGTTGCATACTTCCCTCATCTTCAAGAGAAGAATCATGGGGAGATGAGATAACATACCTAGTATGCTCAGTCTCACCACCAGATGTGGCTTCTTGGCACCCTGGATACCTTTGCTCAAAGTCATCTCCTTCAGAGATGTCAATGGGCAAAGTTGCCGTAGACTCAGTCCTAATGATGTTACCACTGTCCTGAGAGCTCAATGAGAGACTCTGAGTAGTGGCAGCTGAGCCTACATGAGTCCCCTCCACATCAGTGGGACGCACCTCAGTAGCTGGGTGCTGATGGGGCTAGAGACAAGGGATCTCTCTTGGCTCTGTTGATCTTTCAGAGGGTGTTGTAGATCAACTTCATGGCCATGGAGAGATGTAATCTCTTCATCAGTGCGGAGTAAAAGGTCAGTGAAAGATAAGGAGGTTAAACCTACTGACCCGGGACCTAGATCAATGTCTACAGGCATTGAGCCTGTGGTGGGGCTGTCCATTGAAGGCTGCACAGGGAGTGTAAAGACTCACCCTGTGGGCTTAAGGCTTGGGGTTCGGGCTCTTGGGTTTGAGACTGAGGAGGCTCAAAACCCACATTGAGGTCAAATGTGAAGGATGGTGTGACCTCGGACTGAGTGGGAGCCCATGATTCCACTCTAGCCCTTTTGGTTTGAACTGGAGGAGCTTGTTCAATCAGAGTAGATTGAACAAGGGTTCGTTTGGGGCGTCTCTGGTAAGTGATTCTGATGGGTAGAGAAGGTGTGGGGACATTTGTGGTGGAGGTTGCTAGTGTGGGTTCATCACCTGTGGGGATAACAGGGATGTCACCAGGAGCTATGCGCTCAGTCATCTCTGGAGGTAATGGAGTGTACCTTCCAGTGAAGTTGATGGACATCTTCTTTAATGTTTTGAAGATGGTAGGCCTCACTTGGGGAACAGTAAGAGCAGCTGCACAGACAAGCTTGCTCGGTTCCAGCTCACAGTTGATTATGTGTTGAATGAATCTGGGATACATGAAGAATGTATCCCTTCTCAGATTTCCGATTAGGTTGGTCAACACAAATCGTGAGTAGTTGAAGCGTAGACCTTTCACCAACCCATGAACTAGGCATCCTAGTTCATATGGGATTTGATCCCATCCCCCTGACTTGTTGGATAAGCAGTGCAGGACAATGTGCAGCAGGAAATTCCACTGATAAGAGAAGTTAAACTTGTAGACGGTTGACCTGCTCACATCCCAACCATATCCCATTACGATGTAGGTGCTATCCACGTCTTCTTTGGGGAACTCAGTAGGAGCCCCATCATCATGAAGCTCGAGATGCTCCCTGATGAGTTGTTCAGAGATGATCAACTCCATCCATAAATGCGGGTTCTCAGGAGGCGAACCCCATTGAGGACATCAGCTTGACCGTTACTCCAGAATTTGGACATGTGGTTGGAGTAGACGGTGGGGTTAACAGTTAGTGCCGTGAGGTAGGTGGATTCAGCAAGAAAGGTGATGATTTGGGTAAAGTCAGCATCTCTTGACGAATCAAGCAATGCGACTTGGTTGTGCTGAGGGTTTAGCGCCATTGCAGAGAAGGTAAGCTTGAATTTGGGTGAAATTGCAGGTTTGATAGTGAAGGGAATAGTTAGGGCAGTAAATTGGTAAAAGAAGATGAAATTGACCAGTCTGGATTATTTAAAGGGGATGAATTGTGGTAGTGGCGGTAATAGGGTAACTGTTTTGGGTTACTGTGGGTGGTATGGTGGTTTACGGCGGAGAAATGATAGTGGCGGCAAGGGATAATTTTAAATAATCTGACCATCATGAGCAAAATCTTTACCTTTTACAGAGTGGGCCCAAAAGATATCCGTTACATAGTAAAACCTTTACTTCCGAATGTAAAACATTTCCGAAGGTAATTGTCTTCCGAAGGCAATTTCTCTTCCGAAGCAAGGCATTGCTTCCGAAGGTAAAATTGTCTTTCCGAATGGAGAGTTATATAAGCTTCGGAAGTAGATCTGATGTAAAATCAATCGCTACTTCCGAGACCAAAAACTCTTCCGAGAAGAAATTTTCCATTGAGGAATTTGGCTTCGGAAGATATTCAAGAATATCTTCCGAGAGTTAATTCCTCTTCGGAAGGAATTTACACTTGAATAATTTAAAGATCTTTGTAACAGGGCTTAAATTATATTGACACGAGACATTACACATTTTAAAAAGCTTTTCAAAAGAGCTAGTTAATCAATGTTTATCATCCCAATAGCTGATATGAGATACTTAAATCTTTGTTCATCAAATGCCTTTGTGAACAAATCAGCATATTGTTTTTTTGAGTCAACTTTGATTAACTTTATCAGATGTTTCTCATGAATATCTCTAATGAAATGATACCTGATATCAATGTGCTTTGTCTTGGAGTGCTTCACCGGATTCTCAGTAATGGAGATAGCACTATTGTTGTCAATATGGATAGGAGTAGTCATGAAGTTGAATCCATAGTCTAACATCTGATTTTGAATCCATAGCAGTTGAGCACAGCAGCTAGCAGCAGCAATGTATTCAGCTTCAGCAGTTGATGTAGAGACACAGGATTGTTTCTTGCATTGCCATGAGATAATCCTTCCACCAAGAAATTGACATCCTCCTGATGTTGATTTCTTGTCAATGTTGCAGCCACCATAGTCACTGTCAGAGTATCCATAGAGATTGAAATCGCTATTTCTTGGATACCAGAGACCTAGTTTAGGTACTCCTTTGAGGTATCTGAGGATTCTCTTAACAGCAGCCAGGTGAGACACCTTTGGAGCAGCCTGATATCTTGCACAAATGCATGTGGCAAACATGATATCTGGTCTACTAGCAGTGAGATACATCAGAGAACCAATAATTGCTCTATACTGATGTTGATCAGTATCCTCCCCCTCAAGGTCAAGGCAAAGATTATGGTTTCTGGGTATGGGTGTCTTGGCTGGTCTACAGTCCTTCATTTCAAATCTATCTAAGATGTCTGAGACATACTTAGATTGAATTATGAAGAACCCTTCCTTATCTGTTTCACCTGAATTCCAAGGAAAAAGTCCATTTTTCTCATGGAACTCATCTCAAATTTTGCTTCATAATGCTCTCAAAGTCTTTACACATTTGGTCATTTAGGAACCAAATATGATGTCATCAACATAGAATTGTACAAGCAAAATGACTTCTCCGGACTTTCTAATGAAGAGAGTCTTGTCAATGGTACCTCTGGTGTAGCCATTCTTCAGGAGAAACTGAGACAAGGTCTCATACCACAGCCTAGGTGCTTGGTGCAGCCCATATAGAGCTTTATCCAGTTTGCACACATAGTTGGGGTGCTGTGGGTCTTCAAATCCTGGAGGTTGACATACATAGATTTCCTTATCTATATCCCCATATAGAAAAGCACACTTGACATCAAGTTGGTAGACTGTGAAGTTCTTGGATGCAGCATAAGCAAGAAAGATCCTAACTGTCTCAAGTCTTGCAACAGGTGCAAAGACATCAGTATAATCGATTCCTTCCTCTTGGGTATAACCTTGAACTACTAATCTTGCCTTGTTCTTGATAATCAAGCCTCTATCATCTTTCTTGTTTCTGAACACCCATTTAGTGCCTATGGGTACTTGACCAGATGGTAGTGGGCATAGATTCCAGACCTTTTGTCTTCTGAATTGAAGCAGCTCCTCCTGCATCGATTCAACCCAACTACTATCCTTCAAGGCATCTTCCACATTCTTGGGTTCCATCTGAGACAAGAAGCATGAGTACAAGCAGACATTCCCATGATGAGTTTGCCCTCTTGTTCTCACACCCTCAGAGACATTCCCTATGATGTTCTCAGTTGGATGAGTGTTGTGAATCCTAAGGCGAGGAATCACTTCCAGTTGCAGAGATAAGTCTAGATTGGACATATTCTGATCAGGAACTGGATCACTCTGTCCAACTGTTATTTCAAAGTCATTCAATGAGGACTGATTGAATGATTGAGAAACATCATCAATGGTTGGTTGTGAAGTAGTATTAACAGTTGCCTGTTCCTTCAGAATACTACTTCCCTCAACCTGGTGTTGTAATGGATCACCTGAAGAGCTTTGGGGTTCATCAGGTGATTCACTTGTTGAAGCTTCACTATTCCTGGAGATAGTTATACTATCAGATCTGTGAATGGTTGAAGCTTGTTGCCTTTCAGCTCTTGGAGAATTTGGAAGAGGTCTGGGAAGCTCAAATAGTTGATCTGCATCAGCATCAGCATCACCTAGAGCACCTGTTCCAGCTGAAACATTCTCACAAGATTGTTTAGAATAGTTTGGAAACAATTCTAAGTCAAAGATATAATCAGGTCCATTCCCCCTAACACAAGGAGTGTGCTCATTAACAACTATATTGGATGACTCCTCAAATTGTTGATTCTTGATGTTGTATACTCTATAAGCTTTGGAGCTAGAAGAGTATCCATCAAAGATAGCATCATCCTACTTCTCAGCAAACTTTTCTAAGTTGTCCTTTGTGTTAAGTATGGTACACCTGCTGCCAAAGGACCTTAGAAAGCCAATGAACGGTGGCCTCTTGTTCCATAACTCATAAGGGGTTTTTCCATGGGGCTTAACTACAAGAACCCTGTTCGGCACATAGCATGCAGTGCTGACTGCCTCTGCCCAGAATGTTAGAGGTAGCTTTGAATCAGCTAACATGGTCCGAGCAGCCTCAATAAGTGTTCTATTCCTCCTCTCAGCAACACCGTTTTGTTAAGGAGTTCTGGGAGCACTATATTGTCTGGCAATCCCTTTTGAGTCACAGAATGAGTCAAGAACAAAGTTCTTAAACTCAGTCCCTTGATCACTTCTAATGATCTTAACCTTATGATCAATTTGATTTTCTATTTTAAGAATAAAAGATTTTAAAGTTTCAGCCATTTCATCTTTACTTCTTAAAAAGAATACCCATGTAAATCTTGTAAAATCATCAACAATCACAAGGCAGTATGATTTCCTTCCAATGCTCATTATACTTGTGGGACCAAAGAGATCCATATGCAATAAGTGTAATGGAGTAGTGATAGAGTTAACACATTTGGATTTATGAGATGATCTGTGTTGTTTCCCTTTCAGGCATGCAACACAGTTATCTTTGCAGATAAATTCCTTTTTAGGCAAACCATGTACCAAGTTATTTTTAGCCAATTTATTTATTGTTTTAAAATTCACATGACACATGCGTTTATGCCATAGTGTTGACTCATCACTATCAGCTTTGGAAAGAAAGCATGATACTTCACCCATAGGAGAAGCATTGTTCATATTCAGCTTGTACATATCCCCTTTCCTGGGAGATCTAAGAAGCACCAATTCCGGAGGAATTTCATCCCTGGTTTGAGGATAATGCACTTATGTTCTGTGAAAAGCATCTGATGCTTCTAGTCATAGAATTGAGAAACACTTAACAGATTGTGTTCAAGCTGTTTGACAAAGTGAACTTTTTCAATGTTTATTCTGCCATTGGATATACTTCCTCTACCAGAAATATATCCTCCAGCCTCACCTCCAAATTGGACAGGCCCTCCATCAAAGTTCTAGAATTGTTGAAGGAGAGATCTGTTCCCTATCATGTGCCTGGAGCATCCACTATCTACAATCCAGACATTGTTGTTCTTGTCAAATGGATGTCCCTGCACATAAGATGAGATGGTTAGTTTTGTTTGGAAGCCCAAGCCATGCTGGTCTTGGGCTCTTCCAAAAATAGTGACATAATTGAACCAAAAGATATGCATTGGGGTTCAATAGAGGTCGTTGAAGAAGAGGTTTGGGCTGCAGCATCTTCCTTGATCTTCCAATCCATCCCTTGGTTGATCTTTGAGGATGAGCTTGTTGTAGCTTTTGCCGCATGGTCTTCTTCCGAAGCTTCTTTCTTTTCGGAAGAAGCCTTCACCACCTTTTCTTCCGAAGTAGTCTTCTTCTGAGATGGTTTCAAGGGAGCCTTCTTGTTCTTCCGAACCTTAGAAGCTTTGGCTTCAGAAGCCATTTTCCCTTCGGAAGAAGTACTTTCTTCCGAAAGCAACTTGACTTCCGAGACCAACTTTCCCTTTTTCATCATTTGGACCGTTTGAAATGGTCCAACTGAGAAACCTTCCCTGACTCCTTCTTTTCTAACATTATTTGCATAATGTGTGCTTGCTGGATTGTAGTAACAATCTTTAGCCATGTGGTTGTGCAGACCACACATTATGCATGCAATGTTAGTTTTCTGGTAACTTGTAGGTTGTTGTTTCTTGGATTTCTTCTCTTCATCAGCAACTTTCCCTTTCAACTTCTGATCCTTTGGTAGGACAGGAGTGCTGGTACTACACTCCTTTCCTGAATCAGAAGTACCTACCACTTGGAATCCGGCAGAAATGAAGACACCCTTTTGCTTTGGGTCAATCTTAAGCTTGGACTCTGCAACCTTCTTGGCAGTCCTTCAAGCAGCTTTAGCTCTGCTTCTTCTTGCCTTGGTGGTTAGGATTTGGTCTTCACAGGTGGAGATGAGTGTATCCTCCTGTTTCTCCCCTATGGTGGCCACTATTTTTGCTTCCTCCTCTAGTTCCAATGGAGAAGGGTCAGCAGTTGGAACCTCTTGCTCTTCAGTACCACATCTAGGTAGTCTAATAGACTCATAAGAGTGTGGTGGAGCTATTTCATTGGTTCCCAACCCTTCTTTGTTTTGATAAAACATTTTGGAATGAGAGGATGATGCAAGAATAGTTTGGAAGTTTTGCTCAGCAATAGCTTGCTTCCTGGCCTGAGCCTCAGCAGTGACCAACTGGGCTTGAACTTCAGATAGTTTGGATATCAGATCTTTAATTTGAGTCTTATAGTTGGTCTTTTCATGTTTTAAAAGAGACACAGTTTTCTCTAACTCTTCAATTTTCTTTTGATAGTCAGATTCAGCTCTCTTAAAATTAGATTTTAACACATTTAAAGACTCTACCTCAGATCTAATTTCCGAAATGTAATCCTTATAGAGTTTAACTTTAGCAATACAGACAGCAGTACAAAGATGTTCATATATCTGATCATCATCTGTTCCGGCCATAAGTGCTTGAGCGGGAGTCACATCCTGTACCATGAAGCTCCAGTCAACTTCTTGAGCTACAGCAGCTGTTTCAGTTGACTTCTCTTCATGTTTTGAAGCAGTGGGATGTGTGGAGGCCTGTGGCGTTCCCGGGTTGTTCTTGGGAGCCTTGCATTCCCTAGCAAAGTGACCAAGTTGGTTGCAGTTGTAACACTTTGCTTTGGTCTTATCAAACCCAAACTTGCTGTTGACTGGGTTTTGAGGGAATTGCCTTCCAGTTCTCTTGAAGAACTTCTTCGCTCTGTAAGTTAAAAGAGCCATCTGTTGGACAATGTCCACATACTCCACATCATCTGGACTGAAGCACTCAAGATCATCAAAGCAGTATTGAAAATCACCAGAGTGTCCACTTCCATAGACAAAGGCACAACTATCCTGAAAGGAGTTGTGTTGAACCTTTTGAGACTTTGGAGTCTCAGGTAGAGTAATGTAGGGTCCACTATGTGAGTTGTCAGGGTAACACAGCAACTGATGTTGTGGTTCTATGATTTCCCTTTCAACCACATGAAGGGCTGAACTCAGTTGATTATTGGAGTGACCAGAGGAGTTCTGCATGTTCATCTCCATCTGGAATGCACTTAGGATACCATACAACTCTGTGAGAATAAGAGTCTTAAGGTCCGAAGTTCTCTTGATTACAACACAATAGTGTGTCCATAGTTTAGGAAGGGAAGACATGAACTTCCTAACTATGTCTCTATTCTCAAGAGCTACTCCAATATCCACCAGAGTATCTACTATCTCAACATACCTGAAGTATTGTTGAGTCAAGGTCTCACCAGCCTTGAAAGTAAAGTTCTCAAACTGCTGCTTCAAGAGATCCTTCTTGTTCTCTTGGGTTTCCTTGGATCCTTCATACATAAGCTTCAAAGCTTCCTATAAATCTTTGGCTGTCTTGCACTTCTTAAAGCCTCTGTAGACGGAATTGGGAGAGCAGTTTGGAGAGAAGTCATAGCCCTTTGATCTAGCTCTATTCTCTTCCTATCTTCTTCTGAGTAATCATCAACATCTTTTGGAATGATGCGATTACCAGTGGCAGAAGTAGTGCTTGGTATGAAAGGACCATTGACAATGGAGTCCCACATTCTTGAATCTTGACACTTGATGAAGCCTTCCATTCTAATGCACCATGTGTCAAAGTCTTCAGGGGTGATCAGTGGGGACTTGGTCATGGTGCCAGTTTCCATATCAGCCTTAGAGAGAGCGGCCATTTGAGTGAGTGGTTTGTAGTGAGGAGTGAAAAACAGGTTGATTTGGATGGTAAGATCTCACAATCAAGAGCCTGGAAGCTCTGATACCAATTGCAGGATCGTGTGTGTTGGTCACTTAACAGATGGTTTTTCTCTCAAACTCACCTTGAACAACACTCAGCAAGAGTCTATGAAGAGTTGATCACAATATAACAAGTAACAAGCAGTAAATAAACACAGAATGTAAATTTTCAAGGTACTTTTATATATTGCTTCTCAACTCAAAGGATTACAAGACTCTTGGACTCAAATCACTTGTCTAATGAGTTACATGGAGAAGATATATATAATACTACCTACAGCCGGATATACTTTGATACCAGCTGGAAACCTCTAACCTAACATCTATACTACAAGACTCTAGGTGAGGTCTTTCAGACATTTTGCCTGAGAGTTGGTAGTCAGGACATGTCCCTGACTTACCTTTTGTCACCAACTAAAGTTGGTAACATGTACTATCATAAAAAGGTGAACAGTAGAATAAAGTATGGTCAACAACATGGCTCTTTAGGAAGATGCCATGCTGTATCAGAGGTCTGCAGCGGACTGTCAGGGACCATACTTATATCTACTGGACATAGCAATGTCTTCCGAAGGATAAAATGCTTTGGAAGAATAACTTCTTCCGAAGCCACTTATACTTCGGAAGACTGCTTCTTCCGAGGCTTGTAGTCTTCTTTGTCTTCGGAAGCTCAGACTTTGTCTTCAACTCTTTCATCAGACTTTGTCTTCGGAAGCTCAGACTTTTCTTCAGCTCTTTCATCAGACTTTTGTCTTCGGAAGTTGTCTTCAGACTCTCGGAAGATCTCATGCTTGGCTTTGGAAGCCCTTGAATGTAGCATCAAAATGACTATGTGAAGTGGTTTTGGTTGCACCAGCCTCATCATGACCCAACAAACTCCCCCTAGGCTGATGCTACCAAAACTTCACTTCACTTCTTAAAATAGAAAATCAAATTGATCACAAGGTTAAGATCATTAGAAGTGATCAAGGGACTAAGTTTAAGAACTTTATTCTTGACTCATTCTGTGACTCAAAAGGGATTGCTAGACAATATAGTGCTCCCAGAACTCCTCAACAAAACGGTGTTGCTGAGAGGAGGAACAGGACACTTATTGAGGCTGCTCGAACCATGTTAGCTGATTCAAAACTACTCTAACATTCTGGGCAGAGGCAGTTAGCAGTGTATGCTATGTGCAGAACAGGGTTTTTGTAGTTAAGCCCATGGAAAAACCCCTTAAGAGCTATGGAACATGAGACCACCGTTCATTGGCTTTCTAAGGTCCTTTGGCTGTAGGTGTACCATACTTAACACAAAAGACAGCTTAGCAAAGTTTGCTGAGAAGTCAGATGATGCTATCTTTGTTGGATACTCTTCTAGCTCCAAAGCTTATAGAGTATACAACATTAAGAATTAACAATTTGAGGAGTCATCCAATATAGTTGTAAATGAGCACACTCCTTGTGTTAGGGGAATGGACCTGATTATATATTTGACTTAGAATTGTTTCCAAACTATTCTAAACCATCTTGTGAGAATGTTTCAGATGGAACAGGTGCTCAAGGTGATGCTAATGCTGATGCTACTCAACTATTTGAGCTACCCAGACCTCTTCCAAATTCTCCAAGAGCTGAAAGACAACAAGCTTCAACCATTCACAGATCTGATAGTGTAACTATCTCAAGAAATAATGAAGCTTCAATAAGTGAATCACTTGATGAACTTTAAAGCTCTTCAGGTGATTCATTACAACACCAGGTTGAAAGAAGTAGTATTCTGAAGGAACAGACAACTGTTAATACTACTTCACGGCCAACCATTGATGATGTTTCTCAGTCATTCAATCAGTCCTCATTAAATGGCTTTGAAACAGCAGCTGGACAGATTGATCCAGTTCCTGATTAGAATATGTCCAACCTGGACTTATCTCTGCAACTGGAAGTGATTCCTCGTCTTAGGATTCACAACAGTCATCCAACTGAAACATCATAGGGAATGTCTCTAAAGGTATGAGAAGAAGAGGGCAAACTCATCATGGGAATGTCTGCTTGTACTCATGCTTCTTATCTCAGATGGACCCAAGAAGGTGGAAGATGCCTTGAAAGATAGTAGTTGGGTTGAATCGATGCAGGAGGAGCTGCTTCAATTCAGAAGACAAAAGGTCTGGAATCTATGCCCACTACCTTCTGGTCAAGTACCCATAGGCACTAAATGGGTATTCAGAAACAAGAAAGATGATAGAGGCTTGATTATCAAGAACAAGGCAAGATTAGTAGTTCAAGGATATACCCAAGAGGAAGGAATCGATTATACCGATGTCTTTGCACCAGTTGCAACACTTGAGGCAGTTAGGATCTTCCTTGCTTTGCTGCATCCAAGAACTTCACTGTCTATCAACTTGATGTCAAGTGTGCTTTTCTATATGGGGATATAGATAGGGAAATCTATGTATGCCAACCTCTAGGATTTGAAGACCCACAGCACCCCAACTATGTGTGCAAACTGGATAAAGCTCTATATGGGCTACACCGAGCACCTAGGCTGTGGTATAAGACTTTGTCTCAGTTTCTCCTGAAGAACAGCTACACCAGAGGTACCATTGATAAGACTCTCTTCATCAGGAAGACTGTAGAAGACATTTTGCTCGTTCAAGTCTATGTTAATGACATCATATTTGGTTCTTCAAATGACCAAATGTGTAAGGACTTTGAAAGCACTATGAAGCAGAAATTTGAGATGAGTTCCATGGGAAAAATGGACTTTTTCTTAGGAATTCAGGTGAAGCAATTGAAGGAAGGATTCTTCATCAATCAATCTAAGTATGTCAATGACATCTTAGAGAGATTTGAGATGAAGGACTGTAAGCCAGCCAAGACACCCATACCCAAAAACCATAATCTTTGCCCTAATCCTGAGGGGGAGGATACTGATCAACATCAGTATAGAGCAATTATTGGTTCTCTGATGTATCTCACTGCTAGTAGACCTGATATCATGTTTGCCACATGCATTTGTGCAAGATATCAGGCTGCTCCAAAGGTGTCTCATCTAGCTGCTGCAAAGAGAATCCTCAGATACCTCAAAGGAGCACCTAAACTAGGTCTCTAGTATCCAAGAAATAGTTATTTCAATCTCTATGGATACTCTGACAGTGACTATGGTGGCTGCAATATTGACAAGAAATCCACACCAGGAGGATGTCAATTTCTTGTGGAAGGATCATTTCATGGCAATGCAAGAAACAATCCTGTGTATCTACATCAACAGCTGAAGATGAATACATTGCTGCTGCTAGCTGCTGTGCTCTGTTGTTGTGGATTCAGAACCAGATGTTAGACTATGGATTCAACTTCATGAGTACTCCTATCCATATTGACAACAACAGTGCTATCTCCATCACAGAAAATCCAGTGAAGCACTCCAAGACAAAGCACATTGATATCAGGTATTATTTCATTAGAGATATTCATGAGAAAAATCTGATAAAGTTAATCAAAGTTGACTCAAATGAACAATATGCTGATTTGTTCACAAAAGCATTTGATGAACAAAGGTTTAAATATCTCATATCAGCTATTGGGATGATAAACATTGATTAAACAAACTCTTTTGAAAACTTTTTAATGTGTTAAGTCTTGTGTCAATACAATTTAAGCCCTGTTACACAAGATCTCCTTGAAATATTCCCAGTGTAAATTTCTTCCGAAGAGGAATTAACTCTCGGAAGATATTCTTTGATATCTTCCGAAGTCAAATTCCTCCATGGAAATTTTTTCTCGGGAGAGTTTTAGTCTCGGAAGAAGCGATTGATTTCATATCAGATCTACTTCCGAAGCTTATAAAACTCTTCATTCAAGAAAGACAGTTCTCACCTTCGGAAGCAATGTTTTGCTTCGGAAGAAAGGATTGCCTTCGGAAGACAATTTACCTTCGGAAATGTTTTACATTCGGAAAGAGAGATTTTTACTGTGTAACATATATGTTTTTGGGCCCCACTCTGTAAAAGGTAAAGATTTTGTTGATGATGACTGATTATTTAAATTTATCCCTTACCGCCACTGTCATTTCATAACCGCAAAGAGCCGCCCTACCACCATTACCGCAATTCTTCCCATTTAAATAATCCAAACTATTCAATTTCATCTTCTTTTACCGATTTACTGCCCTAAACATTTCCTTCACTGTCAATCCTGAAATTCACCCAAGTTCAAGCTTACTTTCTCTTACAATGGCGCTAAACCCTCAGCACAACCAGGTCGCATTACTTGATTCGTCAAGAGATGCTGAGTTCACTAAAATCATCACCTTTCTTTCTGAATCAATCTACTACACGGCGCTTACTGTTAACCCCACTGTTTACTCCAACCACATGACTGAATTTTGGAGAAACGGTCAAACAGAAATCCTAAATGGGGTTCGCGTCCTAAGGACCCGCATTTGTGGACAGGAGTTGATCATAAGTGAACAACTCATCAGGGAGCATCTAGATCTTCATGATGATGAAGCTCCTACTGAGTTTCCCAAAGAAGACTTGGATGGCACATACATTCTCATGGGATATGGTGGAGACGTGAGCAGGTCAACCGTCTACAAATTCAACTTCGCATATCATTGGAAGTTTCTACTGCACATCGTTCTTCACTGCCTATCCAACAAGTCTGGGGGATGGGATCAAACCCCATGCTAACTAGGATGCCTAGTTCACGGGTTGGTGAGAGGCCTGCGCTTCAACTACTCAAAGTTTGTGTTTACAAATTTACTCGGGAATCTTAGAAGGGAAACATTTTTCATGTATCCCCGATACATTCAACACATCATTAACTACGAGTTGGAACAGAGCAAGCTTGTCTGTGCAGCTGCTCTAACTGTTCCTCAAGTGCGGCCTGCCATCTTCAAGACTTTGAAGAAGGTGTCCATCAACTTCACTGGCAGGTATACTCCTTTACTTCCAGCTATGATTGAGCGCATAGCTCCTGGTGACATCCCTGTTGACCCCACAGGTGATGAACCCACACCAGCAACCCTCACCACAAATGTCCCAATACCTTCTCCACCCATCAAAATCACATATCATAGACGCCCCAAACGAACCGTTGTTCAATCTACTCTGATTGAACAAGCTCATCCAGTTCAATCCAAAAGGACTAGAGTGGGACTAGAGTGGAAACATGGGCTCCCACTCAGTCTGAGGTCCCACCATCCTTCACCATTGACCTCAATTTGGGTTTTGAGCCTCCTCAGTCTCAAACCCAAGAGCCCGACACCCAAGCCTTTAGCCAATAGGGTGAGTATTTACACTCCCATGTGCAGCCAACAAGGGACAGCCCCACAAGAGGCTCAATGCCTGTAGACATTAATCTAGGTCTCGGGCAGTAGGTTTAACCTCTCTATCCTTCACTGACCTATTACTTCGAACTGATGAAGAGATAACATCTCTCCATGGACATGAAGTTGATCTTCAACACCCTCTCAAAGATCAACAGAGCCAAGAGAGATCCCTTATCTCTAGCCCCTATCAGAAGCCAATAACTAAGGTGAGACCCACTGATGTGGAGGGGACTCATGTAGGCTCAGCTGTCACTACTCAGAGTCTCTCATTGAGCTCTCAGGACAGTAGTAACATCAATCAGACTAAGTCTACGGCAACTTTGCCCATTGATATCTCTAAAAGAGATGACTTTGAGCAAAGGTATCCAGGGTGCCAAGAAGCCACATCTGGTGGTGCGACTGAACATACTAGGTATGTTATCTCATCTCCCCGTGATTCTTCACATGAAGATGAGGGAAGTATGCAACTCACTCTTCAGTACCTCATTTCTAAGGTCTCAAACCTTGAATCTCAGGTTAAGATCTTAGAGAACAGGACAGCCACTCAGCAACTTGAGATTGACAATCTCAAGGCTCAACTAGCTGAGAAACAGACGGAGAGGTCTGTTAGGCATGTACCTATCCAAGTCTCATTGACTTCTTCCTCTAGCTCATCTAGCTCTCAAGATGATGCTACCAAAAAGGGGAGAAAGATCTGAGACAAACAACTGAGGAACCACCGATCCAGTCTTCTACTTCCCAAATCATTACCCTGCCTGAGTCATCTCAATCAATTCTCAAGATTGACTCACAAATGCTTCATGATCTCTACAGACTTTTCACAAAGTATGTATTGAGATCCTTTTTAGATCAGCCCAGCCCGAACACCACACTGATCTACTTTGGAGCTGAAGAGCTTCAAAGGCTGACTGCACCTTCTACCACTGTGGAAGAAGTTGGTCAACCTAAGGTCCACATGAAACCTAAGATTAACTTCGAAGGGGAAATGGGGACTGATGGCCCAGCAACTGAAAAGTTGGGACAGAACTTGCATCAGCATCTTCTTCCGAAGCTCATGCTGAAACTTCCGAAGCTAAAGTTGAAGCTGAAGAAGAACAAGATAAGTCTTCTGAATCTGAGATGGAAGCTGCAGAAGGATTGTTCAAAATGTCCGAGGAGCTGATCATCACAGATGTCATTGCTGAAATAGCATCTGAGTTGAGTAGGGAGGACATTTCTGATCTACCTCCATCCCAAAAACCAGCTGACCCTCTCTCACAATCTGAACCCTCTATCCAAGAACCACCACAGTCAAGTTCTGCAAAAGACAAAGGCAAGAGAAAAATGACTGCGGAAGAGCTTCAGGAAGAGGAAAGGATCGGGAAGTTAAAGAAGAAAGGTAGATTCCCTGCTGAGAAGTTGTTAGCTGCCAGTTCAAAGGCAGCTGCAGCCAATCACGAGGAAATTAACAACAAGAGAAGGACAGCACTCATTGATCAGCTCATCAACTTAGGAGCTGCCAATGAGGAAGTACTCATACTACTACTAGAGGAGTTGGTTACTTTGGAGAGGACAACCAGGCTAAAACAACAAGAAGAAGCTAGGTTGGCCTTAGAGAGGAAAGAGGAGGAACAAAGGAAAGCTGCCTTGCAGCTGAGAGAAGCTAGGATTAAATTCCTACTCTCTAGGGGCTTCAATCTTCCAGAACTTTCTCCATATGATAATGATATGATCCTTTTTCTCCATAACAAAGAGCAGGAGCAAATGGAGAAAGAAAGGAAGAAGGCTGCAAGGGAGAAGATGAAGAAGAAGAAGCAGAGGGAAGAAGTAGAGAAGGTCACTGCAACCAAGAGGTCCGGTGACAAAGCCTGGATGAAAGACTATCTTCGGGCTCACGGCTTCTCTGGTAGGCAGGTGGGACCCATGTCCGAAAGGACACTCCAATGGATAGTCAGCGAAATAAAGGTTGACATCCGTATGGGAAAGAGGAAGGAGATGTATAGAAGGGGACAGGGAATGATCTTCACCCCAACCACTCAACCACAACCTACACCAGAAGAACCAATCCCATTTCCCATCAAAACCGAGCCCTTAGATGAAACCTTCACCCCTGAACCTACAACTCTACCCATACCTACTTCATCACCACAACCACCTAAACTTCCCATTCTTAAACCCAAAACACAACCCAGAACCACTGAACCCAAACCTACCCAACAGAAACTCAGATCATCCCCTCAGCCTTCTCAACATCTCTCTCTTGAAGAATTTAAGGAAATCAAGACGGAGCTAAAAAACTGCACAACTCTGAGCAACATCTCCTGTGAGGAAGATCTCATTAACATCACCTATGTTGATGACTCTTCAAGTTCCCTCACATTAGATCAATTCCTTGATTTGCCTAGAGGAACTTTGGGCTAGGATGCAAGACTTCTCGGTCTCAACTCTGATTCTCTGAACGCTGAAGAGAAGAGACTTAGAAGAAAATCGGCGACTCTACTGGATACAAGGAAGGAGGACAGGATTCCTAGTCAGTCTCCTGTGCCTAGGAAAGGTATAATCCAGTGGAGGTTCAATGAGTTTTCTCATAACTTTGTTGTGGAAAGAGAGAATGGTGAAATCAACCGGCTCAATGCCACTTCTCTATTGCATCTCAGCAGATTTGATATTGCTGAGCTTGCAGAGAAGCCATTCTCCAACCCCTCCAACTCTGAGACTGTGCTATCATCAGAAATCATCTAAGCAGTCTTCATCTAGCCGAGCTAACTGCAAAAGCCAAGATCAAGAAGAGTTGAAGTTGAGAAGACAGGAAGAAAAGGAAAGACCAACCACCAAGGGAGCAGCCTTTCTACAGATGGTGGAGGGTCCGAAATTGGATCCTATAGTTAGATGGGAATATGACTATAGTTCCCATCAACTAACTCTTTTCAGAGGGCCACAGAAAGGGTACATATAATCCAAGGTAACAGACTGGATGTTCTGTCTACCAAGGATTTGTACAAACTTCTCAGCACCACATCAGGAAAGAACAAGGAAACAGATAGATATCTACTTTCCTTGGTGCTCAAAGTTTTGAGAAGAAGAGAGAAGTGAAGTTTTGGTAGCATCAGCCTAGGGGGAGTTTGTTGGGTCACTATAAGGCTGGTGCAACCAAAACCACTTCACATAGTCAATTTTGGTGCTACATTCAAAGGTTTCCGAAGCCAAGTATGAGAGCTTCCGAAGTCTGAAGAGTTCTTTCCGAAGACAAAGTCTGAAGACAAGAGCTGAAGACAAAATCTGAAGAGTTCTTCCGAAGACAAAGTCTGAAGACAAGAGCTGCAGACAAAGTCTAAAGAGTTCTTCCGAAGACAAAGTCTGAAGACAAGAGCTGAAGACAAAGTCTGAAGACAAACTCTACTTCAGAAGACAAAGAAGACTCCAAGCCTCGGAAGAAGCAGTCTTCCGAAGTATAAACGGCTTCGGAAGAAGTGATTCTTCCGAAGCAATTTAACCTTCGGAAGACATTGCTATGACCAGTAGACATAAGTATGGTCTCTGACAATCCGCTGCAGACCTCTGATACAGCATAGCTTCTTCCTAAAGAGCCATGTTATTGACCATACTTTATTCTACTATTTACCTTTTATGATAGTACATTTTACCAACTTTAGTTAGTGACAAAAGGTAAGTCAGGGACATGTCCTGACTACCAAATCTCAGGTAAGATGCCTGAGATACCTTAACCTATTTTCTTGTAGTATAGATGTTTGGTTAGAGGTTTCCAGCTGGTATCAAAGTATATCCGGCTGTAGGTAATATTATATATGTATTCTCATTGTAACTCATAGGAGATAGAGCCAGAGCTTGAGCTTGTAAGAGTCTTGTAATCCTTTGAGTTGAGAAGCAATATATAAAAGTACCTTGAAAATTTACTTCCTGTGTTTATTATCATTTGTTACTTGTTATATTATGATCAACTCTTGTTAGACTCTTTCTGAGTGTTGTTCAAGGTGAGTTTGAGAGAAAACCACTTGTTAAGTGACCAAAACCGATCATGCAGTTATGTTGATGCATTATTTTGAAATTATTTTGAAATGTACTGTCATTTGTGATACAACCATTAATTCGAATGAGGAACCATCTGATAATATTAGTAGGGCTACTTAGGAGAATATTTGCACCAACAGGATGAGTGTTGTGATGCTATTTTCCTGCACCTAACCGAATAAGGGTTGAGATGTAATATTATCTGATCTTGTGAATTATTTCGTGACAGTATGATTATGTGTGTGAGCAGGTTTGGTTGTAATTGGTGCATCAATAAATGTTTTGTCTGGATATAAACCTATGATCTCACCAATTTTATGTTGACTATTTGAGTATGCTTTTTCAGGTAAAAATGACTAACAATGTTGACTTTTCCTTTGACGTCTACAACGGATGGGGTGAAGTTGTAGGGCGAGTTTGTGTAAGCTTAACAGTTAACATCTATGATGGCAGTGTGATAGTGGATGCACATTTCCATCGTACCTGAAGACGTTTAGTTAAAGAATATGTTGTAATAAAGATTGCGTCAAATTTTGACATATATGTAATGATGTAATCTATAATATATATATGAATGAAGTATGTGCTTTACGTTTTCATGTTGTTGTGATATAATTGTTTGTAATCAATTGTGTTCTGAACAACAAGTCACATCCAAAACATCGCTTCACGCTTCTGCCGGGATGTGACAGTGTGAAGGCCTATTAAGCTTGGTTAGCTGAATTTAGATTCAAATGGTCACAATTTTGTTTGAAAGAACAAAATTATGTAATATATTTAAAAATTGGATGAATTTAGGGATGACCTTGAACCGGAAAAAAATTGGTAAGGGATTGGGAACGTATTTATAATGCAAAAAAGTTTTAAAAGTTTCCTAAAGGCTTTGCTTGGGAACCGATATTCACAAAATTATTAAACTTAAATACGTGATCTTATATCATGATTATAGTTGAACAATATGACTTTGTTTATGTTTTTTCATAGGTATTTGAAGCTTAAAAGAGCTTCATTTGAAGCAAAAGAAGCAAAATACTAAAATTCTAGTACCAATAACATATATATCAAAAGTTATCATAAAATAGAGTTGGAAGGGTGTCTAGTGTATTTAATCACCTATGGGCATATCATGGGTGTTTGATTTGGCGTATTTAATCAAAATTCTAGAAAGTTGGGCATGTGAATATTGATGGCAGAGTATTTGATACGACGGGGGTGACGTATCATATGACGGTACTATGACAACCCCCGGATTTTGGGGATTTTTAAGTTTATTTAATCCAATCCAATCCCAATTCATAGAACAACTTTCCTTGCATGAAAAATAATGAATCCAAGCAGATCCTGGGTGTTTTAAAGCCTTCAAAATCATCAACAATTCTCTTCTAAATCAAGATTGAAGACATGATGAAGACAATGCGTGGCTAAGCTCGTTGTGGTTGCTTTCGGGTGGAAGATTTTCGTCAAGAGAGATAGTTTGTATGTTAAGATCATGGTTTATAGCTGGCACTTGAGTTTTGAATGTAATTACACGTTTTGATTAAGTTAAAATGTTAGTATATTAATAAAGTTACTTATTGACTTATTACTTTTTAGTTTTCTTGTATCATACACTTATTAAACTTGATAGGTAACTTGATATAGATAAATTAATAACATTATGAATGAACGATTCTTAAAAATTTGATCCTTTGTTGTTACGTAATCAAAAGTTGAAATCTTTGGAATTGTTTTTAGCAAACGCTAGTTTAAAGTATCAGCTGTTGATCTAACATAATTGAAAACCCAAAAGTATTGTTTTCATTGTTTAAGTAAATTTGTTTCAAAATTAATTGCTTTTTGCACTTGTACTTGTGAATTTGTCCAAAATTTCTGTTTTTATTTTAAAATTTATGCGTTTAAGTTAATTGAGTCTTCCTTGTTAAATACTTCCTATTAATTTTCTCCCGATACGATCTTACTTACTCTTATGTAATAAAGGAAACTAAGAGCAGATCACAAATCGTCAAGAAAGTTCCCTCCGGGCTCTCCTCTGACCACGAGTGGCATACTAAAGGCCATTTCTCTTTACTCAAAAGCCTGTGAAAGCGGGTAGGTACTATGACCTATAATCAAGATCGAGTCCTCATCAATGGTAGCCCGACAAAGGAATTTAAGATCTTCGCCAAATGGATCTTTTATCTCCGTTCTTATTCATCATCGCAATGGATGCACTTTATGTGACTCTCACAAGAGATCAGTTGCTCGGGTTATGCCAAGGCATACCTTTACCTAATAGTCGCCCAACTTTAACTCATTTCTTATATGCGAATGATGTAATTTTTATTGGGGAATAGAATGAATCAAATCTAATAAGAAACCTCCATAGAATCTTAAGATGTTTTCTTGTTCTTATGTCAAGCCTAAAATCAACGCCAAAACTGCCTTTACAGCTCTAATATAGATGATTTGAGCTTAATTAATGTGGCTAATATTTTGGCTACAAAGCGGGCTCTTTTCTGTTCTCTTACTTGGGGTTACGGCCTAGCGCCAACATGAATTGTATAAGATTCAATCATCGAGATTTTCTGATCAAGGCTAACTCAATGGAAAGGGTATCAAAGATTAAAACTTATACTTCATGAACTATGATCATATCTTATATTTTTATACTTAGTCTTCTCATTACAAAAACTATGATCATATCTTACATTTTTTATACTTAGTCTTCTCATTACAAAATGTCAAATTAACCATAGAATATAGTTTATTTAAATAATGTAACATTAATTAGTTTGTAATTTTAAAAATTTTAATTTAGGCTTTAAAATAAACGAGTCAATAAATGAGCCAACGAGTCAGGTAACAAGCAAGCCACGAGCCGAGATGAGCTTGGCCAAGGCTTGACTCGTTTATAACTGAGTTGATTATGAGCGAGCCACGAGTCACGATCTTTTTAAACAACTCTATTTGAGGTTTAGAAATTAATTTTAATTTCAATATTTTTCCATGTTAATGTTTTTAATTATTAATGGTTAAGTGAACGTGCTTAAGTGGTCAACCAGACTAATGTAGGAACTAAACTTGTTTCTTTGTTATTGGAATGAATAATTAGGTATACAATGTTGGTTTTCTATATATGAACTAAATAAATTTATCTATCAAGAAATCTTATTAGACTCTAATTTTAATTGGATTTTAAAAACTAACTTAAAAAAAACCTACTTTGTAAGTACGACATTATTTGTCTCCGTACTTACACAAGAATAACCTTAACACAAGTGACCCTCGTCAAGTGCTTTATTGAGGTATGTTTTCTCATTCATTTGCGCAATGATGAAAAGTACATTGTTTACATGGTGAGTAGCTAGTTAGTCTAATTACGTTGGCTCTCATCACCAATTACCATATATATTTTTTCTACAACATGAAGTTATAAATGAAGCATATCAAAATTGATCTCCCTAAGGCTATCATTCCTAAGGCTATCATCATGGATTCATGTCAAATTCATATATTGTTGAGTGAAAAAAATATACAAAGTTCATGAGTATTGGAATATTTAATTTTGGTATGTTTTGGTGGACGCTTGATCAATTTGAAATGTGGAAAAAGAAAGCCTGCAATTTACCCTATTCAAAAAAAGAATGCCAGTTTATTATTGGAATATTGAAACGTTTATTTTTAAAACATTAAGTAATAACCCATGTTGGAGTTCATTTATAATATTGGTTGATGATATATCGTGTGAATCAACATATAAGATTTTATAGTAGTACATTTAAGATTTTTGCAACGTGTATCGGAGTACTCCTGTTACTGTACTGATAATCAGCTTGTAGTTCACGCTAATTTTGATTACATTTTCATTTTCCTAACAACAATATTTTATTTCAAAGCCTCGTTAACTGTTTCTAATCAAATTTGAGTGTGTGTGGTTTTTTGAAATTAAAAGGCTTTAATTTTTACCACAGATTTACCAACTCAAACGACAAATAGCACGAGACCAGGGTCGAAATATATTTAAGAACTTAGGGTATGTAAAGAGGATACCTAACCCTGTGTTTTTAAATTTTGTTTTCTACATCAATACAATGCATGGCAGCTTTAGCTTATTTATTCTGCTTAAACCTAAAATTGACTGCATAATATTTGGATTATCTACCGAAATAAACATGTAAATTTCACGTGCTTCTATATTTAGAAAAACAAAATTTTGCAAGTTGTGTCTAATAATAAATTTAAACATTGCTTTCAACATCCACCTGAGATGCGACATTGATCTGGTGATGTAGCAAGTAAATATAAAGGTGTAAGCGTAAATTATAGAAAATGAACTTTCTCTTTGTAGATGATTTTTCATATTTCAATCGTTGTATTTATTAATTATTTTAAACAACCTTTATGTATATAGTTTGTTTCATTTTTGATTATTAGTCTAACTATCGTTAGTTACATCTTACTTAAGTCACATGTTGTCGCATGATAGTAAATGTGTAATTTCATCGCCCTCTTCTATTTTAAAATTTGCGAATTGATTCATTAAATTTGCAGCACAATAACCATAAGAAAACTAATTCATAATTTGAAAACTGACTCTTAACAAAACCATTAGCATCTGCAATAGTTTTAACATTCTAGCACACATGAAAGATATATAGTTTAAGATCGACACATATATTACAGTTTAGCACACATACACAACGTTAATACGCACATATATAACAATTTAGCATACATGCTACCAATACATGTACAATAGTTCACACACAGGGGCGGACCTACCCCATGGGAGGGGGGGCCGCCGCCCACCCCTAAATTTTTTTTTTTATATGTTATTATACTTTCGTTTTTGTATCCGCCCCCTGTAAAATTTTGTAATCGCCCCCCCCCCCCTTCGAAATTTTTTTTATATGTTATTTTTTTAGTTAAGAATCTTATTTATAAAATCTAAGTTTCTTTTATAAAAATTAACCGGTGGGTTTCACAGGTTTAAGCATAAAATAATACGTCTGGACGGTCCTGATCAATGTCGTTTAGGAGTTGAAATTACATATCTACCCTTATGTAATAACTAAGAGACCTAAATTAATGGTGCAAACTAACAACAATTAAAACTAAAGGACAACATATAAAACAAACCATATGCATAATGCTATCCGGTGTAATTAGCAAAGCTAAGCTTAAAAACAAAATTAGTTAAAAAATAAAAGTCCTTTTCTAATATTTACTAAACATAAAACTATTAATGAAAATAATAAAATAATTCAAGTTCTAGAATGGGATAAAATAACTTCATAAATCAAGTTCAACGATGCAATCTTTCTTGCTATTTAAAGCATGCATACTAAAATCACAACGTCTTTGAACCAATTTGAGGGAAAAATGGCTACAAAAGTGACACCACAAGAAGAAATATGGAACTATATTCTTGGGTATAGTCACATTGCCCTTGTCAAGTGTGCCATTGAACTTGGAATTCCCGATATTCTTGAAAACCGTGAATCCCCGATAACGCTTGCTGACCTAGCATTAGAGATCGGGTGTTCACAGTCTTCATTGTATCGGGTCATGAGGTACTTAGTTCACTTTAAAGTATTTCAAGAAAACCAATATCCGAAACATCTGTTGGATATGTTCAAACCCCATTATCTAGACTCTTAACACGAAACGGGAAGCATAGCATGGCTGACTTTGTGCTTTTAACAAGCAGTCCAGCAATGATGGCTCCATGGCACAAGCTTAGTGCTTGGGGTTGGTAGCAAAGATTTACCTTTTGAGGCAGCACATGGTATGGATCTATGGCAATTTGGTGCAATGAATCCTGTTCATAATGAATGTTCAATGATGGAATGGCGTGTGATGCTCGGGCAACGGTGGCTGCAATGTTGGAGGGTTGTCCACAGGTGTTTGAGGGGCTACGTACACTGGTGGATGTTGGTGGCGGTAACGGCACCGCTCTACGGTTGATCGTGGAGAGATGTCCGTGGATTAAAGGGATTAATTTGATCTCCCTCATGTGGTGTCATCGGCTCCAATATGTACTGGTGTTGAACATGTTGGAGGGAATATGTTTGAACATGTTCAAAAAGCCGATGCTGTTTATATGATGGTTAGTCCAACTATATATTTATATCCCGATAGTATTTTTGTTATGTTACACTAAGTAAAATATTATAAAAAAAACGGTGTTATATTTATATAAAACCATATATATGGATTTAATGATCAAAACCATGATCCATTAGCCAAAAATAATTTATATAAGAATTTATTCAGTGTCACTTTAACTTTTATTTTCTCAATCAAGTGAGATTGGCACCTGCATAATTATCATAAATTTAAGCTTAATTTACACTTGTTTTTGCTTACGAGGAAAGTTATTTTCCCTATTTTTATTGCAATTAATAATCTTTGTGAGTTACATCTAGTAGAAACCAACGGTAAATCTATGATAACTATAATAGTGTGATTATCCTGATGACGAATTTAAAAGTTAAGGGTCTCGTTGGTTAAATTTTAGAATTGATTATTATGAGCTCGTAAGTATAAAAATCTACTTAAACTTATATTATTAACAGACTTGTTAGGTTAGTCAAACTCATTAAATTTTCATTTAGGCCCCGTTTGATTTGCAACTGAATGGGCTGACTGACTGACTGTTTGATAGTGGCGATGTTGTGGTCTGACCGAGTCCGGAGGTCTGACCCGGACCGTAAAAATCATGATTATGACTGGCTGACCCACCGCGAACCCCCATCTCCACCATGCCTTCCTCCGACCAACGCCTCGCTCTCCTCTTCCGCCGCCAACCTCCTCCACCGCAACCCACCTTCTCCTACCCTGCCTTCCTCCGACCTCCGCCTCGCTCTCCTCCCCCGCAACCCACCTTCTCCTACCCTGCCTTCCTCCGACCTCCGCCTCGCCCTCCTCCTCCGCGAACCCCATCTCCTCCGGGGGTTTGTGCGCCGTCCTAACCAACGCCACTGCGAACCCCAGCGTCGTCACCTCCCTCCACCGTTGCCGGCGGTGCCATCTTGTTTCCACTGTTGCCGGCGGGTCCGGGTTCGTATCACCGTTGAGGTTTGGTGGTGGAATTGGGGGTGGTGGTGGAATTGGGGGTAGTGGGGAATTGGGGGTAGTGTGTGAAAAAGTGGGGAAAGTGGGGATGTGGGAAAGTGAGTTTTGATGATAAAAAACCTGTGTTATTAATTTAATTTTTAATTTTTAATATATTTTATCATTCAGTCAGATTCTGAATCAAACAGCAAAGTTTCAGTCAGATGCTTACCCAGTCAGAACTTCTAACTGGGTCAGCTTCTGACTCAGTCAGATTTTACTCAGTCAGCGTAATCAAACAGCCCCTTACACTTTCTTCTTCATTTCAATATGATCACGTTACATGTTGAGTAATCATATTCTAAGTAACAAGTATGTTGGATGTAGAAAATATTACATGATTGGGCGGATGAGGACTGCATCACGATATTAAAAAAATGTCGAGAGGCTATCCCACAGATAAAGGCAAGGTGATTATCGTAGATGTTGTATTAGGACGGGAAGAAGATCATGAGTTCAAAGGAGTAGGATTGATGTATGATATTAACATGATGATCTACACAAACAAAGGGAAAGAACGCAGTTTAAAAGAATGGTCGTACGTGTTTCATGAGGCTGGATTCACTCGTTATGTTGTAACACATATTCAAGCCCCTCAATCTGTTATTGAAGTGTATCCTTAAATCTTCGTTATTTACTTTAAGTTTGTAATATCTGTAGTTGAAAACTGTACCGTTGCTCTATATGTTTGTCATATATAATAATTTACTATTTTGAAATAAATAAAGGAACCATGTGTTCTACACACACTATATACTAATAGTGTTAAAATGAACTATCACAAAAATGAGCATCTACGATGAGGAAAAAGCAACAAATTGATGACCGTCGTCACATAAGTAGCAAAACTAGCAATCGCAATTGTTCCAATCATAGGCTTAAAATCGGATGTAAAACGATCTTTATTGGTTGCAACACGTGCTTGCCAGCTAGGTGGAAAATTTACGACCGTAAAATTGTTTCAGAATTCACTTTCAAAATGATATCCGGTTGCAAAATGAGATTACAAATTTTTTTATAAGTTTGTTAACTGTCATAATTTATTTCATAATAGACTCCATGTTTATTTCATCTATGATATTACGCGAACTGTTCACTTATATGCAATGTTTAACCATATAACTATCGATTAGTTCCACATATTATAATATGCTTGCTATTGCTTGCTATTCTTATTGCTATTGGTATCGAGTCGTGGGTCTCTTTGGAAGCTGTCTCTCTATCTCCCAAGACTCGTCACCAACACCCCTCCCAGACCCTGCTCTTAATTGAGTGAAATACTGGATATGTTTCTTTGTTTGTTTGTTTAGTTCCACATATTAACTGTAATGATCAAATTCTATCTAATATAAGATTACCATAAATATTACCCAAAACAATTATACTAAACCCAATAGCACTAAATGACAAAACATCCACAAAACAATAGCAAACAACGGTTAATTAACAACACAGAATCGCAGATTGCGTCAAATAACATTTAAATTCCATTAAACGTCGAAAAAAGGAATTTCATCAAACACCAATAAACTTAAACATAAAGGGGTAAATGACAGGCACAACCACATATATCCAAAGCAGCTTGTGATGACTATGAAGATTTCAAAAATGTAAATGTAAGGATTCCTAGAAGTCTGATGCAGCCAAAACACTCTTGAAACCATCTACTGAAGACAACAGCTGAAGACATCAACTGAAGGTAACAGCTGAAGATAACAGCTGAAGATATCAGCTGAAGACAACAGCTGAAGACATCAGCTGAAGACAACAGCTGAAGATATCAACTGAAGACAAAGTCTGAAGACAAAGTCTGAAGACAGTTTTCAGTAGTTGTCACAACAACTGAAGAAGTATTCTTCAGTAGTTATCACAACAGCTAAAGAAGTATTCTTCAGTAGTTGTGATAATCCTGCTTCAGTAGTTATCACAACAGCTGAAGAAGTATTTCTCAGTAGTTGTGACAGTTCTTCTTTCAGTAGTTCTATGAAATGATCAAGTCCTCCTGCATGCTGCACAGAACATGAAGTAGTATTGCTACGAAAGTTTTACACCAATTCAGAAACATTTTAAGTGTAAAATCTTTCATAGCCAAGACCAATATCTTCAGAAGCCAGAAATGAAGTCTTTCTTAGCTTCAAGACAAAGTCTGCTGAAGCCAAGAAACCAAGACAGATTCTTCCGAAGACTTTTATCATACATGCTTTATCTGATGTACTTTTTCTGCAAAGCTGAACCACTTTGCCGCTGCCCACTCTGGTTGGTCACCAACTTGTATGAGTTGGTGAAAAGGTCCATGCTTTAGGAAAACTGTACATTGAGGTCTTAGGTCAAACCTTTCTACTTTATGTAGCTTTATCCTTTTTGTAATATATTAGGATGTGAGCTATGGCATGTCATAGTCACTAGCCAAAAGGCAAATCTGCCTTTTGACTCTACATGGATTGTGTTGTCTAATTCGTGTATCCAGCTGGCCTTCAAAGTATGGTTGTCTGTAGGTTGTATTATATAGTATCTCAAAGCCTTGTAAGTATGCATGCTGAATACTTGTAACTTGAATTTGAGAAGCAATATACAACATCCTTGAAAACCAACCACTTGTGTTGTTATCTTTTCTTTCTGAAGTTACTCGTGTGTTCTTAACATCATCATAACCGGTTCCCCATTTGATCTGTTAAGTGTTCTAATACACTCTCCTCATTGTGTTGTTGTGTTGTAAGTGCTAACCCTTCACCCGGTCCTGCATTTGGTATCAGAGCATCAAGGCTCTTGATATAAGATCTCACCATCTTAAGATCCCTCACACATACAAAATACTTAACAACTCAAATGGCAGCTCTTTCTAAAGCTGATATGGAAACTGGTACTATGACCAAGTCCCCACTGATCACTCCTGAAGATTTTGACACATGGTACATAAGATTGGAAGGCTTCATCAAGTGTCAAGATTCAAGGATGTGGGACTCAGTTAACAACGGTTTCTTCATACCAAGCACAACTTCTGCTACTGGTAATCGTTATATCCCTAAAGATGTAGATGATTACTCAGAAGAAGAAAGGAAGAGAATAGAGCTTGATCAAAGGGCCATGACTTGTCTTCAAACTGCTCTTCCAAACTCTATCTACAGAGGCTTCAAGAAGTGCAAGACAGCTAAAGATCTATGGGAAGCACTGAAGCTCATGTATGAAGGATCCAAAGAAACTAAAGAAAACAAGAAGGATCTCTTGAAGCAGCAGTTTGAAAATTTCACCTTCAAGGCTGGTGAGACACTGACTCAACAATACTTCAGGTATGTTGAGATAGTGGACACTCTAGTGGATATTGGAGTAACTCTTGAGAACAGGGACATAGTAAGGAAGTTCATGTCTTCTCTTCCTAAACTATGAACACATTATTATGTAGTGATCAAGAGAACTTCGGATCTTAAAACTCTTACTCTTACAGAGTTATATGGTATCCCGAGTGCATTCCAGATGGAGATGAACATGCAAAATTCCTCTGGTAACTCCAATAACCAACTGAGTTCAGCTCTTCATGTGAATGAAAGGGAATGCATTGAACCACAACATCAGTTGGTATGCTACCCTGACAACTCACAAAAAGGGCCTTTCATCACTCTTCCAAAGACACCAAGAGAAAGCTACACTCAAGGAAGTCCCTTCCAAGAGACAAGTTCTTCTCATGCCTTTGTCTCAGCTGATGAAACCTCTGGCAACCTTCTCTTCACTCTTGAAGACTTGGACTGTATCCATCCAGATGATCTAGAGTATATGGAGATAGTTCAGCAAATGGCTCTTCTCACTCACAGGGCCAAGAAGTTTTACAAGAGGACTGGGAGAAGATTTCCAAGCAATACATCCAGTGAAAGTTTAGGCTGGACAAAAGCAAGGTAAAGTGCTACAACTGTAACCAGATGGGGCACTTTGTAAGAGAGTGTAAGGCACCAAGAACAAATGGTGGCCAGACACAACCAGACCAAACTACACTGAGAAAGTTCACCAGAATGAGAACCCAAAGCAACAGGCTGCAGTTGCTGTTGAAGAGGGAGGCTTTGACTGGAGCTTTCAGATAGAAGATGCATCTCCAAACCAAGCTCTCATGGCAGATCATGATGAAACCAAGGTATTGGAAAATCTTTGCTCTTCTGAATGTATTGCTAAAGTTAATAGATACAGGTCGTATAACTTAGAGCTGAGATCTGACCTTGAGTCCTTAAACATCTTGAAAGCTGACTTTAAAAGAGCTGAAAATGACTATAAACTTAAAATAGAAGATTTAGAGAAAACCATTTCAACTCTTAAACATGAGCTAACAAATTACAGGACTCAGATCAAAGATCTCATAGCTAAGTTAACTGAATGCCAAGCTGAGCTTGTGATCAGTAAAGCTAAGGCAGAAAATTGTGTTCTTGAAGAAGATACCTTCAAGAACATAATATCCTCATCCTTGCATGCAAAAGTGTGTTATCAGAACAAGCAGGGACTGGGACCTAGTAAGATAGCTCCTCCACACACCATCTTGCCTGTAAGATCTCCCAGGTGTGGAACTTGTGAAGATGAGCTTCCCCTCATAGATCCTTTGACTGAAGAGGACGAAGAGGAGATGGTGAAGAATGACTTTGGTTTGAGTGAAGAAAGCATTCTGAGAAGGGTCACCATTCCTCTAAGGAGAGTAAAACTGTTGGGATGACCAAGTCAAGAAGAAAGAACTTGATCAGGAAAGCCAAAGAAAATCAAGGAAGGCTCAAGAGATTAAGGCTACTTTTGACTCTAAGCAGAAACAAGTTTTTATCTCTGCATGGTTTGAAGTAGTTAAGACTGATTACATGAATTCTGGTTCATGTGCAACTCATCTCAGCAACAAGAAGAAGACTGATCTGTTGTGTGTTACTGCTACACAACCTGGACCATCCAACTCCAAGAACAGTTCTCAACCTAAAAGAACTGTCTCAGCTCCTGCAAAGGTGAAGATGGAGTTGGGATGTGACCAAAGTCAGTGCTCTTCCATGAAGAAGACTCTTGGAAAGAAGAATCTGAAGTGTGTCATGTGTGAGAGTACCTCTCATTTGGCTAAAGATTGTCCATACTATCCTAAGGGTACTCTTCACATGATAAACAAAGAGACTTCCAAGAATTCGAAGATGAAGAAGGCAAGTGGAAAACTGCCTTCGGAAGAAGATTTGGTCTCGGAAGAAAGGAATGCTTCCAAAGTACTGAAGCTTGCTGCAGTAAAGGCAAGATCTTCCGAAGACCAGTCATCAAAACTTCTAAAGTCTCAAAAGCTTCTGAAGTATTGAAGGTCAAGTCTAAACTTCCAAAGATGGTGTGAAAGTCAAAGAAAGACCAAAAGACTGAAGGTTCTTCATCAACAACAGCTCAAGATCCTCAAAGCACAACCATAGGATCTATTACTGTTGCATTATCTTCAACTGTTTTAAATGAGCCCAAGACCAATGAGGCTTGGGTTTCCAAATGTAACTAGCTATCTCTTTGTGCAGGAACAGCTACAGACAAACAAAAATGTGTGGATCATTGACAGTGGTTGTTCCAGGCACATGACAGGCAATAGGTCACTACTCCAGAAGTTTGAAAGAATTAATGGAGGGCCAGTTGCTTTTGGAGGAGATGCAGGTGGTTACATTACTGGAAGGGGCAAGGTCACAAATGGTAAGCTTAGCATTGACAAGGTAAACTTTGTCAAGAAGCTTGGATACAATCTTTTGAGTGTATCACAATTCTATGATCAGAGTCATAACATGCTATTTACTGAGCATGAGTGCATTGTTCTCAAGCCCGGGGTGGTCATTCCTCATGAGCACATCCTACTCAGAGACCCCAGGAAAGGGAACATGTACAAGATGGATTTGCAAGAAACATCTCCCTCAGGAGAAGTTTCATGCTTTCTATCAAAAGCAAATAGTGATGAATCTTTCCTTTGGCATAAAAGAATATGCCATGTAAACTTTAAGAACATGAATAAATTGATTAAGAATGATTTGGTAACTGGAATACCAAAAAGGGAGTTTACAGGTGATGATCATTGTGTTGCATGCCTGAAAGGGAAGCAACACAAGGTATCTCACAAGCCTAAGGAAAGAAATTCCATCACTACACCCCTACACTTGTTACATATGGATCTCTTTGGCCCCACCAATGTAATGAGTTTAGGAAGGACCTCTTACTGTTTGGTGATCACAGATGACTTTACAAGATTCACATGGGTATTCTTCCTTAGAACTAAGGATGAGACCCCTGAGATTCTGAAGAATTTCATCTTAAAAATTAAGAATCAATGTGATCACAAGGCCAAAACCATAAGATGTGATCAAGGAACTGAGTTCAAGAATCAAATACTTGATACATTTTATGATGAAAAGGGTATTAAAAGACAATATAGTGCTCCCAGGACCCCTCAGCAAAATGGAGTTGCCGAGAGGAGAAACAGGACACTAATTGAAGCTGCAAGAACTATGTTGTCTGACTCTAAACTGCCCATCACCTTCTGGGCAGAGGCAGTCAACACTGCCTGCTATTTGCAGAATAGAGTTTTAGTAGTTAAGACATATGGTAAGACTCCTTATGAACTTTGGCACAAGAGGAAACCTTTCATTGGTTTTCTCAGGTCTTTTGGATGTCCTTGCACCATCTTGAATACCAAAGATCATATAGCCATGTTTGCTGAGAAATCAGATGATGGACACTTCATTGGATACTCTTCTCAAGCTAAAGCTTATAGAGTATACAATCTCAGAACTAGAGTAGTTGAGGAGTCAGCCAATGTGACTTTCAATGAACACACACCCAGTGTGAAAGGTTCTGGTCCGGATTGGCTGTTTGATCTTGATTCAGTTACCAACTGTTTTAAAAAATCTTGTGAGCATGTTTCAGGAACCACAGATATATTACCTACAGGTGATCCTGATCCAAGAATTGAGCTGAGAAGATCTTCAAGCAACATATCTTCAGCTCCAGTGGTAACTAATCCTGCAAATAAAGCTTCTACCAGCACATCAATGACAAATCCTGCTGATACATCTGAGTTGCCTTCATCTTCTAGTGTTGAGGCACAGAACTCAAATGTAGAAACTTCAAATGTCAGAGAACATGGTGGTGGTGACAGTGATCAAGAATTTCTTGATGCTGAGAACCATTTATTGAAGAAAATCTCAATGATGTCACACACTCATTGGATCAAGTTAATCTTGATAAGTGTGCTGCTGTAGAGGGTGAATCCTCCCTGCCAGATCAGAATTTCTCCAATTTGGATCTGTCTAGGCAACTTGCTGTGATCCCTCAACTAAGGATCCACAAGTCTCACCCCACTACAAACATCATTGGAGATGTTGGTACTGGTGTAAGAACAGGAGGACAGTCTCATAATGCAAATATCTGTCTTCACTCTTGTTTCTTATCCCAAATAGAGCCAAAAAAGATTGATGAAGCTCTAAAGGATGGAAGTTGGGTTGAAGCTATGCAAGAGGAGTTGCTTCAATTCAAGAGACAAAAGGTTTGGAATCTATGTCCTCTTCCTCATAGGAAGACTATCATAGGTACAAAGTGGGTCTTCAGGAATAAGAAGGATGATAGAGGACTTGTCATCAAGAACAAGGCTAGACTAGTTGTTCAAGGGTATACTCAAGAAGAAGAATTGATTACATTGATGTCTTTGCTCCAGTAGCAAGACTTGAAGCTGTCAGGATATTCCTAGCTTTTGCTGCATCCAAGAACTTCAAGGTCTATTAACTTGATGTCAAGTGTGCTTTTCTTTATGGAGTGATTGATGAAGAGGTGTACGTCAAACAACCACCTGGCTTTGCAGATCCTGATCATCCTGATTATGTCTGCAAGCTTGACCAAGCTCTCTATGGGCTATATCAGGCACCAAGAAAGTGGTATGAGACTCTATCTCAGTATCTCTATCAGCTTGGCTACAAAAGGGGTACCATTGATGGAACTCTCTTCATCAAAGGAACAAGAGATGACATAATGCTAGTTCAAGTATATGTAGATGATATCATCTTTGGGTCAACTAATCCAAAGCTCTGCAAAGACTTTGAGAAGCTAATGAAGGATAGATTTGAAATGAGTGCCATGGGGGAACTCAATTTCTTTCTAGGGATTCAAGTGAAGCAGGTTGACAATGGCATCTTCATAAATCAGTTAAAGTATGTGCAAGACATACTTAAAAGGTTCAACATGACTGAATTTATGGTTGCTAAGACACCCATAGCTAGAAACCACTCCCTTGGATCTGATCTTGAGGAGGAGTGTGTTGATGAACATCTCTACAGGGCTATGATTGGGTCTCTTATGTATCTTAAGCTAGCAGGCCAGATATTATGTTTGCCACTTGCATCTGTGCAAGATATCAGGCTAACCCCAAGATGTCACACCTAATCACTGTCAAAAGAATTCTAAGATACCTTAAAGGAGCCCCATCTCTTGGCCTTTGGTATCCAAAGAATTCTGACTTCAATCTGTATGCATATACAGATAGTGATTATGGTGGATGCAATATGACTGCAAAGTCTACATTAGGGGGATGTCAATTTCTTGGTGGAAGGATAGTCTCTTGGCAATGCAAGAAACAATCCTGTGTATCTGCATCAACTGCTAAGGCTGAATACATTGCTGCTGCAAGCTGCTATGCTCAAGTGCTTTGGATTCAAAATCAGATGCTAGACTATGGATTCAACTTCAAAGAGACTCCCATTCACATAGACAACAACAGTGCTATCTCAATCACAAAAATCCAGTGCAGCACTCAAGAACTAAGCACATCAACATCAGGTATCATCTGATTAGAGATAATTTTTGAAAAAGGATTAATCAAACTAATCAAAGTTCATACAGATGAACAATATGCTGACCTGTTCACAAAAGCTTTTGATGAACAGAGATTTAAATATCTTATATCAGCTATTGGGATGATCAACTTTGAATAGCTTTTCTTAAAAACTTAATCATATTATTTCTAAAACTATGTGTGTTCTATGTTGTCTATTCTATCACCATAATAAGCCCCAGTTTCTCTTTGGAAGAAAATTCTTTTAGGATATTCATTAGATTTTTAGAATTTTACACAAGTTGCAAAATTCTTCAAAATCTTTGAAATATTTTTGGAGGCAAAATTTGCCTTCGGAAGCTTTTTGGTTAAAACTTTCGAAGCAAAATACCCTTCATGGTCAAAACTTCTAAAGTTAAATTATCTTCAGAAGATTTCTTAGAATTCCAAGAAAACTACTTTTTGGGCAAAAAACAAACTACTTTTCAGAGGTGGGACCAACACAATGGATTTCAAAGTTTATCCTTTTTCATTAACTTTGTCTCAAATCCAAATTCATACACATATCCAACGGTTACACCTCTTTCCTCTACCTACTCTAAAATTCACCCATGCCTCAAACCAAATTTCTCTGAAATAACTTTTGCTTTTCACCTCTCTTCATCCTTAAGCTTTTCAAAATGGCCAACATTCCAAACAGAAACAACCCAAATTTCTCCATGCAATTCCATAGGTAGCACAATCAAGTTGCCTTGTTGCACTTTGAGAAAGATGATAGTTTCTCAGAGCTTTGCTGTTTTCTTGCTCTATCCAACTACTACACCTCACTCACCATTGATCCTATTCTTTATGAGGATCACCTGCTTGACTTTTGGAGGACATGTCAAGAGGTTATTATGGATGGGGAGAAGGCACTGTCTGCCACAGTGCAGGGGAGGACAGCCTTTATCACTCCAGCCATCATCAACACCCATCTTCAGCTGGATGATGAAGAAGGTGAATTGTCTTTCCCAAAGGAAGCTGTTAACTATTCCTTTGAGCAGATGGGCTATGAGGGAGATTTCTCTGTAAAGACCTTTAGGAATGGGAAGGTCTCATTCCAGTGGAAATACCTACTCCATGTAGTGATTCACAGCTTGTCCAACAAGCATGGTGGGTGGGACCAGATTCCTGAGGATCTCTCCTTTATAGTTCATGGAATGGTACAAGGGGTCAAGTTCAGGTACTCACAATTTGTTTACACAAACTTGCTTGCTAACTTGGACTCCTTAGCATACTATGTGTTTCCTAGATATGTTCAACATATTCTCAACTGTGAACTTGGATCACATTTGAGGGAAACAAATACTATTCTTAAATTGGGATAGATGAAGCCAGGCATCTTTAAGATTATGAAGAAGCCAACTGTAGGCTTCTCAGGGGTAGAAACAGCCCTGGTCTCCAAAATGTTAGAGCTCATTGCTCAAGGTGACAACCTAGCAACACAAGCTAGTGTTGAACCCACACCTTCTACATCTCAACCACCAAAACAGCCTCAAATCATCCTCACCTACCAAAGAAAATCCAAACGAACCCCTGCTCAAGCTATTGAGTCTGTGCAGGTCCCCATATACTCACCCATACAGGAAGAAGTGGATACTAGAGCTCCCACTTCTCCTAAGGAGAAAATCACTCCCATCTCTTCAAGAATCAGTGCTGATGTTCCTCATGATCAGCCTGATGAGCTCATAAGCCAAAATTCCTTAAGCCTTCACTCTGAGTCTCAACACTCAAGTGAAAAACCTTCAGGGGACAGTTACCATCCCCAGCCTTTGGACTTAAATACCCAAATTCCCAACCTTGAATTCTATACTGATGAGGACTTAGACTTCAGTAAGCATCATGAATCTCTCTATCCCTCCCCTACTCAAAGAAAGAGGAGTGCTTCTGAATTACCTATGTCTATCCCACATCAGTCACCCATTGCTGATGTGGGTCCTTCTGAATTGTTCAAGGGATCCATATGGAAGAGGCTCTCACTTTTGCAAGTGATTACATCATTAAGACCTCAACCATGGCAACTCAGCCCATTGACACTTCATCTGAGGCTGTCAATGAGCAGAGGAAATCCAGCAGCCAAGAACCCCATGCTGGTGATGATAGTGAGGATCTAGGTCTAATTCTCTCATCCCCCTATGATTCTTCTGATGAAGATGAGGTGAATCTGAGACTAAAAGTGCAACAACTGACACAAACATGCACGTACTTAGTCTCAAAGGTTAGTCATCTTGAATTTCAAGTGACTACCTATACAACAAGGTGATGCTACCAAAAAGGGGGAGAAAGTCAATACAATCACAGAACCTGGGAGTTCTTCAAGGAGTATGGACATTGAGGACTCACCATCCTCTCTTGTAATTGTTCCTACTCAGCAACCTCCTCAAGTTTATATTGATGTGAACATCCTAGACTGCTTGTTTCAAAGTCTTTTTAGGGAGGGTGTATCAAGGCAAGAAGCTGAAGAAGATAGACCAAGGCAATCAGGTAATATCATTGGTCAACTGGATGTTGAGGCAGACCCTGAGATTAGCTTCAAAGGGAAAACCTTGACTGAAGGCCCAGTGATAGAGCCTGAAAGTCCTGTCTTACAGTCAACTGATGAAGTGACAGAAATTGAAACACCTGTCACCACAACAACTACTGGAGGAACTCAACCCCTCAGTGAAACACCTGCTGGTGAAGGTGTATCACAATCTCTCTCTGGCCGGAGTTTGGATGCTACACCAAGCAATGAAGGCCAAAGCTCTCTCCACCCTGTGTCATAAAGGTCTGTGGGTGACAAAGGGAAAAGGGTTCTAACCCCTGAGGAGATTGAGGAGGAGGAAAGAGAGAGAAAGAGGAAGCTAAGGGGAGTAAGTTCCACTGGGTCTTCAAACTTTATGCAAGCTGCAATCAGGGCTGCTCACAGACCAAACACTCAAAATGATGAGTTGAGGGCAGTCAGGATTACTTACTTACAGACCAGGAACTATGACATAGATGAGATTATATCTCTCTCCTTAGAGGAATTAAATAATCTGGCAGACATGTAAATGTCAAGAGAAAGGAAGGAAGCTGAAGATGCAAGAATTCTTCTTGAGATCAAAGAGAAGAAAAGACAACAAAGATTATACAAGCATATTCCTACTCTCTCGCCAGTTCAAGAAAGTCATGTGCAAGAGGCTGTGGCTGCTACACAAGAACCTCAGGTAGATAAAGAAACAGATAAACAACGAATGATAGACTACCTGAGTGCCACAGGCTTCTACCAGGCAGAAGCACTTCTTCCTTTATCCTTTGAGTACATTGAGTTTGAGTATCTCAAACAACTTGAACTTCAAGTACTCAAAGAGCATAAGTTAACAAAGAAGAAAATAAGGGAAGAAGCTGCTAAGTCAAGAGCTCTCATTCAGAAGAACTTAAAAAAAATCTGATGATGGACAAAGAATGATGAGCTTCTTGAAGCTGTATGGATTCTCTGGAAGGAGACTTGGCCCTATGTTTCTATCTACTCTGGATGAGCATATCAGGGTGATCAAGCAGAAGATCAAGAGTGGAGAGCTTGCTGACTTGCACACTCCTCCAAGTCAAGCTCTACCTCAAGTAGAGGTTAAGTTTGAACAACAAAAGACAACTCAAACAAGAACCTCCAGCTTCATCTTCTAATCCACAGCAAGGTCAAAGGCCAGCCTCTTCAACTATTGATCAACAGCAAGGTCAAAGGCCAGCCTCAACATCTGACCCACAACAGGGTCAAACTCCCTCTCCTTCTGAACCTGTGAGGGAGGAACACCCAAATGAGGAAGACACAACTAATCTACAAGGTGCTGCAGGCTAGTCTTCTCAGTAAAAGACTGTAAAGAGGAAGAAGAGAATGGCTTCTAAATCTGATACAAAGAAGAAGAAGAAGTCAAAATCAACCTCCTCTGATCCTCAGGATGAATCAGAACATCCTAAGGAAGTGCAAGAAGAGAAAGCCAAATCATCTCCAATTCAAATGGCTCCTTTTACATCAGGAAGACAGTGAGCTGCTGAATATCCTCAAGTGTTTTGGTAGCATCAGCCTAGGGGGAGTTTGTAAGGATTCCTAGAAGTCTGATGCAGCCAAAACACTCTTGAAACCATCTACTGAAGACAATACCTGAAGACATCAACTGAAGGTAACAGCTGAAGATAACAGCTGAAGACATCAGCTGAAGACAACAGCTGAAGACATCAGCTGAAGACAATAGCTGAAGATATCAACTGAAGACAAAGTCTGAAGACAGCTTTCAGTAGTTGTCATAACAACTGAAGAAGTATTCTTCAGCAGTTATCACAACAGCTGAAGAAGTATTCTTCAGTAGTTGTGATGATCCTTCTTCAGTAGTTATCACAACAGCTGAAGAACTATTTCTCAGTAGTTGTGACAGTTCTTCTTTCAGTAGTTCTATGAAATGATCAAGTCCTCCTGCATGCTGCACAGAACATGAAGTAGTATTGCTACAAAAGTTTTACACCAATTCAGAAACATTTCAAGTGTAAAATCTTTCATAGCAAAGACCAATATCTTTAGAAGCTAGAAATGAAGTCTTTCATAGCTTCAAGACAAAGTCTGCTGAAGCCAAGAAACCAAGACAGATTCTTCTGAAGACTTTTCTCATACATGCTTTATCTGATGTACTTTTTTTGCAAAGCTGAACCACTTTGCCGCTGCCCACTCTGGTTGGTCACCAACTTGTATGAATTGGTGAAAAGATCCATGCTTTAGGAAAACTGTACATTGAGGTCTTGGGTCAAACCTTTCTACTTTATGTAGCTTTATCCTTTTTGTAATATATTAGGATGTGAGCTATGGCATGTCATAGTCACTAGCCAAAAGGCAAATCTGCCTTTTGACTCTACATGGATTGTGTTGTCTAATTCGTGTATCCAGCTGGCCTTCAAAGTATGGCTGTCTGTAGGTTGTATTATATAGTATCTCAAAGCCTTGTAAAGTATGCATGCTGAATACTTGTAACTTGAATTTGAGAAGCAATATACAACATCCTTGAAAACCAACCACTTGTGTTGTTATCTTTTCTTTCTGAAGCTACTCGTGTGTTCTTAGCATCATCATAACCGGTTCCCCATTTGATCTGTTAAGTGTTCTAATACACTCTCCTCATTGTGTTGTTGTGTTGTAAGTGCTAACCCTTCACCCGGTCCTGCAGTAAATAAAGAAAACTAGTAGCTAGATTCATTCATGTATATGTATAAATTCATAAGCGTAAAAAATTTACACAAGTAGAAATCACACTTATATCCCGTAAATATTTATAGATGTAATTTCTTTTAGTTTATAAATTTACACACACACACATAGACACACACACACATAGACACACACTCACATGCACACACACACACACATATATATATATACGTGTGTGTGTGTGTATATATATATATATAGAGAGAGATATATATATATATACGTATACATATATATACGTACATATATACGTATATATACGTATATATATACGTACATATATACGTATATATACGTATATATATACGTATATATATACGTATATACGTATATATATACACGTACATATATACGTATATACCTATATATATACGTATATATATTCGTATATATATATTCGTATATATAAATATATATACGTGTATATATATTATACGTATATATATACGTGTATATATACGTATATATATACGTGTATATATATACGTAAATATATATGTGTATATATGTGTATATATAACGTAAATATATATGTGTATATATATACGTATATATACTTGTATATATATACGTATATATACATATACGTATATATCTATGTATACGTATATATATATACGTGTATATATATATATGTATACATATATAGATATATTTATACGTATATATATATATATGTATATATATATACACGTATATATATACGTATATTTATAGATATATACGTATATATAGATATATATACATATATATATATATAGATATATATATATACGTGTATATATATACGTATACATATATAGATATATATATATACGTATATATATATATACGTATATATATACATATATATATATACACGTATATATACGTATATTTATAGATATATACGTATATATATAGATATATATATACGTATATATATATATAGATGTATATATATGCATATATGTATATATATACGTATATATATATAGTTATATACGTATATCTATATATACATATATACGTATATACGTATAGATATATATATACGTATATACGTATATATATACGTATATATATATACGTATATACATATATACGTATATACGTATATCTATATATATATACGTATATATATACGAATATATGTATACGTATATACATATATATATACGTATATATATAGGTATAGATATATACATATATACGTATATATATACGTATATATATAAGTATATAGATATATACATATACGTATATATATACGTATATACATATATATATACGTATATATACATATATATACGTGTATATATACATATATATATACGTGTATATATATACGTATATATAAATACGTAGATATATACGTATATATATACGTGTATATACATATATCTATACATATATATACGTATATATATATACGTATGTATATATATATATATATATATATATGCACGTATATATACGTATATATCTACGTGTATATGTATATGTATATACACGTATATATATACTTATATATCTACGTGTATATATATATATACGTATATATATATATAGATGTGTGTATATATATATATACACGTATATATATACGTATATATAGATGTATATAGATATATATATATACATGTATATATATACACGTATATATACGTGTATATATATATATCTATATGTATATACACACGTCTATATATATATACGTATATATATATATATTAGCACGGCTTATCATCCCCAGACTGATGGTCAGTCAGAAAGGACCATTCAGACATTGGAGGACATGCTTCGGGCATGTGTGATTGATTTTAGGGGAAGTTAGGATGACCACTTATCGTTAGCTGAATTCTCATACAACAACAGCTATCATGCCAGCATTGGTATGCCACCGTATGAGATGCTATACGGTAGGAGATGCAGAACACCCGTTCGTTGGGGTGATATCGGTCATAAAGAGTTAGGGAGCGTCGAGGTGATCGAGGCTACAACTAAAAAGCTTTAAAGGATCAAGGCGTTCATGAAGGCAGCCAAAGATAGACAGAAGTCGTATGCTGATAAACGACGCAGACCGATCGAGTTCCAGGTGGGTGACCGGGTTATGTTGAAGGTCTCACCTTGGAAGTGTATCGTTCGTTTCTGAAAGCGCGGCAAGTTGAGCCTGAGGGACATTGGTCCTTTTCAAATCATTGCTCGAGTAGGAGAGGTGGCCTATAGATTGGAATTACCAGATGAGTTAAGTGGAATTCACCCAACATTCCAGTATCTCATCTAAGTGTTTGGCAGATGAAGATATGATTGTTCCACTGGAGGATATCGAAGTAGACGAACGGCTCAATTATGTGGAGCAACTAGTGGTGATCATCGATCGCAAAGAGAAGAGGCTGATAAATAAAGTGGTTCCTATTGTGCGTGTACAGTGGAAGCACAGGAAGGGATCCGAGTCAACTTGGGAGACTGAGGAGGTAATGAGACAACATTACCCACATTTGTTCGAGGAATAACAGGTTTCGGGGACGAAACCTATATAAGGGGGGTGGACTTGTAACACCCGGTTATTTATCTATTTTGAAGACGATGAAAGAAGAAAATAAATAAAGTCCAAAGTTGAGGGACCAAACTCGCCAACGAAAGAAAGCCCGGTGAGTGGGGGTATTTAAGAGAGAGGGCAGCCCTTACCCTCTCCCCACACCCCCATATTTCAGCCAAACAAGAGAAGAGAAGAGAGAAAGGAAGAAAAGAGGAAGAAAAGTTGGTTCGGATTAGTTCGAGTGAGCAAAACCGTTGAGAAGCGAGTCAAATCGAAGCTCTTCTCGTCGTGGTCGTTTGTGTGAGTTCTAAGACCCCTATTTTACTTGTTTTCAACTGATTTGGGGCTGGAACACATAGTAAACCCATGTTTGTATGTGTGTGTGTTTGACCCATTTGGGTGTGATGGTGTTTGAGGCGTTTGGAGTATGTTCTTAGGCTTATGTGTGCTTGAATGGTGTCATAGGATGCATTCCTAAGGTTTATGATGGTTGATTTGGGCTTATAATGGGTTTGGATGAGCTTGGAGGTCGAAAATGGCAGATTGGGTTCGAGAGACCAGCATTCTGCACAAGTTAGGGCTGGGCGACCGACTAGAGGCCATACGGCCGACTGGAGGGCGATTGGGGTTCAGTCGCATGATTGAGGTTCAGTCGCACGACTGGGATCCAGTCGCACGGGGAGTCATGCGACTGAGAGTCCAGTCACATAGGTGCTCATTCGCATGTGGTCCATTCGCATGAGGTCCATTCGCATAAGGTCTATTCGCATAGTGTCCATTTGCACGATTAGGTGTTCATTCGTATTGGTGTCCATCCGTATAGGTCCGATCGCATGATGTTCAGTCGCATGAAGGCCATGCGACTGAAGGGTGCCCATACGCCCAAATAAGGCTGTTGTACCCGAGGAGGAACATAGTTAAAGTACTGACTTTTAGGGGAAAGTGCAGATGTAAGTTTTGACGTGGAAGCTTTCGTAAGTACATGTAAGATGACCGTTGAGGTCTTAGAATTTATGTTGGGCATGATGATGATGATGTTGCATGTTTATGCATGGTGTAGGTTATGTATGTATGATGATGCCCTGTATGATGATACTATAATGTATGTAGATGTTCCTTATTATGTCGTATGTTTATCTTTCCATGGCTTTACGTGTTACGTTAATGAATGAATAAAAAGTATTATGTAACGTAAACTGAAAGATATTGAAAATAGGAACGTAATGAAAGAATGCATGCACTAACGAATGAAAGAATAAACGTAAGAAAGGCTTGCAAGCAAATGTATGGTGGTGCACACCCAATGAAGGTGTACACCCAATGAAGGTGTTAGCTCAATGGTATGCGGGTTAGCTACCCGAAGGATGCACACTGGGGTCCAATCTTTATGATTGACCATATGTATGGGATCCTTACCGCTTGCCCTAGGCGACTGGATTAGCTTCGTGCACAATGTTCGTGATTTAATTACCACAGGTCCAGCATCAGCTTCATGCACAATGTTCGGGGTATAGCATATGGCATTGATCCAAAACGAATGAGGAAAGATAAGTGATGAATGTACTTGCCCTAGGTACTGGAGCCAGATCCATGCCCAATGTTCGAGGTTTATGAGAGACCTCATGCTTAGTTACCCGCTTCGTGCACAATGTTCAGGGTAATGTACATGTCATCGAAAGTAATAAACGTACGAATGAATGTAATGAATGTACGAATGAAAGTAAGGAACGTACGAATAAAAGTAAGAATTTATGAATGAATGTGAACGAAAGTTAACGAACGAATGATGAAGATAATAATGATATTATATATGTGTACGTATGATGTGTGATCGCATGAAAGTATAGAACGGTTTTAATGAAAGAAAAGTATGTTTTATTATAAAACTAGAACTCACTTAGCAACACTGACTTTTTACGTGTTTCCAGTTGGCAGGTAATGTTGCTAAGGATGGCACGGGGCGGCTACTTAGCTCTCTTTTTGGATGGCATTCTTCTGTTTAACGCTTTTGCATTGTAATACGATCGAGCGATCTTTTGTAATGAACGATTTATTATTTTGCAAAAGTGTTTATTAAAGGAAATGAAATGTTTTATTTAAAAGTTTCCGCTGTATGATTTATATTGTTAATGAAATTATATGTTTTATGCGCGATGAATGACCAACTGTGAGGTGCCCGGGAACGGGGCCTTACAAGTTGGTATCAGAGCTAATGTTTAAGTGAAGTGGGTAAATTTTCAAAATAAACCTTAACTTAAACTGAGAATGGGACGGAAAGGGAAGGGATGCCAATCTGAGTAGCTGCGTGTCATCAGGTATTTTTTTAATGTTAACCGCTATTATGTGCGCATGTTATGTGGTTTAGGTGTTGCCGATAGATTTGGATACTGATGTAGTCAAGACAGGTAATGCTCGGGGTACGAAGAGTAAAGTAAGTGGCTAATCATAACTGGCCACTGTAATTTGGGACTTACTATACTTGACATAAACTGAGTTGTTCCCTTGAATGACCGTGTTGGTGTTTGAATCTTTCAGTGTGTGATAGAGGATGGCCGGTGGTAGATCATCCAAAGCCTCGCGTGGTGGACTTGGTGCTGCATCGCGGCCCAAAAGAGGCAGGCCTAGAGTTGAGAAGATGGTTCCTGAGGGACCCGAGACCCCCCATCCGGAGGGTGGTGATGAAAGCGCAAATTTGAGGGCCTCAGTGAAAGAGGCGGTGATTGAAGAAGTGCATCAGGTCATGCAGACAATCCTACCGTCTGTGGTGACTAAAGTGATTAAGGCTGTGAGAGATGGAGACAGGCAAGAGAGGAACCGGTCCTCGGGAGGTCGGGAACAACCGGAGACTAAGACGATTCCATCCGATAATGAGGAGGAGGAGGAGGAGCCTGTGCAGGAGCCAGCACGAGGCTGTAACTACGGGGCATTTTAAAGGTGTAAGCCCCCTATTTTGATGGAGACGGCACTACTGCTGCTGCTCACTGATGGGTGAGAGAAATGGCAGCTGTTCTGAATATCAACGAGTGCCGGGAGGACCAAAAGGTGATGTTTGTTGTCTATTCTTTTGTGGACTCGGCTTTATGCTGGTGAGAGAACATAGTCCAAGCCTAGGGTAGCAAGGCCATTGGGAGAATGAGATGGTTGGAACTGAAGAACTTGGTGATTGAGGAGTTATGTCCTCACCGGGAGATGGATAAGGTTGAGAGAGAGTTTCTGCAACTAGAGGAGGGTACCATGACACACCAACAGTACACCACAAAGTTCAACAAGATGGCACGTTTGGTGCCGGATCAGGTGACGCCTCTGTCATGAAAGATTAAGAGGTACGTTCAGGGTTTGCCAGCGGATATTCGCAGGCATATGATCGCTGCTCGACCGAGCACGTTTAGGTCAGCAGTCGATTTGGCGGGAAGGTTGTATGATGAACAAACGGTGGTGGTGGCTGAAGGTAGCAAGAAATGTGGTGGTGATCGAAACTGGATTGGGAAGAGGTTTGGTCGGGGTGATGCCCCGACGGGTAACAAGAAGGCACGGGTGGATGATCGCCGTGTAGCCATACCGGGTACGGGATCGAGAAAGTGTGGCAAATGTGGCAAGGAGCACAGTGGCGAGTGTAGATGAGGGTTGAATGTTTGTTTTAAGTGTAGGGCCTGGTCATATAGCTAGGGATTACAAGGGTACGAAGTGCTTCGACTATGGGGAAGGTGGTCATATGAGTAAAGATTGTAAGAAGCTGAGAGCCAAGGGTTCCGGGGTGAAGAAGACGGGGAGCAAAGGGCCGAGGGCGAGTGCCAGGGCGTTCACTATGACCCAAGAGGAGGCTAGGACGGACCCTGATGTTGTTTCCGGTACGTTTCTAGTGAACCAAACTTTAGTTTCTGTGTTATTTGATTCGGGTGCCAGTAGAAATTTTATTTCTGCTGTTTTATGTGCTAAACTGCCTGTTAGTAGTAGACGGGTGGACGCACCCTTTTTGATGTAGTGACTACTATAGGTAAGTCTACCAGGATTTCTGAGATGATAGAGAACTGTGATGTAGAATTAGAAGGTCATAGGTTTCCTGTTCGACCGTTTGTGATGACCTTAGGTAGTTTTGATTTGGTTGTTGGGATGGATTGGTTGGCGGACTTCGAGGCGAATATTGTGTGTCGAAAGAAGATGATTCGTTTGATAGCGCCTGACGGGAGTTCGGTAACTGTTTATGGGGATCGGGTCACGACAATCCCGAAAGTAATCTCAATGGCGGTGGCAGGAAAGTGTATGAGGCGTGGATGTAGTGCCTACTTGGCTTATGTGAAAGATGTGGAAACGCCAACACCACAACTATCCGATGTTCTGGTTGTGTGTGACTTTCCAGACGTATTCCCAGAAGACTTATCAGGAATGCCACCTGACCGAGAGATCGAGTTTCAGATTGATCTGATACCGGGTGCCCACCTGTCACCAAAGCACCGTATCGTTTGGCTCTGAATGAGATGAAAGAGTTGATGGAGCAATTGCAAGAACTGCTTGATAAGGGGTTTATTAGACTGAGTATCTCTTGTTGGGGTGCCCCGGTCTTATTTGTAAAGAAGAAAGACGGTAGCATGAGGATGTGTATAGACTACCGTGAGCTGAACAAGTTGACGGTGAAGAATCGGTACCCGTTACCGAGGATTGATGATTTGTTTGATCAGCTTCAAGGTGCTAGTTGGTTTTTAAGGATAGGCCTTCGATCTGGCTATCATCAGTTGAGGGTGAAGGAGTAGGATATACCTAAAACAGCTTTTCGCACGTGTTATGGTCATTACAAGTTCTTGTCATGTCCTTTGGTTTGACCAATACGCCGGCTGCTTTTATGGATCTGATGAACCGAGTGTGTCGGCCGATGTTGGATAAGTCAGTGATTGTGTTTATTAATGATATCCTGATTTATTCGAAGAGCGAGATAGAGCATGTCGGTCACGTTCGGGAAGTGTTGGAGACGTTAAGGAGGGAGAAGTTGTATGCCAAGTTTTCCAAGTGCGCGTTCTGGTTGCGCGAGGTTCAATTCTTGGGTCACGTGGTGAATCTGGAGGGGATTATGGTAGAACCGGCAAAGGTGGAAGCGGTGATGCAATGGAAGTCTCCAAAGACGCCATCCGAGATCCGTAGTTTCATGGGTTTGGCGGGCTACTACCGAAGGTTTATTCAAGACTTCTCTAAGATCGCTTCTCCACTAACCAGGTTGACCCGGAAGGATGTAAAGTTTGTATGCGGTCAAGCTCAAGAGAAGGCATTTGAAGAATTGAAAACGAGGTTGACCCAAGCTCCTGTTCTGTCATTACCCAATGGAAGCGGAGATCTGGTGGTTTATTCTGATGCTTCCTACTCGGGATTGGGGTGTGTGTTAAAGCAGAGAGGAAAGGTTATAGCCTATGCATCCTGACAGTTGAAGGTTCATGAGGTTAACTATCCTACTCATGACTTGGAGCTAGCAGCCGTGGTCTTTGCACTAAAGATTTGGAGGCACTATCTCTACGGGAAGAAGTGCACCATTTTCACTGACCACAAGAGCTTAAAGTACTTCTTCGAGCAGAAGGATCTGAACATGAGGCAGAGAAGATGGTTGGAGCTCATAAAGGATTATGATTGTGAGATCCATTATCATTCGGGCAAAGCCAACGTGGTGGCGGACACCCTTAGCCGAAAAGAGAGACCCGAGCCGATTCGGGTGAAAGCATACCAGTTGATTATGACCTCTGATGTGATGAATCAAGTCAAGGAGTTCCAAGATGAGGCATTGAAAGAAGATCATCTTAACTCTGAGAGAATGAGAGGTCTAGTCGCGGAGTTGGGTGAAAACACATTTGGTGTTTGAACCCGGTTTGGACGAATGTGGATTCCTCGTCTTGGGGACCTACGGGTGAAGATTATGGATGAAGCTCATAAGACTCGATACTCTATTCATCCCGGTGCTACAAAGATGTATCAAGACACGAAGAGAGATTATTGGTGGCCGGGTATGAAGCGCGACGTAGTGGAGTATGTGAGTAAGTGCCTTACTTTCTTGCAAGTGAAGGCCGAGCATCAAAAGCCGTATGGAAAGATTCAATCTTTAGATATACCGGAATAGAAGTGGGAGCACATCACCATGGATTTCATCACAAAGCTACCACGAACCCCGAAATGGTATGAGCTATATGGGTTGTAGTTGACCATTTGACGAAGAGTGCTCACTTCTTGCCAATCTGAGAGACATATTCATCTGAGAGGTTGGCTGATCTGTTCATCAAATAAATTGTAACTCGTCATGGTGTGCCGGTGTCTATTGTGTCTGATCGTGACACCCGGTTTACATCCAAATTCTGGAAGAATTTCCACGACGCCATGGGGACGAGGTTACATATTAGCATGACTTATCATCCCTAGACTGATGGTCAGTCAGAAAGGACCATTCAGACATTGGAGGACATGCTTCGGGCATGTGTGATTGATTTTGGGAGGAAGTTGGGATGACCACTTACCGTTAGCTGAATTCTCATACAACAACAGCTATCATGCCAGCATTGGTATGTCACCGTATGAGATGCTATACGGTAGGAGATGCAGAACACCCGTTTGTTAGGGTGATATCGGTCATAAAGAGTTAGGGAGCGTCAAGGTGATCGAGGCTATGACTAAAAAGCTTGAAAGGATCAAGGCCTTCATGAAGGCAGCCAAAGATAGATAGAAGTCGTATGCTGATAAACGACGCAGACCGGTCGAGTTCCAGGTGGGTGACCGGATTATGTTGAAGGTCTCACCTTGGAAGGGTATCATTCGTTTCTTAAAGCGCGACAAGTTGAGCCCGAGGTACATAGGCCCTCTTCGAATCATTGCTCGAGTAAAAGAGGTGGCATATAGATTGGAATTACCAGATGAGTTAGTGAAATTCACCCAACATTCCAGTATCTCATCTAAGGAAGTGTTTGGCAGATGAAGATATGATTGTTCCACTGGAGGATATCGAAGTAGACGAACGGCTTAGTTATATGGAGCAACCAATGGTGATCATCGATTGAAAAGAAAAGAGGCTGATAAATAAAGTGTTTCCTCTTGTGCGTGTACAGTGGAAGCACAGGAAGGGATCCGAGTCAACTTGGGACATTGAAGAGGAAATGAGACAGCATTACCCACGTTTGTTCGAGGAATAACAGGTTTCGGGGACGAAACCTATATAAGGGGGGTGGACTTATAACACCCGGTTATTTATCTATTTTGAAGACGATGAAAGAAGAAAAGAAATAAAGTCCAAAGTCGAGGGACCAAACTCACCAACGAAAGAAAGCCCGGTGAGTGGGGGGTATTTAAGGGAGAGGGCAGCCCTTACCCTCTCCCCACACCCCATATTTCAGCCAAACAAGAGAAGAGAAGAGAGAAAGGAAGAAAAGAGGAAGAAAAGTTGGTTCGTATTGGTTCGAGTGAGCAAAACCGTTAAGAAACGAGTCAAATCGAAGCTCTTCTCGTCGTGGTCGTTTGTGTGAGTTCTAGGACCCCTATTTTACTTGTTTTCAACTGATTTGAGGCTGGAACACATAGTAAACCTGTGTTTGTATGTGTGTGTGTTTGACCTATTTGGGTGTGATGGTGTTTGAGGCGTTTGGAGTATGTTCTTGGGCTTGTGTGTACTTGAATGGTGTCATAGTATGCATTCCTAAGGTTTAGGATGGTTGATTTGGGCTTAGAATGGGTTTGGATGAGCTTAAGGTCGAAAATAGCAGATTGGGTTCGGGAGACCTGCATTCTGCACCAGTTAGGGCTGGGCGACCGACTGGAGGCCATACGGCCGACTGGAGGGCGATTGAGGTTCAGTCGCACGATTGAGGTTCAGTCGCACGACTGGGGTCCAGTCGCATGGGGAGTCATGCGACTGAGAGTCCAGTCGCATAGGTGCTCATTCGCATGAGGTCCATTCGCATGAGGTCCATTCGCATAGTGTCCATTCGCACGATTGAGAATTCATTCGCACGATTGGGTGTTCATTCATATTGGTGTTCATCCATATAGGTCCAATTGCATGATGTTCAGTCGTATGAAGGCCGTTCGACTGAAGGGTGCCCATACGCCCAAATAGGGTTGTTGTACCCAAGGAGGAACATAGTTAAAGTACTGACTTTCGGGAGAAAGTGCAGATGTAAGTTTTGACGTGGAAGCTCCCGTAAGTACATGTAAGATGACCATTGAGGTCTTAGAATTTATGTTGGGCATCATGATGATGATGTTGCATGTTTATGCATGGTGTAGGTTATGTATGTATGATGATGCCCTGTATGATAATACTATAATGTATGTAGATGTTCCTTATTATGTCGTATGTTTATCTTTCAATGGCTTTACGTGTTACATTAATGAATGAATGAAAAGTATTATGTAACGTAAAGTGAAAGATAATGAAAATAGGAACGTAATGAAAGAATGCATGCACTAACGAATGAAAGAATAAACGTAAGAAAGGCTTGCAAGCAAATGTATGGAGGTGCACACCCAATGAAGGTGTTAGCTCAACGGTGTGCGGGTTAGCTACCCCGAAGGATGCACACTGGGGTCCAATCTTTGTGATTGACCATATGTATGGGATCCTTGCTGCTTGCCCTAGGTGACTGGATCAGCTTCGTGCACAATGTTCGTGATTTAATTACCACAGGTCCAGCATCAGCTTCGTGCACAATTTCAGGTTATAGCATATGGCATTGATCCAAAACGAAAAAGGAAAGATAAGTGATGAATGTGCTAGCCCTAGGTACTGGAGCCAGCTCCGTGCCCAATGTTCGAGGTCTATGAGAGACCTCATGCTCAGTTACCCGCTTCGTGCACAATGTTCGGGGTAATGTACATGTCATCGAAAGTAATGAACGTACGAATGAATGTAATGAATGTACGAATGAAAGTAAGGAACGTACGAATGATAGTAAGAATTTATGAATGAATGTGAACGAAAGTTAACGAACGAATGATGAAGATAATAATGATATTATATATGTGTACGTATGATGTGTGATCGCATGTAAGTAAAGAACGGTTTTAATGAAAGAAAAGTATGTTTTATTATAAAACTAGAACTCACTCAACAACGCTGACTTTTTACGTGTTTCCAGTTGGCATGTAATGTTGCTGAGGATGGCACGGGACGGCTACTCAGCTCTCTTTTTGGATGGCATTCTTCTGTTTAACGCTTTTGCATTGTAATACGATCGAGCAATCTTTTGTAATGAACGATTTATTATTTTGCAAAAGTGTTTATTAAAAGAAGTGAAATGTTTTATTTAAAAGTTTCTGCTGCATGATTTATATTGTTAATGAAATTATATGTTTTATGTGCGATGAGTGACCAACTGTGATGTGCCCGGAAACGGGGCCTTACAAAATTATAGCCTATTATGAATTCACTTTGACATTTGAAAAATAAAATTATTTGATGATGGAACTTGTATATCAATTTATGAGAAATCAAAATTTACTTTCTTTTTGTTAGAAAATATTTAAAATATTAGGATGCATATTCTTATAAAAAAGTGAAAAAACCATTTTTGCATATTGTTAATCAACTTAACTTTTTAGATAACTAGAGAGTGAAGGCTATAAAAAAAAGACTGCAGTAATGATGACACATAAGGTTTTATTTTTGTTGATTTTGATAGGTGTTTATTCGATGTAGATCACAGTAAGTAAGTAAAATACAATGTAATTCACCTTAAGTATTATGATTTTTATTCAATTGATTGTAACTAAATGTTTTGCTACATGGTTAATTCCTGGGTTATTGTTGTCAATACACTATGTTTTATAATTGTAATACTGAAATTTAGATATATTTTTGTTTATGCAATATGTTACATCAGTGTAACCCTTCACTTGTGTTGTTTACATTTAAAAATCATTAATGGTGAATTTTGATGTAGTAGTGTAACTACAAAAGTATAGGTTTCTAGTTTTGGTTTAATTATATTACAATAGTGTAATTACCGTGGTGTTCTTTTTGTTACAATGTAATTAATTTATTTTTTTGTTTAATTATAGTGTTGAAGTTTTGTTACATTAGTTTAGTTATTATTGGTATAATTACATTGGCTTACATTGGTTTAACTTTATTGTGTTGACGTAGTTTTGTTATTTTGATTTTGTTACAGTGATGAAATTTCATTACAGTGTTGTAGTTACATGGTCTAATGTCGTTTGATTATTAGTTTTGCTAAATGTTACAACAATGTAACATGATGTAAATATGTACGAGTGAATAATATGACTTCTATTGATGTTACCTTTTGATATGTATCACATTATGTTCTAGCAAGTTTGTTGGATTGGTTCAGGGCAATATTTACTTTCGTCATGTTCGATTCCCAAGTATACAACACATATTTCCTCTATTAGCTTTTACAACTACGTTTTTTAGGTTATGTTTACTTATATTATGCTTACTAATTGTAAAGTGTGCACCCTGTCATAACGCGCAAACTTCCCACTAGTGTGTGTGTGTGTGTGTATACACATATATATACATATATATATATACACACACATATATAAAAATACATATATATACATAAATATATATACATATATATACATATATATACATATATATACATATATGTATATATATATGTATACATATGTATATATACATATATATACATACATGTCTATATATATACATGTACATGTGTATATATATATATATACATGTATATATATATATATACAGGTATATACATATATATATTATATATATATCTGTGTGTGTGTGTATATATATATGTCTATATATATATGTGTATATATACATGTACATGTGTGTGTGTCTATATATATATATATATATATATATATATATATATATATATATATATATATACATGTATATATATAGCTACATTTGTATATATATACGTATATACGTATATATATATAGATATACATGTATATCTATATATATATACATGTCGCAGCGGTAAAAGCTGTTCCTAAGGGACCGAAGGTCTCAGGTTCGATCCGTGGAAACGGCCTCCCCACAAAATGTGGGGGAAAGACCGCGTACATCTTCCATTAAATGGGACGGACCCTCCCTGGACCCTACGAAAACACGGGAGCTCTTTGCAGCACCAGGTACGCCCTTTTTATAGATATACATGTACATGTATACATGTACATGTATATACATGTATATATATAGATATACATGTACATGTATACATGTACATGTACATGTATATACATATGTAATGTACATATATACATGTACATGTACATGATATACATGTACATGTACATATGTACATGTACATGTACATGTACATAAATACATGTACATGATATACTGTACATGTACATGATATACATGTACATGTACATATGTACATGTAGATACATGTACATGTACATGTATATACATGTACGTGTACGCGTACGCGTCCGCGTCCGCGCGTACGCGCGTACGCGTCCGCGCGTACCGCGCGCGCGCGTACGCGCCCGCGCCCGCGCCGCGCCCGCGCCCCGCGCCGCGCCGCGCCCGCGCGTCCGCGTCCGCGCCCACGCGTACGCGCCGCGCCCACGCGTACGCGCCCCGCCCACGCGTACGCGTCCCCGCCCGCGTACGCGTCCCCGTCCACGCGTACGCGTCCACGTCCACGCGTACGCGTCCACGTCCACGCGTACGCGTCCACGTCCACGCGTACGCGTCCACGTCCACGCGTACGCGTCCACGTCCACGCGTACGCGTCCACGTCCACGCGTACGCGTCCACGTCCACGCGTACGCGTCCACGTCCACGCGTACGCGTCCACGTCCACGCGTACGCGTCCACGTCCACGCGTACGCGTCCACGTCCACGCGTACGCGTCCACGTCCACACGTACGCGTCCACGCGTACATGTACCTGTCCACGCGTACATGTACCTGTCCACGTGTACACGTACATGTCCACATATACATGTACATGTGTATATATACATGTACATGTGTATATATACATGTACATGTATATATATATATATATATATATATATATTTTGTACAACACCTTATTATAGAAGTTATAAATGATGCATATTAAATTTGATCATCTTAAGTGGTACGGGCCTACGTAAGGAGGAGCAGGTCATGTTATATTTGAAGGCTCACGATCGCAGGGGGCTTCACTAAAATGATCATAATTTTGGCTAAAAATCTTCGTCTTGAGCTTGCGACCGGTCAAAACGACCGTGGGATCGAGAAACACGTTTCTACAAATGTCGTATGCCGTTTGGATCATCATTGCAACTCAAAAATGGCTTATTCTATGAATTATTTTACTTTTTATCATATTTCTACTTTTTGTTGAACTTTGTTCATGGCCCAGTTTTTGACCCGTTGGTGTTTTATAGCCCATTCGACTTTTCGCTTGTATTTTTTTATATTCATGCAAACACAGAGAGATAATTAGTTTTTTAAAGTTTATAAAATAATGTTTCTATCCATCACTGTGTATGTTAGTGTATGAAAACCTTATTATTAACATTATTCGAGAATCAATGAAAATTAGAAAAAAACATTCATGTTATTCTTGATAAATCAAAAGGTTCAATTGTTTATCTTTATTTTCCGTCTACATCATTAAATCTATCATTATGTCAAAATTATTATAATGTTGAGGTATGTTTAATTTCCTTTCACTTGTCCAATGATGGAAAACATGTAATTGATTATAAGGTCGTATATAGTAAATATTCTGACTCGGTAGGTAGTCTTAATAGGTTTAGTGAAGATTTCTTTCTAGTCTCCTAGTAATTGATTATAAGGTTATTTTTAATTTTGTTACTTATAAGTTAAAAGTGATGTATGATGTTAGTTATATTTTTTCTTAACTGACCACCTACTCTAATCTTACTTCCAAGTTACTACAATAATTTACTTAATGTTTGGGTTTGAACTCAAAATCTTCAATCTAAAATGCAAAAACTCTAAAAAGTAGGATAGCCTCACATTGACTATTAGTTATAGGTTTGATGGAAAATATGATACACTTTTAGTTAAATTTTAGGTGTATAATCACATTACATGGAATGCAATCCAGAATTCCAGATGAATATACGGGTTACATTATGATTTTAACAGGATTATATTAAACCGTGTGTAGTGTATAACCAGGGGCGGCTCAAAATGTCTCGGGACCTAAAGCGAACGATTAAAGTGAGGCCTTTTTGCTTATACGTTAGCTTTTAATAGTAACTTGTTATATACAAATTGAAAATAACTTTATAACTTTATATATACTATTCTGTCCTTTTTTTTATATGTACAAATGTACAATTTAATACATAGTTTATTACAAATTACACCTAATTACATTTAGAATTTTAGTAGAAACAAGAACAGAAATAAATATAAATATATAAGATATATAAGTAAACATGCAAGTAAACATCAAATATATTTACACCGGATACTTTTTAGTTTATAATAATAAAGTTTTATTCAATTATAGACAAAAATAAATTGATGACAATCCAAGTAGATGATGTTTGTAAATTTATTATGTATTCAAAATTATAAAAAAAAAAAGAAAATGGTTATTTAAACACCTCAGATTTATAAATCAACACCCCAAATTTCTATACGTGTCGTATAACCTCATACACGTCGTATAGGGGGGGGGGTCGTATAGGGGGTGTCGTATAGCCTTATACAGTGCATATAACCCCTCTGACTGCCTCCTGACTTTTTCTCGTAGTCAGTGTTGGAATTTACTATACGCATCGTATAGCCCTATATGTGTCGTATAGAGGGTCGTATAGGGATATATGGGGCGTATAACACTCTGACAGCACCCTCTAAATTTTTTCATTTTCAATGTTTTCAATCTTATACGCCGCGTATGATATCATACAATACGCATAGAGGTGTGTTGATTTATAACGTGAGATCTGTATATATCAGGATACTAGAAAAACATCACATTTTGAGTATAAAAGTATAAAACAATGAAAATAGAACGAGACAAAAGGTGGCACATTGATTATCATAGCTTGCAACACAACATATATAAATATATAATTGTTTTAAAGGGTAAAAAGGTAAATTTGTTTCTCATATCTTTCACCTTCTTCAACAATCATCTTCTTAACAATCACTATTTCTCAAGAAAAAAACAGAGAAACACACAAAGATTATCATAACTCTTACGGTTTATAATTTTCTTCTCTTCGCTCTCTAGTATAACATATAGTAGCTCTTTAAAATTTGGGGGCCCCTAAAATTTAGGGCCTAAAGCTATAGCTTAATTTGTTACATGGTAGAGCCTCCCTTGTGTATAACAATGAGTTAAGATAATATACAAGCCTCATTGTAATTGGAATATTTAATTTGGTGTGTTTTGTGGATATAAATGATGGCGCTTGATCCGTTTGAAATGTCGAATTAAGCTAAACAGTAAAAAGCCGATTTATTATTGAAATATTGAAGTCGTTTTATTTTAAAAACATTAGGTACACCCATGTTGAAGTTGATCCATATTATTGGTTAATGATAAATCTTGTGAATCAGCATATATATCTCTAATTTACTATTATGTCATTCTCATCGAAAATTTAAAACATGTAATATCCCATAGGATCCATTGAAGATTTTCGGAACGTGTATAGGAAATGGTATGATGTTTTTTAATTAATAAACCAAAGACTTGTAGTAAACGTTAACTTTGATTACGTTTTTATAGACTAAAAGAATCTAAAGAGAAAACAGAAGAGAAAAGTAATATCTTTTTGAACGATTATTAAAAAGTATCGTGTGCATTTCTTTTTAACTTGTTAGAACTAGCATAATTGTGATTGCTAACCTTATTTTCACACGGCCTTGAAAATCAAACCCGTTGTTTGGTAGAATGGATGTAGACACTATTAGGTTTTTTATAGGGTGTAATGTGCATGAAAAGCTTAACATGTATCTCTAGTATCGGGGCGAAGGTAGTTTTGTCCAATCATGTTAATTGACGATGTGAAAATAAGTATGTAATCATCGTTTTAGTTTCAAACGGTTAAATTTTCTTCCATTACTTGAAGATTTTAAAACTTCTATTACTCTATTAAAATACTCCTATTAATACAATCATTATTTTTCAGTTTCTTTCACGATTCTTTTTAAGTTTTAACCTTTATGTTTCAACTATTCTCTCATTTCCTTTAGTCGTTACACAATTATGAGCTCAAATGATCCTAATAATATTGAACAAGTCTAATAGCTTAAGATAAGTACGTAGGTGTAAAAGTTGGTTTTAATTTTGCAAATCCAAATTTTATAAATTCTAAATTTGACTGCATGATATTTAAATTACCAGGTGATGTAGTTGGTAATAAATACATCAACGAAGGTGGTCGGTTAAAATTTACGAATGAAAATAATAAAATAACTCAATTTCTAGAATTGGATAAAATAAATTTTAAATTAAATCCCACTATGCAAGCTTTCTTGCTATTTAAGGCATGATAATATCTCAAAATCTTTGAACCAATTTGAGAGGAAAAAATGGCTACACAAGTGACACCACAAGAAGAAATATGGAACTATATTCTTGGGTTCAGTCGCATTGCTGTTGTCAAGTGTGCCATTGAACTTGGGATACCCGATATTCTTGAAAACCGTGAATCTCCAATAACTCTTGCTGACCTAGCATCAGAGATTGGGTGTTCACGGTCTTCTTTGCATCGGGTCATGAGGTTCTTGACCCACTATAAAGTATTTCAAGAAAAACCAGTATCTGAAACATCCGTTGGATACGTACAAACCCCGTTATCTAGACTCCTAACACGAAATGGAAAGCATAGAATGGCTGATCTGGTGCTCTTAACAAGTAGTCCGTCAATGCTAGCTCCATGGCACAAGCTAAGTGCTTGGGTGTTAGGTAATAAAGAATTACCATTTGAGGCGGCACATGGGATGGACCTATGGGAATTTGGTGCGGCAAATCCTAATCATAGTAAGTTATTCAATGATGGAATGGCGTGTGATGCTCAAGTGACTGTGGGCGCACTATTGAAGGGTTGTCCACGGGTGTTTGAGGGGCTAAGCACAGTGGTGGATGTTGGTGGGGGTAATGGGACGGCTATACGATTGATCGTGGAGGCTTGCCCATGGATCAAAGGGATTAATTTCGATCTCCCTCATGTGGCGTTAGCAGCTCCTAAAAGTACTGGGGTTGAAAATGTTGGAGGGAGTATGTTTGATCATGTTCCAAAAGCTGATGTTGTTTATATGATGGTTAGTCAAACTATGAAATTTCTAGTGTTCTATCTAGATATTAGTTTAGTTATATTTCATTTTAGTAAAATATTGTTATATTTATATGAAGGTATATTTGAATCTAATGAACCAAATTATGTTCCTTTATGTTAAAATAATATATACTAACAATTTGACCAATGTCATTATTCACTTTTACTTTTGTAATTAAGGGCAATCTCACTTACATAATAATCGTAGATTTACACTCCACTTACACTTGCTTTCCACTTGGTTTTACTTACGAGTAATATATGTTTCCTCATTCCTCTCATAATAATCCTTAGGAGCCAAGTCGAATAGTAATCAAGTGCAAACATATGATGATTATGTAAGTAGGATTGTCCTTGACGACAAAAGTGAAAGTTAAGAATCTTATCGTTAAACTACAATAGTGAATTGTTATCTACGAGTGCGTATTTAAATTCAATTTTCCTTACATTAAACAAGCTTCAATTTAGACTTAAGTAATCATACGCTTCTTCTATTGGACAACTCACATCTTGTCAACTCTTTTCTTTACACAAACTTCCTTCATTTGAGTATGATCATATAACATCATGATTAATCATATTCTAATTACCAAGTAAGTTTGGATGTTGTAGAAAGTTTTACATGATTGGGGAGACAAGGAATGCATTGTCATACTACGAAAATGTCGAGAAGCTATTCCACGAGATAAAGGGAAGGTGATTATTGTAGATGTCATATTAGGTAGGGAAGAAGATCACGAGTTCAAAGGAGTTGGATTAATGTTCGATATTAATATGATGATCTATACAAACAAAGGAAAAGAACGTAGTTTAGAAGAATGGTCACATGTTTTTCATGAGGCTGGGTTCACTCATTATGCTATAAAACATATTCAAGCCCCTCTTTCTGTTATTGAAGTGTATCCTTGAATCTTTGTTTTCTCTTTAAGTTTTGTAACATTGTATCGGGAATATGTATTGTTGCTTTATGTGTTTGTGTTCTATAATAAATTACTAATATCAAATAAATGCAGGGAAGATGGGTTCTTATTAAAATACATATGCAATCAAATAATAATGATACTCTCATTATTCAATTGGAAAATATGTTGTACCAAAATGCAATACAAAATGAATTACAAAAGATAAAATCAACATTACATAAATGTAAAAATATTCAAACTCAAGTTTTTAACGGGTTTTTTCAAAAATGTCTTCTTGTAATTTATTTGTCCGCAAGAACAAACAAACTAACCATTGACAGTCATGTTGAGAATTCACGTTCAACATAAGTCCATTGATAAGAGTTAATTAGCAGATTTAATAGCATTAATATGGATTTAAGTGATCAAATGAAATTGTCATATTCATTTCATGACTAGATGAAACTATAATAAGTGGGAAACAAGGTTCTAAGTAGTACTTATTGAGCCATATTATTTGCTACCAAACCAATCAAAACCACTTGTTATCGAATTCTATACTAAGAAGTCGACATTGAGCTTTCTTGACACCGAGTTCCATTGGTTGATACCATTATAGCCACTACCGCACTCACTATCAAACTTGAATAACTTTACCAACAAGTCATTACTGAGTCACTTGCTACCAAGCTCAAGTTGATACCGAAACCGGCCAATTGCTACTGAGCAACTACCAAGTCGACGTTGAACCAATGTTCAAAAAAACAAATGCGACTCTCAAGTAAATCGTTATCCAAGCGTGCAAATTGTGCGCCATCTACGATTATGAGATAAATGAGGAAACATATATTACTCGTAAGTAAAACCAAGTGGAAAGCAAGTGTAAGTGGAGTGTAAATCTACGATTATTAAGTGAGATTGCCCTTAATTACAAAACTAAAAGTGAATAATGAACATTGGTCAAATTGTTAGTATAGATTATTTTAACATAAAGGAACATAATTTGGTTCATTAGATTCAAATATACCTTCATATAAATATAACAATATTTTACTAAAATGAAATATAACTAAACTAATATCTAGATAGAACACTAGAAATTTCATAGTTTGACTAACCATCATATAAACAGCATCAGCTTTTGGAACATGATCAAACATACTCCCTCCAACATTTTCAACCCCAGTACTTTTAGGAGCTGCTAACGCCACATGAGGGAGATCGAAATTAATCCCTTTGATCCATGGGCAAGCCTCCACGATCAATCGTATAGCCGTCCCATTACCCCCACCAACATCCACCATTGTGCTTAGCCCCTCAAACACCTGTGGACAACCTTTTTTTATAATAGGCAGGTGTAACCGTTAGAACCTTTTTTATAAAAGCACACTTAGTCATCTCATAGTAAGTGGATTTGATGTCCTTAACTAAAATTGCTTGTTTTAGACGACAATACACGTTTACGCACAATCCTCCTAGCTAGGTACGTCCCCTCACCATTGATGTACCACAAAATATCTTTCAAAACAACCTGTCTTTGCTTCCACATCACTACAAGAAATAACTGTTTTTGCGGCGATAAGAATCGTCGCAAAAGGTTCCTATATCGCCGCAAAAGACGTTTTGCGACGAAATTTTCGTCGCTATATTGTCGCCGTAAATAATTGGTCGCAAAAGATATTTTGCGACGAAAATTGCGACGAAAAGGATGCGGGTCCCATCTTTTAAAAAAAAGTACAAAAAAATTAAAAACTAGTTTTTTTGCGACGAAAGATCGCCACAAATAAATTTAATAAATAAAAAAATATATTAAACTAAAAAATGTTTTTTGCGACGAAATGTTCGCCGCAAAAAGCCTATTTTATTTTAAAATATTTTGTTTCATTTGGCGCAATCTACCCAGGTATCCCTGGGTATCAAACCTGTTGTTCAAAGTGACTAATACCATTAAGAAATCAACTCAATCGTAATTATAAAAGATAAATATAAAAACTAACTATTGTCTAAAGTTAATAATAAACACAAAGTTTGTTCCAAAGTATTCATAACAAACATCCAAGCTAACTATTCCTATGACAACCCATCTTCATCATTTTCATCATCACTTTGTTGAAAATTCCAACTTTTCTTCAAGGCGCTTTGTACTTGGGTTTGGATTTAACTCTACATTTGTGCCATCATATTAGCCATCATCTGAGACTGTCATTGTTCTTGCTCACTTGCGAGTCTCGCTGCTATCATTTCCTCAACCTCAGCCTGTGAGAACATCCGCTGATCCGTTCTATGAAGTGGAGGTGGTGGTTGTGAAGGCACGTTCGGTATTGGTCCAATGCCACGTTCCCACCCGGGCCGCTCCCCTAAGACCTGTCGCATGATCTGCTTCTCTGACAATTCAGGTTGTTGTTGTTGAAGCGCTACCATTTGCTCCTATTTAGTTTACAAAAACAATAACCAATGTTATATATAAGATCATGTTATAGATTACTATATTTTTATAAGATTTAAGGTGTTATACATACATTCTCATGTTTTATATATTCATTTCATCTCAATTTAACATACATACACACATACACATATACATCCATACACAAATATATACATTCTCATGTTTCATACATCCATACACAAATATACATATACATCAATACACATACTCATATACATTCATTTTCATCTCAATTTAACATACCTATACACATACAAATACGCATACGCATACGCATACGCATACGCATACGCATACGCATACGCATACGCATACCGCATACGCATCCGCATACGCATCCGCATCCGCATACGCATACGCCTACGCATACGCATACGCCTACGCCTACGCCTACGCCTACGCCTACGCCTACGCCTACGCCTACGCCTACGCCTACGCCTACGCCTACGCCTACGCCTACGCCTACGCCTACGCATACGCCTACGCATACGCATACGCATACGCATAAGCATACGCATACGCATACGCATACGCATACGCATACGCATACGCATACGCATACAAAAACAATAACCAATGTTATATATAAGATTATGTTATAGATTACTATATTTTTATAAGATTTAAGGTGTGTACATTACTTACATAGTATGCAGCGGGTTCAGGTTGATAGAAATTACCGCTTGAGTCGGTATAAAAGCGGCGATATGCTAATATGGCACTACCAGGTTCATCAGAACCCTCTTCTCGCTGTAAATATAATAGATAGATATATAATCATATAATAGTAACTTATAACAATATAATAGAAACTTACAAACACATATCGCCGCAATTTATAAACATTATATTAAAACAACTCACAAACATATAACGACACTGCGCTAGAGATGTCCGGCCGCCATGTCCCTTAATCGTCTGCTTCCTGTAACACCCGGACCTCCAAAGAGTCCGTTTAAGTTAATTAAACATGCGGAAATTTGGTCCCAGAAAATTTCATTAACATTTAGCTTCCAAAATATGTGTTTCGTGTCAACCGACACTCAAGAATGAAGTTTAACAATCCATTTACATAAACACATAATAAGAAGTTTTAAAATAATTTTAACGCGTTAATTTCTACAAAAGAATCGCGTATGCAAGTCCCGTTCGATCCGCGTATGCTCTATTGATCACTTTAGCCTTCCGGTCCCGTAACACCTGAAAACACACGTTTAGACATCCATTAGTTCATAAGAACTAAGTAAGTACACTCTAACATTCATTTCGGGTCCTTACGGGGGTTTAAACGGACTCGAAACGCATTTAAACGATAATCGACAAAAGCTGGGAATTGGGCACCACCGTAACTTACGGTAGACACCGTAAGTTACGGTGGCCTCAGTTTGTGTACGGTGGTAACTTTCTGGCTTACGGTAGCTTTAAACCGCCCAGGGACCTACCGTAACTTACGGTACCACCGTAAGCTACGGTGGCACCTGCAGCCAAACCAATAATTTTGACCCGTTAAAGGTCGTTTCGCGTTCCCGAGCCACCCCTTTCGATCCCGATTGTTTCAAACACCTAGAAATAACATATTTTATCATATATGTGATTCCCACGGAGTTTCAACGAGTCTAACCCGACTCTTGGCAATATACCAAAAATTTTTTATTTGTTTGGTATTTAATTCCTTAATTAACCCATTTATGGTTCGTTTATTTTTTAGAGTTCCCGACCGTCCCGACAACCATGGAACCGGTCTATTATAACATATTACATATGTTTGGTGAGTTCTTAGACCCAACCCATCCCATTTGCTTATCATAACGCAAATTTTCTCTTTTATACCGAATTTGCCCCTTATGAGGTCAAATCCCATTTTAATGAGCGGTTTGCCATTCTTTCGCGAACGACCGCTTTCCTTGGCGTTACCCAACGTCCACACACGTTGCAGATCGTAGGGATAACCCTTTACCCTAGTGTTCACACACGATGTGAATCACTTTAATCCGGGTTTGTCCTTTCTTCCCATTTCCATGGGACGGTCACGCACGTCGTGACTCGTTCTGTTCCACAACCATGTGGTATAACACTAAAGTGTTATTTTCCTTTATGTTCACGCACGTCGTGAATCATTTGTCATAGAAGCTCACATACGGTGCAAGTCAACTATTTATCCTTTTTAAACGTGGTTTTCATTTTAATTGAGCTTATGAGCACATGGTCACACACATTGTGACTCATGCCTTTGCTTTGTTATGCTCAATTTAAAGAATGTCTTACCTTGAGTCCGGAAGGTTTAAGTGGTCAATCAAACGTGTTCCTTGCCGGTTCCCTTGGATCCGCTTGCCACACCACTTCCTATTACCATTTTAAGGACCCATTTAACACATAACATTCATTTAATCACACATATGGTCTATTTGACCATTTATCACATTTAACCTACAATCTAGGCTTTCACATTGCACATTTCTTGCAATTAAGTAGTTCATTCATGTTTTTCATCTAATTTGGGCATTTCATCAAACACCTTATGTGCATAACTTAACATATTGGTTATTTACTAGCTTTTAAACATCATCAAGCTAGTTTTACACCTAAATCACATAACACACATGTGATTCATCAATTTCAACCAAATGTTATGCACCTAATCACATTTCTACAAGAATGAACATGGATTCTACAACTAGCAACTAGTTTACATGAAGAATCCTTAGTTTAACCTTCTAGTAACTAACCCATTTCCATGGTTCATGTAAATCTTCAATTAAGGAGAAATTACACATCTAGTTACCATAATACACACATACACATGATCATCTAGCACTATAACACTAGGGTTTCATGTTTAAGCCACCAATTTCTACACCCATCATGTGGGTGACGATTTTACACCTCAAGAACATCAAATAACACTTACTTGTAGCTCTTGATGAGATGAAGAATGATTTCTAGGGTTCAATTTCGGATCTTGCACTTGAATCACCAACAATTTGAGCATGAGATGCCAAAACTCTTCTTCTCCTCTTCTCTTGAGTGAAGAACGGGAATGAGCAAAGAATGCTCACCAAATGTATGGCAAGCCATACATATTCATGTGTGGGTTTCATCAATTGGCAAGATCCACCCCTCTAGTATCATTTTTCATTTTTCCACCACTTAACTAACTAGCAATTTTCTAGTTAAGTCTTAAATATTTACTATATTTAACACATGATACATTAATTGTGTTTTAATTACATAATACGAAATTCGGGTCGTTACAAGTCTCTCCCTCTAAAGAGAGTTTCGTCCCCGAAACTTTACATACTAATCAAATAGATGAGGATAAGACTTCCTCATTTCATCTTCCGATTCCCAAGTGGCATCGGATCCCTTACGATTCTTCCATTGCACCTTCACCTGATTGAGTGTCTTGTTTCTCAGTTGCTTGACCTTTCTATCCAAGATAGCCACCGGCTTCTCGATATAGTTCAATCTGTCATCAACTTCCAAATCCTCGTACGGGACATAGGCCGACTCGTCAGCCAAACACTTCCTCAAGTAAGATACATGGAATGTGTTGTGAATTCCTTGAAGCTCTTCCGGCAATTCCAGCCGATAAGCAACTTTACCTACACGTGCGATGATTTTAAATGGCCCGATAAACCTCGGACTCAACTTTCCCCGCTTCCGGAATCGTATAATACCCTTCCATGGGGAAACCTTTAACAAAACCAAATCTCCCACCTCAAACTCGATGGGTCGTCTACGCTTATCCGCGTAAGCTTTCTGACGGTCTTGCGCCGCCTTCATGCGAGCACGGATTTGCTTAATCTTTTCATCCGTATTCATTATCGTATCGTGGCCCGCGAGTTCCCGTGGACCAATTTCTCCCCAACAAATGGGAGTTCGGCATTTTCTTCCATATAAAGCTTCATACGGAGGCATCTCGATGGTGGAGTGGTAACTATTATTGTAAGAAAATTCCGTTAAAGGCAAATACTCATCCCAACTACCCCAAAGTCAAGAACACACGCTCGTAGCATATCTTCTAATGTTTGAATGGTTCTTTCACTTTGTCCGTCGGTTTGGGGATGGTATGACGTGCTTAGCAATAGCTTTGTCCCCATCTTCGTTTGAAATTTCCTCCAAAACTTGGAAGTAAACCGTGTGTCTCTATCGGACACAATCGACACGGGCACCCCGTGTCGTGACACTATTTCGTTCACGTAAACCTCCGCCATTTTCTCCGAATTGTAAGTCTCACGAATAGGAAGGAAATGAGCGCTCTTGGTCAATCGATCGACAACAACCCATATCGCATCGTACCCCTTCTTCGTTCTTGGAAGTTTAGTAATCAAATCCATTGTTATCTTTTCCCATTTCCATTCCGGAATATCCAACGGTTGCAATTCACCATGAGGTTTTTGATGTTCCGCCTTCACTTGCAAACAAGTTAAGCATTTCTCCACGTATTTGACAATATCGCGTTTCATGCCCGGCCACCAATAGTTAACCCGAAGGTCTCTATACATCTTAGTCGCTCCCGGGTGAATTGAATACTTGGATTTATGGGCTTCATCCAATAGATCATTCTTCAAGGTACAAGTAGGTGGTATCCAAACCCGACCCCATCTTGTTTTCAATCCTTGACTATCATCTTCCAAGTTTTGAGTTTGACCTTTGATTCGATTTTTCTTCAAATTTTCTTCCTTTAGCGCTTCAGTTTGTGCTTCCTTGATTCGTTCAACCACTTCGGATATAACGGTTATCTTCATTGCGGTTATTTTGATAGGAGTATGATCCTCCTTTCGACTCAAGGCGTCAGCCACGACATTGGCCTTTCCGGATGATATAGGATTTCACAATCATAATCCTTTAGCAATTCCATCCACCGCCTTTGTCTCATGTTTAACTCCTTTTGCGTAAAGAAGTACTTTAAACTCTTATGGTCCGTGTAAATCGTACACTTTACACCATATAGATAATGCCTCCAAATCTTTAACGCGAACACCACCGCGGCTAGTTCAAGATCATGGGTTGGGTAGTTCTTTTCATGCACTTTCAGTTGTCTCGAGGCATAAGCAATCACCTTGCCCCTTTGCATTAGAACACAACCCAAACCGGAGTAGGAAGCATCCGAGTATACCACAAAATCGTCGGTTCCCTCGGGTAAAGACAAAACCGGAGCTTGAGTCAATTTCGACTTTAACTCTTGAAAGGCTTTCTCTTGCTCTTCTCCCCATAGGAACTTCACCTCTTTCTTGGTAAGCTTGGTTAAAGGAGAAGCAATCTTAGCAAAGTCTTGAATGAATCTCCGATAATATCCGGCTAACCCAAGAAAGCTTCTAATCTCTGTGGGAGTCTTGGGTGGACTCCATTTGGTCACCGCGTGAATCTTTGTGGGGTCTACGTGTATACCCTCCGAGTTTACCACATGACCCAAGAATTGTACCTCTCGTAACCAAAAGGCACACTTGGAGAATTTTGCGAACAATTTCTCCCGACGAAGCGTTTCGAGAACTTCACGCAAGTGACAAGCATGATCACCCTCATTTTTAGAATAAATAAGGATATCATCTATGAATACAATGACAGATCGGTCTAACATGGGTCGGCACACCCTATTCATCAAGTCCATGAATGCCGCCGGGGCGTTTGTCAACCCGAAAGACATCACAAGGAACTCATAATGCCCGTATCTAGTACGAAATGCCGTCTTGGGGATGTCTTCTTCCCTTACCTTCAACTGATGATAACCCGACCGTAAGTCGATTTTCGAAAACCACGATGCACCTTGCAACTGATCGAATAGGTCATCAATCCTAGGCAATGGGTAACGGTTCTTAACCGTCACCTTGTTCAACTCTCTATAGTCGATACACATCCGAAGACTTCCATCCTTCTTTTTCACGAAAAGAACCGGTGCTCCCCATGGCGAAGTACTCGGACGTATGAACCCTTTGTCTAAAAGATCTTGCAATTGTGTCATTAACTCTTGGAGCTCCGATGGCGCCAAGCGATAGGGAGCCTTTGCAATGGGTTTAGCTCCCGGGGTTAGGTCGATTCGAAACTCGACCTCCCGTTCCGGTGGGACTCCCGGCAAATCCTCCGGAAAGACATCTGGAAAATCTCGAACAACCGGAATATCTTCCAACACTTGAACTTTCGTTTCCGTGTCTATTACATAGGCTAAGAACGATTGTCCTCCATGGCTCATGTACTTCATTGCTTTAACCAAAGAACATAAAGCTACGCCACCGCGTTTTGCACCTTGGATTATTACCTCATAACCACTCGGAGATATCAGTTGGATGCACTTGCGATTGCACACTATATTGGCGTGGTACATGGAAAGCCAATCCATACCAATTACTACATCAAACTCCCCGAGTGTCATGGGTATTAAGTCGACCGAATACTCCTCACCTTCGATGGTAAGTATGCAATTTCGATAAACGTTGAGCACTAAGAACGTTTTTGAATCCGCTACCTCAATCTCTAAAGGACTAGGAAAGTTGTCTAACACCATGGAAAAATGACTCGCAAATTTAACCGAAACAAACGATCTATTAGCACCCGAGTCAAATAGCACATAAGCAGGTAGTGAGTTGACGAGAAAGGTACCCGTCACAACGTCGGCTATAGATTTGGCTTCTTCAGCCGTAATCAAGAAAGTTCTCGCCTTAGCTTTTCCTCCATCACCCTTTTTCCCTGAACCTTGAGCAACCGAGGATTGACTTGTACCATCCTTCTTTAGTTCCGGACATTCGCTCTTTTTGTGGCCCGGTTTGTAACAGTTGTAGCACACACTTAACGGGCTTGTGCATTGAGATGTCGAATGACCCGACTTTCCACACTTGAAGCAATTTTTAGATCCGTATCTACAAACTCCCCCATGCTTCTTTTTACAAATCTTGCAATGTTTGGAGTCTTTGTCGTTCCCAGACTTGTTTGATGAAGATGAAATCTTGGCTTTCTTAGACGAACCCGTCTCCGTTTCAGCCGCACGCTTCTCCCCACGATCAACTTGTCTTTTCAATTCCGCTTCTCGATCCCTAGCACAATCGATAAGCTCTGCTAGAGTTTCACATTTGGACGGTGTAAGAAACTCTCGATACTTGGCACTCAACATGCCATAGTAGTGGTTAATCCACATCCTTTCATCCTGGAGCAACTGTGGGCAAAACTTGGCTTTGTCGTAGAAGATGGCCGTGATGGTATCAATACTTTCATCTTTTTGTCGTAACTGTAGGAATTCTTCTGCTATTCTGTTGATAGCGGCTTGTGGGCAAAACCGCTTTGTGAACAACTTCTTAAATTCTTCCCAAGTCATACTTTTGATACCTTCCCGCCCCTTCTCATCCCGTTGCAATTCCCACCAGTCTTTAGCTCGTTCCCGGAGTTGGCTTGCAGCAAACCTCACTTTATCAGATTCTTCACAGTGTGAGGTTTCAAAGGCACTTTCCATATCTTTGATCCACCTTTGACTAAGTAGTGGATCTACCTCACCCTTGAACGTTGTAGGGTTGCATGCAACGAACTCCTTATAGGTCACTTTCTTTGTTGGCCTTTCAGTTTCTTTGTCAGCCTTCAGCGCCATAAACTCTTGTTGAATGAGATCCCGTAGATCTTTGCGTACATCCTCGATGTAGCCCGGCAATAAAGCCTCAAAAGCCTTGCCAACTTCCTCCTTGACCATTTCCCGTGTTGCATCATCGGGATGGGTCTCGTGATTCTCTATATTAATCACGTGATCGTTACCAGCCATGACCTAAGACTGTGACAATTAATCTTTACGTTAGTACCATATACGTAACCTATAGCATATACACCGATGCATATGATTCTATTATCACTAGGGCCTAACCCTATTCACACAATACCCATTTCCATCCTTAAGTTTAAAACAACATCCCTAAGAATCCATTCGCGTGCCTTTGATTGTTGTTAGACTGGCCAGGCCTAGCAACAAGCTCACCACACGGATGCCTTCTTAGTTCCTTTATTACAAACTTAAGTCAAGAAGCTAGGTTCAAGCAGTTCATATGGTACATATCATACATATATCATACATATATCATACATGTGTCAAACTTGTTACGTTTATAAACGGCACACTAACCTTGTACCTTCAGGCTCAGTGATCGGCTTCTTGGATCGAACGTTTGCATTCCTCATATCTAGAGCTCAAAAGTTTGAGTCCAAGTGTTCGCGACGCACTTGAATCTCTCAAACCGTTGGCTCTGATACCAACTTGTAACACCCGGACCTCCAAAGAGTCCGTTTAAGTTAATTAAACATGCGGAAATTTGGTCCCAGAAAATTTCATTAACATTTAGCTTCCAAAATATGTGTTTCGTGTCAACCGACACTCAAGAATGAAGTTTAACAATCCATTTACATAAACACATAATAAGAAGTTTTAAAATAATTTTAACGCGTTAATTTCTACAAAAGAATCGCGTATGCAAGTCCCGTTCGATCCGCGTATGCTCTATTGATCACTTTAGCCTTCCGGTCCCGTAACACCTGAAAACACACGTTTAGATATCCATTAGTTCATAAGAACTAAGTAAGTACACTCTAACATTCATTTCGGGTCCTTACGGGGGTTTAAACGGACTCGAAACGCATTTAAACGATAATCGACAAAAGCTGGGAATTGGGCACCACCGTAACTTACGGTAGACACCGTAAGTTACGGTGGCCTCAGTTTGTGTACGGTGGTAACTTTCTGGCTTACGGTAGCTTTAAACCGCCCAGGGACCTACCGTAACTTACGGTACCACCGTAAGCTACGGTGGCACCTGCAGCCAAACCAATAATTTTGACCCGTTAAAGGTCGTTTCGCGTTCCCGAGCCACCCCTTTCGATCCCGATTGTTTCAAACACCTAGAAATAACATATTTATCATATATGTGATTCCCACGGAGTTTCAACGAGTCTAACCCGACTCTTGGCAATATACCAAAATTTTTTATTTGTTTGGTATTTAATTCCTTAATTAACCCATTTATGGTTCGTTTATTTTTAGAGTTCCCGACCGTCCCGAAAACCATGGAACCGGTCTATTATAACATATTACATATGTTTGGTGAGTTCTTAGACCCAACCCATCCCATTTGCTTATCATAACGCAAATTTTCTCTTTTATACCGAATTTGCCCCTTATGAGGTCAAATCCCATTTTAATGAGCGGTTTGCCATTCTTTCGCGAACGACCGCTTTCCTTGGCGTTACCCAACGTCCACACACGTTGCAGATCGTAGGGATAACCCTTTACCCTAGTGTTCACACACGATGTGAATCACTTTAATCCGGGTTTGTCCTTTCTTCCCATTTCCATGGGACGGTCACGCACGTCGTGACTCGTTCTGTTCCACAACCATGTGGTATAACACTAAAGTGTTATTTTCCTTTATGTTCACGCACGTCGTGAATCATTTGTCATAGAAGCTCACATACGGTGCAAGTCAACTATTTATCCTTTTTAAACGTGGTTTTCATTTTAATTGAGCTTATGAGCACATGGTCACACACATTGTGACTCATGCCTTTGCTTTGTTATGCTCAATTTAAAGAATGTCTTACCTTGAGTCCGGAAGGTTTAAGTGGTCAATCAAACGTGTTCCTTGCCGGTTCCCTTGGATCCGCTTGCCACACCACTTCCTATTACCATTTTAAGGACCCATTTAACACATAACATTCATTTAATCACACATATGGTCTATTTGACCATTTATCACATTTAACCTACAATCTAGGCTTTCACATTGCACATTTCTTGCAATTAAGTAGTTCATTCATGTTTTTCATCTAATTTGGGCATTTCATCAAACACCTTATGTGCATAACTTAACATATTGGTTATTTACTAGCTTTTAAACATCATCAAGCTAGTTTTACACCTAAATCACATAACACACATGTGATTCATCAATTTCAACCAAATGTTATGCACCTAATCACATTTCTACAAGAATGAACATGGATTCTACAACTAGCAACTAGTTTACATGAAGAATCCTTAGTTTAACCTTCTAGTAACTAACCCATTTCCATGGTTCATGTAAATCTTCAATTAAGGAGAAATTACACATCTAGTTACCATAATACACACATACACATGATCATCTAGCACTATAACACTAGGGTTTCATGTTTAAGCCACCAATTTCTACACCCATCATGTGGGTGACGATTTTACACCTCAAGAACATCAAATAACACTTACTTGTAGCTCTTGATGAGATGAAGAATGATTTCTAGGGTTCAATTTCGGATCTTGCACTTGAATCACCAACAATTTGAGCATGAGATGCCAAAACTCTTCTTCTCCTCTTCTCTTGAGTGAAGAACGGGAATGAGCAAAGAATGCTCACCAAATGTATGGCAAGCCATACATATTCATGTGTGGGTTTCATCAATTGGCAAGATCCACCCCTCTAGTATCATTTTTCATTTTTCCACCACTTAACTAACTAGCAATTTTCTAGTTAAGTCTTAAATATTTACTATATTTAACACATGATACATTAATTGTGTTTTAATTACATAATACGAAATTCGGGTCGTTACACTTCCCTTTGTTGGATTTGTTGGTTTCAGACCGAGCATTGATTTCAGAAGAAGTGTAATAATTCACATAGCCTTTCCACTCAGAGTCTTGCATGTCAGGTGGTACAACATCAGAAATATCAACCCTGTTCTCCCCACCTATTTTGCTAAAATGCTTTTGCTTGAACCGGTATTTGTGATCTTTATACCGGTTTGCAGCATATTTCTCAATGCCTGCCCTCAGACCTTCGTGGGGAGTCATATCAAAATACATCTGCAAATAATGAAAACAAATAGCTTAGTCTATATATATATATTTAAACACTGAATTGAATTATCAAAAACTTAACCTTTAAGTCAGGCCAGATAGTCGCCTTCAACTCTGCAGGTATCTTTCTCCAGCTCTTGTAGTTCTGAGAAAATTTGTCAACGAGGGTGCCAACCAGTGAAGCAAAGGTTGCCTGATTGGCACCTACAGGTTTGTACATGTCATGCATACCTTGCTCAAATTTAATTGTGAGCAAATTTCCTGGAGGATTTCTTTTGCGCATACCCTAAAGTGTAGTCTTCCCACGCTTGCCTTGTCCTGCAAATTGAATGGAATAAAATAAAAAACACAAGTAGGTTCATTTTAAAATATAATAGTATAAAAAGAGGATTACCTCTCCCGCTACCACTGCTGCCGGAGTCATCACTGACCTCGCACTGTCGTGGTGGCTGCGACGATCGATCATCATCGGGAGGACCACCACCAGGTGGACCACGACCATAGGTATCCCCACCGTGACCTCGTGCCACGTCTGCTATCTGTTTTGAGTTGTACGGCGTAAGTCTCGGTTATGAACAAAAAACCTCACACCGTTAACTATACAAGCGGTGTAAGAGTTTGCATGTCGTGGTCCATTTGCCAAAGCAAATAACTAAGGGCTAACGCTAGATTCATTATTTACTCGCCGACGGTTAGATTTACTAACAAAAACATCATCTTCTAACAAAAAAATCTATTCTTAGCTTGAGTCTAGACATTAAATAATACTTAAATCTCTTATACTATAAATCCGATACAAACATGTAAGACCCATATCCCGAAGGTCCCACTATAGATAAATCATAAGCATAGATAGTTCTTAAACTGCAATTCATTAAATCAATGCAACAAAATCTTGTAGAAACTCTCACTTATCAAATGCGTCCAAAAATTAGAAACCAATCATTTAAATGATTACTTTGTAAATGGAATGCCACTCTTAAAGTACTAGGTAACATTTTACCCAAGAATTCCATCATGTCATCTAACTATACATGGTTCAATCCGACATGCATACTTAAAGTCAGCTACGCACAGTAAGTTTTAGTTTTAGATATTAACAGATTGTGAGTATTTTAGTTTATAAAGACGTTAGCATCAAAACATCACTTGAAATAAGACAAGAAACATAAAACATCTTAAAATATGAACCCACATCATCATAATAGTCTAGGCTTTATTTCTTATTGTTCATGACAGACTAAACACAAAGCCATAAAACAACATACACATATACATACACATCCTTTAACCCTAACTTTAAATTTGCTAACAAAAGCATCATCTTTAATAAAAACATTATCTTCTACTTACTAGTGTTCAACAAATACATCATTCTAACTCTAATTTTAGATAATAATCATAATTTATTTTCAAATTTAAAAAAAAATTCTTACGGTGGTATGTATGTAACGGTGGTGGAGTGGCAGTGGTGGTGACGGCAGACGACGGTGGAGGTGGTGGCGCTGGTAAGGCAGGGCGGTGGTGGAGCAAGTGGAGGTGGTGGATGGCGGTGATGGAGCAGGTGGCGGTGGTGAAGACGGTCTCGGTCGTTGTGGATCCGGTGGTGGCCGGTGAAGCGCTGAGCCGGTGGTGGCCGGTGAAGCGCTGAGCCGGTGGTGGTCGTTGTGGAGCCGGTGGTGGCCGGAGGAGCGGCGGTCGGTCGGTCAGAGCGGCGGTCGGTCGGAGGAGCGGTGGTGGTGTAGGTTTGGAAAATAGTGGGGAAATGGGGACTGCATTCTGCGATCCCCTTTTTCACAGGACTAAAACCCATTTGCGGCGACAATATCGCCGCAAAAAAACCAATAAATCGCCGCAAAAAACGGGGCGGGAAATCCCCCCCCCCCCAAATGCTGCTTTGGAAAATAAAAAAAAACAAAAAGTAAATTAAATAAACCTTTTGCGACGAAAATATCGCCGCAAAAAGATAATAAAAATTAATTAATTAAATTAATTTAAAAAAATATAAATTAAATTAAAATAAACCTTTTGCGACGAAAATATCGCCGCAATATAGTAAATTGACTGAAAAAGTCAAAAAGTAAATTATTTTTGTCGTGTAGCATCTTTTTTACGACGAAACACATATCGTCGCAAAAGAGTTAGTCGCAAAAAGCTTTTTTTCTTATAGTGATGCATGATTTAGTTATCTCAAATCATCAAAACAATGTAGTTTATTATGATTTACAAATCATTTACCATGTTGTGCTTAGTTTCACAACTATATCATTAATAATCAGAACAAACTAGAAAATATATAAGCTCACTTTATAGTTTACCATATATATATAAATATATATTAGCTTAGAGCATTCACATCCTATTCCTTATCTTTATCCATATAATTACACTAAAAATCACTACTTCTTCTCTCTCCTTTCAATTAAATAATATATTTTTATACATTTTTCATTACCTTTTCTCTCTGCTTCACTCACAACCACTTTCAAAAATATTAAAAAATTTATAAGGATTGTACAGTGATTCTTCAAATATACCAATCCACAATAACATTTTCTCTCTCCTTCACTCACAACCACTCAAAATCATTCCATATAATATACCAAACACACTCACAGAAATATAAGGCATGGGTTGTGAATGCTCTTACATAGTTATTCACCCACAGTGATCACCCTTATATATGAATTAATCATCCTTTTAAACCTAGACCTTGGAACCTCCACTAAACTAGGTTAGGTTTCCTTCACTTACCCTCATTCATCCATAGGCTTTATTATCATTGCATAACTTGAACTCTCCTCAACCCTTTGGTTGTGTTTACAATATTAGTTTGGGTTACCAAAATTCTTATTGCTAAACACTCTATATTCCTTTTATCAAATGCAGGTAACCCCCATACTTAGGTGTTATTGGATAAAGTTTATCTTTCAAACATGATAATAAAAGGTTCTTTCTTTTTTAAACAACTTGAGAAAACATTTCAAATAATATTTCTACATACCCGGCCTAAGTATTTGTTCTTTAATGAATTTCCCTCTAAATCTCTTGCAATTTGATAGAATTTTTTTAACTTTACATCTGATTATATTTCTAAAAAGTGGGTACCAAGGCAGCATAAGATGTTATTAAACCAACAACACTAGTTGCTACCAAAGTCACTACTAAGCTTAATTGGAACCGAGTAGCAAGTTAAGTTGCTACTAAACACAATTTGATACCGAACCTACCTGCCATCATTCAACTGGCTAAGCCAATACCGAACCAACTATATAAAAAACAAAGGTGGGTTTCAAGCAGCTCGTGATGTGAAGTGCTAAGGGTGCCATCAAATCGTCAAATTACGCCATCAAGCATATGTCTGTCGCCCATCCCCCACCCTAATCCTATGCACACGTGTGTGCCTATTAGGATGCTTCACCCCCTTCAGTGTCCCCGCTTACGTTTCCCTTAAAGGAAACAATAACTTAGGATTTTTTAATAAACTATTCAAGTTTTGTCCCACTGTGGAACAAATTCATTTGTTCCATTTTCACATTTTGGTTATTCCATCCACTCAACTTCAAATATCAATAATTCAGTTATCTTAGTTTAGTTTTAGACATCGTTTGGTTGTTGTCAAGCTCTATGATAATTCAGTTATCTTAGTTTAGTTTTAGATATCGTTTGGTTGTTGTCAAGCTCTCATATAGTTGAATACGTAATCTCGTTGTGAAAACATTACTTTGTTGTGATAATGAGCAATAAGGAACATGAAATTGAGTTCATAATTAAAGAAATAAAAGTATATTATAGATTATCCAGTTTTAATTAAAATTTACGTTAATACGTTCCGTTTATGTAGTTGCTACATCAACATCATAGTCGCAATGCGCGACCACTACTAACTAGTAAATTATGTAAAGAACTTGATGCCAAAAACATATTATATGTCTAACAAATTAGTACGTTATCCCCGCTTGTTATGACGACTAATATCAAATAAAAGTTGTAGCAGATATATAAAAAAGACGTTGCAAACTCATATTAGGAAATCATTAAAAAGTTGAGTCATGAAAATAAGTATCAAAACTATAAGACATTGTAATATATATTGTGACCGACCCAAGTTTAGCATTAAAATATAGTATTTTTAATACTATAACCTATAAAAATATCAAATTTAACGTTTTTAAAATCTTAAAATTAAATAAAATATTACAGTTTATAAGTCATAATGTATCATTAGTTTAACCTATGCGGTTCTATATAAAGAATTTACAAATCTAAAAATTCTCATTCATTACGGCTTAAATTAATAGTGATCTCTATGCAGATTGTTTTCCTATCTTCATCTTTCGTCTCACAATGTCATTCTATTTGACATAAACATTTAGCCATTTAGGTTTATAAAGTCCTTTATCCAGAATAACTTCTAATAATTCCTTTGGGGTACTTATTATGTATGCATGTAATCTTATGCTACATCAACGTTATATATTTTATCGTCTAATTAAGTTAAAACTCAAATTAATTAATCGTGAATTTTTTTTCTAATGTGATCACAGTGAAGGAGTTAACATCACTCTTCATGACTTTTTTACCAAACATGATATTCAATTCTATTTCTCCTTCCTCATGCGTCTACAACAAATAGAAACTTTACATGTGATCCACAAACTTAATAATGCATTTCTCACCATTCTTCTTACGTTATCCTTTACATGAATAGCCAAAGAAAAACGAGGAAAAGTAGTTGACATTGAGCTTACGGCCTCACTACATCATCGTCTACAAAGACTGTAAGACAAGCGAAATTCATCTAGGAATGGGGTGGGCCGTAAGTTACAGCTGATCGTAACTTTTGGTGGATTATTTCAAATTTTGAAATCTATTTAAACCCTTATCATTAGGGTTTCAAGATGACACATTGCTACATCCCCACGAACGAACTTTTTGGACTATTTTCAACCCTTGGAACCTCCTCTAGTCCTCAATTAATCAAGAATTCGCATGCTCAAGTTAAAGATTGAAAATATTATAATAAAGATGTAAAACTAAACCACCCATAATTATCTTCGGGTGGATGATTTGTGATTTGATTGTGCTTGCTTATGTTTTTTACTAGTGAAGACATGAACGTTAATTGTTCAACTTTTCTTTGTTTATGTGTTTGAATCATATATTGATTAAAGAAGTGTGTGTTAATTAATTTGCTTATTGTTTATGAAGTGATGAATTTTCTTATGGCTTATCAAGTTATCAATTGTGTCCATCTCATAGATTTCAAACCAATCCAAGTTTTCATTGTGTTTCTTTAAACGATTGCTTTTAGTGATAGTAGGAAATTAAGTAGTTTTAATCAATTACGTGCGACACTAACCACAAAGTTCTCGTAGCGTCAAGACCCTACTTATTTGATCGGGTCTTATGCACCGATCAATAAGTCAGCTTGCACACTTATACTCAAGAATATATATTTTTATGAAAGTTAGCATCATTAAAGGACTATGAAATAGTATCATTATTTATAAATTTGAACACAAGGTGTTTGATAATCTTTCGATAAAACGATACAAACATTCAAGGAATAAACGCTTAGAATTTCACTTAACAAGTTGTTAAGCTCCAAACCCTAACTTTTAGTTGTTGCATACTGATTATCGACATAAAACTACACTACATAGCGGTTGCTCGATTAGAAGCACATATCTCTAGTTATCCCGATCACAACACTCGTTACTAATAACTTATATATAATTATATGGATACATAAAATCAAGTTAATAACTTATGCTTTCTGAACATTAGCTAGTTGGAAGAACGCCCCTTTCTTGTTCTTAAGTTGACTATAAGTTCCTTGCTCCACAACTTTTCCTTCTGAAACAAAAGCGATTGAATCAAGGTTTCGAATCGTGTTCAACCTATGTGCAACGACAACCGTTGTCCTTCCGACCATAATTTGATCCAACGCCTCTTGAACAACATGCTCCGATTGGACATCAAGGGCACTTGTAGCCTCGTCCAATAGTAATATGGTTGGGTCTCGAATGATAGCTCTAGCAATCGAGATCCTTTGTTTTTGGCCTCCCGATAATTGAACACCTCTTTCACCACATTCGGTGTCGTATCCATCTTTAAGTGATCTATAGATAATAGAAAATAACAATCATCGTCATCGATTATTGTACAATAACATATGTTAACGGTAAGGTTGTAGACATTCACACTATAAAACTATAAGAAAAATAAAATTAGAATTGAGAAAAATATTTGTTTTGTATACACTTTTATACAGTGGCGGAGCTTCAACTCTTTCGTAGGGGGGCGGGGGCGAAATTAATTTTTTTAAGGGGGGCGGACTCGATATTTATATAAAAATTTAAACTACCGATTCAAAAAATTACATTATCGGGCTAAAATTTAATACTACGGACGAAAAAATACTATAATGCTCCGCCACTGACTTTATAATAAACCTTTAAATTCAATGTTAGTTGCATAAATGTTTTAAACACCAAATCATATCGGTTCAACCAAATAGTCACTTCTAAAAACGGGTATAATGTGACAAGACCAGTAATTTCCATACACTGTTCATTTCATTAAAAACTGAACTGTTTAAACCTGTTTATTTGTGTTTCATACACATACTTTAATAGAACCTACACCGCTTACCGTTTCCGGTTTAACTGATAAGATGCAACCAACCCAATCCGATTTGTAAAACACTTGGTGGACATAACCATTATTTCGAAAACCGGTCTGGGAACCGGACTCCAATCCGGTCCGGTTCAGTGCTTAAAACTATTTTAACGTTGAACATGTGGTCAAACCACTCGAACCGGTTTTTATATATTTCTTAATCTTTCAGCATATATTTATTAAAACAATTATAATTTTTATTTGGTCTTTATATCGGGTCTCACTGATCGAATCGGTCTAACCGATGACCTGTAAGACGTCAGGTTTGCTGTCTGATCTGGTTCTGAAAGCAGTAAACATAACGGTATATTATTGTTAGTTATTATTATTGTTGATGTTGATTAACCATATTACTAGTAGTCTACTAATATAGTGACAATAAGATCGATAGATAGTATACTTACGAGATGAAAGCATGAGCATTTGCAGCTTTAGCAGCCTGAATCAACTCATCTTCAGATGCATCAAGCTTCCCAAAGATAATATTATCACGAATCGTACCCGAATACAACACGGGTTCTTGACTCACAAGCGCCATATGCTTCCTATACCACTCAATGTTCAGCATTCGTATATCAACACCATCCACCTTCACTGTGCCTCTATCGGCATCATAGAACCTTTGGATCAATGCGATTACGGTCGATTTCCCACACCCACTTTTGCCCACCAATCCGATGCTGGTTCCGGGTTTCACTTCTAAGCAGAATTGCTGCAAGATTGGGGTTTCGGGTCTGTTTGGGTACGCGAAATCGACTTTCTTGATCTCGATTCCGCCCGCTAGTCGTTGTGGTTTTGATCCGTTTTCGTCGTTTTCGTCCTGTGGATGTTATGTTGTATGTAAGGTGTTTGATGAAATACTTAAACGTGGTGAAAAGTTTAGGACGCGAAACATCTTCTGGGCGACATCTTTATCGAACATCTCGCCTCCTAAACTTTTCGTCATGCCTTGCATGGTTGTAAAAATCGTTATGCGCTAGTCAGGCAGTGGCATACCGACTAGTGTTTGATCGGGATTAGAATTATCGGATTGGAAATTTATATGTTAGTTATTAAAAATATAAATATATATACAATATTTTTCAAAATTATGTATATAATTTTTTAATTTTGACTAATTTTCATCACATTTGAGTAATTTTGACCGATTTTATCTGTTTTTTTGGCCCATTTTGAACAAATTTTACCAAAATTTGCCTAATTTTGACCAACTTTGACTGATTTTCTCATATTTTTGGCTGACCAAATTTGACCTTTGACCGATTAATTGAGTGGTTAGCAAAAATCGAATCGGAGGGTTTCCGATTACCGATTAATCGGTGCTAAGCACCGATTTTGCCAACACTGATGCCTTGCGTGTGTTCGGTAAAGAGGGTTGCACGCAAAGTGTTCGATGAAAAGTTTAGAAGGCGAGGAGTTCGATAAAAGTGTTGCACACAATATGTTTGATGAAAAGTTTAGGAGGTAAGGTGTTCAATAAAATGCAACAGTGAAGTTATGAACATTGAAAGCTTAAGAAAGCAAGAAAGATTTACTTGGCTACTTACATGATCATTGCTTGAGATTAGCGATTGTCGATCGAAAATGGAGAAAACCGAAGCAACAGCTGTGGATCCTTTAGCGATGTCGGAAGTCATACTACCGGCATCAGCTATAACCTTTCCGGTGCTGATCAGTATAAAGAAAGTCTTGAAAACATCCCCTGCTGATATCTCACCAGCATCAACTAGCTTCCCACCATACCAAAAGTCCAAAGCCCAACAGATAAAAGTTAGCCCTTGAGCCAAACCGATCCCCATACCGGCTAACCAAGCCTTTTTGCTCGCTTCCCTTCTCGGGCCATCCTGAGCTTTGTCGAATATCTGAAGGACGATCCCTAAACTCCCGAATGAAGTCACGATTCTATGGTTATAAACCGCCTCAACAGCAATCTGAGTGCTTTGGTTTTGGTACTTGATGAAGTTTGCAGACATTGTAGATAAAAGTACTTTTCTTGCATAGAAGCAAAGAATGGTGAGTGGTTGAACCGCAATCATCACTAGTGCAAGCTTCCACGCGACGACTAGACCCATAACCATAGCGATCAAGACACCTGAACCGGTTTGGATTAGTAAGGACATTCGGTCAGCCACTAGTGACTTGACCATTGAAGCTTCATGACTTAACCTAGAACACAATGCACCAGTGGCGTTATGCTCATCGTCGAACCAAGCGGGCTCAAAAGTCAGGATCTTTTCAAGCATCTTTAATCTAATCCTTTTTGTTAACTGTTCACCCATGTAAGCAAAGTTATAATGCTGCAAAAGATTGACAAGAATTGAGATGACCGCAAGCGAACAGAAGATTATAGAATAAGTTCTTATTCGCGCGTTCATCTCTTCGTGATTCTGCACAAAGAAAGCCGAGATCATTCCTCCAATCGTCAAAGCGTAAACCGGCTGCACCGCCCCGAATGCAGCTGCAGCAAGGCTACCAACCAACCCTTGTCTCCATTCTGGTGAGTTTAACTTAAGGAGCCGAGAGAATGACGGTGGAGGGTGGTTTGATGATGATAATTCTTGTGAATCATTACAAGGCATCGGTGACTCGAACATTGCAGGACTCGACTTTGAAGTGCTTAATCTCGAAGCACTACTTCTTACCGCCACTGGGGTACTATTCTCGTGTTCATTAAACGAGCTAAACTGCCTTTGAAGTTTAACTAACCGAGCATAATGACCCGTGTTGCTGTTTATCAGATCAGTGTGTGAACCTTGTTCAATGACCCTACCTTCACTCATAACAGCGATAACATCTGCATTTCGTACAGTGGCGAGCTTGTGTGCAACAACCTGTTGGTTTCAATGATCAAGAGGATCAAGATTTAGCACGTATGCGTAAACAAACACTTATTCATGAATAGTTTGAAGTTGAAAAGTAATAATTCTTTTCACCATTGTTGTTCTGCCCATTGAGGCTTGATCAAGAGCGGTTTGAACAAGCTTTTCCGATTCTGAATCAAGTGCACTTGTTGCTTCGTCCAGAAGAAGAATCACAGGGTTCTTGATGATCGCTCGAGCGATAGCGATCCTTTGTTTTTGTCCACCTGATAATAGTGCTCCTCTTTCGCCAACCTTCAAATTCAATAAACTTGTTATAGTCAATGAAATAGTTAGTGGGTCGATCAGTTTAATTAAACGGGTTAAACAGGTCATAAAGTTGGTGTTCTTGACTTACCTTTGTTTCATAACCTTCAGGAAGCCGGCGAATGAAGTTATGAGCATTAGCAGCCGTTGCAGCCGCGATTACTTCATCCATGGTTGCATCAATCTTTCCAAACATTATGTTCTCCTTAATCGATGTTCCAAACAGCGCGTGTTCTTGGCTAACCAAACCCATTTGTGCTCTCAACCACTTCAACTGCAGCTTCTTTATATCCAACCCATCGACCCTAACAACACCGCGATCCGCATCATAAAACCTTTGAACCAAAGCAATGGCGGTTGACTTACCACTCCCGCTTGCACCCACGAGAGCAACGGTGCTTCCTGCTTCTATCTTGAGGTTAAAGTCTTTGAGAATAATGCAGTTTGGCCTTGAAGGATATGTGAACTCGATGTTTTCGAACTCTATCTGACCATTGATCGTGTCGGGTACAAGCCCGTTGTTGTCATGACCGTTGATTTCTGGGATGCGGTCGATTCTGTGGAATATTCGTGTTGCTGCGACTGATGCTTCTGTGAAGTGGTTCAGTTCTGGTAATGCCATCCCAAGTGATCTGCACGTTAGAGGTTTCAAAATGGACGGGTCAATTGGATTATACGGGCTACGTTGTGTTGACTCAAATCAACTGTTAGTAAGTAAACGGGTCGAAATTGACACCTCAACCGAAACCATTGCTAATGTAGCAAAAGAAAGAGTTTTGGTGGAGGAAAGTGCTTACAATCCACCCAAAATGAACGAAAGCCCGGCTGCATAAACGCGCCCTCCGCTTTCACCTTTGTACATAACCAAACGACTCCCATACCACGCGATCAAGGCCCATATCGCGAAAGAAAGCCCGGTACTCCCAACTGCAAGACCTTTTGCGACACCTTGCTTCAGGCCCATGTCGGTTGTCCGGTCCAAGATTGTTGAGTACTTATTGACGATCGTCTTCTCAGCAGTGAACGCATAGACGGTTTTTACGGAAGCAAGCGCTTGTTCCACGATACTATTCGCCTTACTGTATTCTTGGAATGATTTTTTTGACAAATATAAGAGGTATTTTCCGTATATAAGGCCCGGGATTATCAAGAAGATTAGCGTCGGAAAGCTACGAGCGACATTCTCCATGAGAAGTATGTGCAAAACACTAGTCCTGATACGAACACTGATGTGTGCATCAAGAATTTTGGCACCTACAACATAGCCAAACGAAACATCAATACGATGGTTATTTGGTCAAGCGAGCGGGATAATGGATCAAAAGAGGTTCAGATTAAAAATTGATCGTGTCGGACTAGGTTGAACTGAAAACACTTTCTTTTATCAAAACTTTACAACTAATTGTTTTGATTATATGATTAGAACAAATCAAAAACAAATACATTACAAATAAACTTTTCGACGACTTAAGCATGTTTGACCCATTTGACCCGTTTGAAGGCTGTTGTTTTATCTCTCACCTTTTATGACTTGACCCACTTGAGACTAACACAATCCATCTTGTGTTACCTAACTTGTTTGATTTGACGTCTTTTAGATGAACAAAACCCAATTTTTTCAGCTAAAACATTTTAATTGATCCGTTTAACTGATCATGTTTTAGATGTATATCGTTTTATTTGACCCGTTTGAGATCAATACGGTTACCTTCTCACTAAGGACTTCTTGTAGGAGAGAGGTGTCTTTAGAAATGCCATTGATGATTTCAGAAGTTGTTGCTTCTTGTGAATCAAAAAAACCGACTTCTTGCTTCAAAATAGCCTCCAAATACTTGTATCGAATCTTCAACACTTGTCGTTCGCTTATTTTACTCCAGCAATACCCCTCTGTAAACGACAATTCCCATTAAAAACGAACACCAAATCTAGTTATCAGTTTTTCGTGTTTACGTAACAAAGATAATACGAAAAGAAAAGAGGGAAGCTTACCCATAAAAGCCATCACCATAACTCCTAATCCAATGTACACAAATGCTAAGCTACACTGTACAAAACACATATAAAACTTATTAAACAGGTCAATCTGAACACGACCTATTTGATCAGCTGTGTTAACCACTACATGCGCACAAGACTAGCTAACCTTTCCGATTTCATCCATGAAGTTTTCGGGGTTGCGCTGAACACCTCTACCATAACCCAAATGATTAAAAGACGACTAACAAACAGTAGTAAAACATTAGTAGACATGCCGTCCCCGATGGCTCCAAGGGTGCCCAATATTATGAGCAACTTGTCGAACCAATCGGCATATCGGAATATTATTGTTACCGACGACTTCTTCTTCTTGCTCGTCTCATCCACCCAAGTTTTCTCCGGTGACTTCGTCGGAGAACTCATCTTTTAGCTTAAGTTTGTTACAACTAGCAGCTGAAGATGTGTATGAGACCACCCTATGTTTTGTTTTTATAATTTGTGCATGTATATATAGATTGAGATTTATTGTGGTTGGTACATGTATAATTATGTGTGTGTGTGTATGAAAAGGTGTGTAGAATATGAATAAATTTGTACAAGGTTCTTGAGTGTAGAAATATTAAGCATGGAAAAGATGTTGATTTTGGCCATGCTACTTTTCTATTAATTTATGCTTTTATATTTTCTATTGGTTTTTCTACTTTTTTTTCCTTTTTGTTTCTATAAATATCAACTTTATTTTATGATTCTTAATTATATACGTAAAACAAGTAGGCAAGTAATGTAAAGTCTACCACTACTAACATGTTTAAAAATGTGTAGAATCAAAATAGAATCAATATCGATAGCATTTTTTATTATATAATTGCGTTTAACATAATGAAAATAATGATGATCAAGAATTAATATTTATCTGAAAATGAAATTGTTAAAATGATTTGTCAAAAGGGAAAGACGCAAAGAGACAGACTTAAACTCTCTAATGGAAGTTATCGGGCTAAATGATTGGCTAGATTAAGTGATATAAAGCAAAATTTGTGTTATGATGATTTTTCAATGACCTAATATTAATTATAATGGGATATATATATATATATATATATATATATATATATATATATTTATTTATATATATATATTATATATATATATATAGTCTGGTAATACTTGACCTGTTTTACATATGTGTATATCATACATGAACAATAAACTATAAAAAAACTAAAATCACCAGGTTTAACTTATATCTATGTAAACCAATGGTTTATAATTTACATTTATGTAAGTCAATGTTTCTTTTATTTTTGAAAATAAAAATAGTTCTGTAATCCTGATCTTATATATATATATATATATATATATATATATATATATATTATATATATATATATATATATATATATATATTCTTCAGTTGTGGATGTAATAAATTTTTGATATCTCATTAATCTAATCATACAAAGAGAGAATTGGTTATGTCTTACTAAAATCATATATAGTAATTAATAACTTGAAACTTCTTAATTAAATATGTAATTCTTATGCACTAATAAGCATGCATAGATCGAGAAATTGTACCTAGGTATTATAATATCTTAATAAGTTATATAATAATGAAATATTTAATGTGGAAATAAAGAAATTGTTAATAAAATCTTTGCATATGATAATAACTAAATGTTTTAGATGATGAAGTTTATATGTCAAAATGTAGATGAGTGTGTATCCGTAAATAATTAGTGAAAACATAAAGAAGTTTTTGAATGATTGTAAATGCTTACAGCATTGAAATCAAAGCTTTAAAAATTATCATATATAAGCTAACAATTTGTATATATATGCCGACTAAAAATATTCATGTCGAATGTGTATAATAAACTTAGTGATTACCTCGAAGAGTAGAGAAATAAGTACAATTTTATTGATCCAAATGGTTTTATTAAAATAACATCAGATTATAAAATAATAATCAACTTTTAAAACTATTTTATTAGGTACTCAAATTTTAAAAATATTTCAATTAGATCACTCAGATTTAAATTTTATATAATTAAAAGTTTTAGCATGTTTTTTAGCATGTTATACTTTTGATTTCAATTAAAAATATTTTTTTCTATCATTTGATGCTAATATGGAACGTTGTCGTAAATTTTAGGTACTTTTTTTATTTTTTATAATTAACATGTTTTTTTATTATTTAATATAATTTTATATATTGAACATTTAACCTTCACGTCTTCTCCACCGTTATTTTCATGACGGAATATTTAATGATGACTTGATTTGATCATTTGATGGTCTAATTTGAAAAATAAATGCATGAGTGACTAAATTCTAACACTTTTGAAATTTGGTTACTATTTTATGACATTTTCCTTATCTATGTTCCTTATTTGTTTAGAAGTTGGAAAGTATGGGTGCTTATTATTATGGGTGTTTAAAATTAAAATTATAAAATATACAAGTTGGCTTGTAAGACGGTTCGGCTCGACTCGTATGCAATCAAGCCAAGCCCGAACTTACATTTTAAGTTTGTTAAGGTAAACGAGTCGGCTTGTCTCGCTTTGATTTTTAAACAAGTTGAGACCAATCCATGCCCACGCTGGCTTGGTTTGACTCGTTTACGACTCTAATTACTATACAGAATCATCACCCGCTCATCATAACTGTAAATGGGATTTGTGAATAGTGGATGTGTGGTATCATATATTCATATTTTGCTTTCTTTGAACAAGCCTGTTATCAAAACTCCTTATTATAATCTTTATAATTTTACATACAGTATATCAATCATTAAACACTTTTTTTAATGTATGGAGCTTGTTACTATTAGTGGGCACGCTTAGATGGAATAAAAATCTCTTATTTTATCTCCTCATTTTCTCTTTATTTTTTCTATATTGATATGCATGTCGTTTTACAATAACACATGATAACTTTATTAGCTATATAATTGTTTAACTTAAAGAAACACGTAAATCAACACGATTTTATATATTGGTAGAGCTTTAAATTGCAATAATTTAGTAAAAATAAATTTAAAAAATGGAGGATAATGTGTGGGTTGGTAGTATATGCTATATTATGTTATAGTGATTGTTGCTTTTGATTCCACCAAGCCATTGTTGGCTTCTTTTTGTGTTTTTCTCTCGCCATCTTGACTTCCAAATTAACCTACTTTTGGCTTTAACCTTTCATAATTTCTTTTCTTTAACTAACCTAAAACAATTAAGGGCAAGAAGTTATTGCATAAGCCTCCATTAAGAAACAACAATTACAAATCCATTACCGTAAAACTCAAGAAACTTTATTGATATCAACCATTAAGATCAAATAAAACACAGTTTACGAAAGAAATGTAGTATTATGTATGCTTAAATCAAAAATTTTCATGTGTTATGTATGTTAAACGCTTAATGTGTGCATATCCCTCTAATATATTATATTTTTATGTCTAGAAACCTATCAGACTATAAAACATATCAAAATCATCTATATATCGATATATACTTAAATTTAAACTTGTTTAAATCATTATAGGTAAGCTACTATACTTGTACTTGCAAGAAAATTTACGAGACAAAACAAATGGTTGTTGAAAGTCGAAATTGAACCCCAAAACATGTGTTCAATTATTGAAATCAATTATTTAGATTTGCTTTTCACTGTGCCCTTTTTGTTAAAATAAGTATAATATTGTTTTTTTTTTCAAAAAAAAAGTATAATATTGATGATAATGGCCTTCAACGGGCGCTATCCGACGAAATAACTATACTTTTAATTTTATATATATGCATAGAAGGATGTATATAGAATACTATATATCGTCTGAACGCCTGAAACCGAAACAATCATTTATTTTTTAAATTATAAAATAGTTTAAAAATATTATTGAGATGATAAAAGTATGAACAAATACATTGATTGCTATTTATGCATATAATAGGTACATGTTATATGTAAAGTTATATTAGCTATAAATGTATAAGTAAATGATAGAAAATTTAACTAATTAATTTGTGATTTTTTATGCATATAAATAATTATGAAACTTAAAAAAGAATTATTCAATTAAATTTTAAATAACTCAGACTTTTTCTTCGTTTTTTCTATAATTTTTTTCATTTGAAATGTATAAGACGAGAGATGTTGAATCGAACAAAAATTGGGTTTGCATAGAAAATAACTAGCGGGTGTGACACATGTTATGCAGTAGGTGTTTTAAAATTAAAAAAAATTAATTCTGATAATTTATACGTTAGTACTAACCACCCGAAAAAAGATTATGTGCGAAACGCTCGTAAAAAAGTGTAATAGAAAAAAAGATCTATAAAAAATAAATACCTCAAAACAGAGAAGAAAAATAGTGAATGTGTAAATGACGATTTTACTATAGTTAACAAGCTCTATTATAAATTAATTAAAAGAAAATTTGATATAACTCAAAGGTTTAATTATAAAACTTAAAAAAAATTCAAGTTATTAAATGTAAATATATATTCATTATATACTTAAGTGTTTGAATAAAATAATACTAAAATCAAATAGTATTAAGTTATAAAATTATAAATGATAAATGTATATATTTTAATATTAATTTATAATTTTATATTATGTGTCTTAAATTTGAAGTAAAATTAAAGTGCGTAATCATCAAATACTTTATATATAGTATAATCATCAAATACTTTAAATAATAGTATAGAGAATATATATATATATATATATATATATATATATATATATATATATATATATATGTGTGTGTGTGTGTGTGTGTGTATGTACATATATATATTATATATGTGTAATATAATATATATATATATATATATATGTGTTGGGTCATGATAAGGCTGGTGCAACCAAAACCAATTCATAGTCATTTTGGTGCTACATTCAAGGGCTTCCGAAGTCAAGCATGAGATCTTCCGATAGTCTAAAGAACAACAGCTGAAGATAACAGCTGAAGTCAACAGCTGAAGACAACAGCTGAAGACAACAGCTGAAGTCAACAGCTGAAGACAACAGCTGAAGCCAAGAGCTGAAGACAAAGTCTGAAGACTTCCGAAGACAATGTCTGATGAAAGAACTGAAGACAAAGTCTGAAAACTTCCGAAGACAAAATCTGAAGAAAGAGCTGAAGACAAAGTCTGCTTCCGAAGACAAGTATAAGTGGCTTCGGAAGAAGTTATTCTTCCGAAGCATTTTTATCATTCGGAAAGACATTGCTATGTCCAGTAGATAAAAGTATGGTCCCTGACAGTCCGCTGCAGACCTCTGATACAGCATGGCATCTTTCTAAAGAGCCATATTGTTGACCATACTTTATTCTACTGTTCACCTTTTTATGATAGTACATGTTATCAACTTTAGTTGGTGACAAAAGGTAAGTCAGGGACATGTCCTGACTACCAACTCTTAGGCAAAATGTCTAAGATACCTCACCTATAGTCTTGTAGTATAGATATTTGGTTAGAGGTTTCCAGCTGATATCAAGTATATCCGGCTGTAGGTAGTATTATATATATCTTCTCCTTGTAACTCATTAGATATGCGATTTGAGTCCAAGAGTCTTGTAATCCTTTGAGTTGAGAAGCAATATATTAAAGTACCTTGAAAATTTACATTCTGTGTTTATTTCCTGCTTGTTACTTGTTATATTGTGATCAACTCTTCATAGACTCTTGTTGAGCGTTGTTCAAAGGTGAGTTTGAGAGAAAAACCTTCTGTTGAGTGACCACACATACGATCCTGCAATTGGTATCAGAGCACCAGGCTCTTTATTGTGAGATCTTACCATCCAAATCAACCTGTTTTTCACTCCTCACTACAAACCACTCACTCAAATGGCCGCACTTACTAAGGCTGATATGGAGACCGGTACCATGACCAAGTCCCCACTGATCACCCCTGAAGACTTTGACACATGGTGCATTAGAATGGAAGGCTTCATCAAGTGTCAAGACTCAAGGATGTGGGACTCCATTGTCAATGGTCCCTTCATACCAAGCACTACTTCTGCTACTAATCGCATCATTCCAAAAGATGTATATCCAATGGAGGTGAGGCCGGAGGATTTATTTCTAGCAGAGGAAGTATATCCAATGGCAGAATACACATTGACAAAGTTCACTTTGTCAAACAGCTTGAACACAATCTGTTAAGTGTTTCTCAATTCTGTGACCAAAAGCATCAAATGTTTTTTACAGAACATGAGTGCATTATCCTCAAACCAGGGATGACAATTCCTCCGGAATTGGTGCTTCTTAGATCTCCCAGAAAAGGGGATATGTACAAGCTGAATATGAACAATGCTTCTCCTATAGGTGAAGTATCATGCTTTCTTTCCAAAGCTGATAGTGATGAGTCAACACTATGGCATAAACACATGTGTCATGTGAATTTTAAAACAATGAATAAATTGGCTAAAAATAACTTGGTACATGGTTTGCCTAAAAAGGAATTTTTCTACAAAGATAACTGTGTTGCATGCCTGAAAGGGAAACAACACAGATCATCTCATAAATCCAAATGTGTTAACTCTATCACTACTCCATTACACTTATTGCACATGGATCTCTTTGGTCCCACAAGTATAATGAGCATTGGAAGGAAATCATACTGCCTTGTGATTGTTGATGATTTTACAAGATTTACATGGGTATTCTTTTTAAGAAGTAAAGATGAAACGACTGAAACTTTAAAATCTTTTATTCTTAAAATAGAAAATCAAATTGATCACAAGGTTAAGATCATTAAAAGTGATCAAGGGACTGAGTTTAAGAACTTTGTTCTTGACTCATTCTGTGACTCAAAAGGGATTGCCAGACAATATAGTGCTCCCAGAACTCCTCAACAAAACGGTGTTGCTGAGAGGAGGAATAGGACACTTATTGAGGCAGCTCGGACCATGTTAGCTGATTCAAAGCTGCCTCTAACATTCTGGGCAGAGGCAGTCAGCACTGCATGCTGTGTGCAGAATAGGGTTCTTGTAGTTAAGCCCCATGGAAAACCCCTTATGAGTTATGGAACAAGAGGCCACCGTTCATTGGCTTTCTAGGTCCTTTGGCTGCAGGTGTACCATACTTAACACAAAGGACAACTTAGCAAAGTTTGCTGAGAAGTCAGATGATGCTATCTTTGTTGGATACTCTTCTAGCTCCAAAGCTTATAGAGTATATAACATCAAGAATCAACAATTTGAGGAGTCATCCGATATAGTTGTTAATGAGCACACTCCTTGTGTTAAGGGGAATGGACCTGATTATATCTTTGATTTAGAATTGTTTCCAAACTATTCTAAACAATCTTGTGAGAATGTTTCAGCTGGAACAGGTGCTCAAGGTGATGCTGATGCTGATGCAGATCAACTATTTAAGCTTCCCAGACCTCTTCCAAATTCTCCAAGAGCTGAAAGGCAACAAGCTTCAACCATTCACAGATCTGATAGTGTAACTATCTCCAGGAATAGTGAAGCTTCAATAAGTGAATCACTTGATCAACCTCAAAGTACTTCAGGTGATCCATTACAACACCAAGTTGAAGAAAGTAGTATTCTGAAGGAACAGGCAACTGTTAATGCTACTTCACAACCAACCATTGATGATGTTTCTCAATCAGTCAATCAGTCCTCATTGAATGACTTTGAAACAGCAGCTGGACAGAGTGATCCAGTTCCTAATCAGAATATGTCCAACCTAGACTTATCTCTACAACTGGAAGTGATTCCTCGCCTTAGGATTCACAACACTCATCCAACTGAGAACATCATAGGGAATGTCTCTGAGGGGGTGAGAACAAGAGGACAAACCCATCATGGTAATGTCTGATTGTACTCATGCTTCTTGTCTCAGATGGAACCCAAGAAGGTGGAAGATGCCTTAAAGGATAGTAGTTGGGTTGAATCGATGCAGGAGGAGCTGCTTCAATTCAGAAGACAAAAGGTCTGGAATCTATGCCCACTACCATCTGGTCAAGTACCCATAGGCACTAAATGGGTGTTCAGAAACAAGAAAGATGATAGAGGATTGATTATCAAGAACAAGGCAGGATTAGTAGTTCAAGGGTATACCCAAGAGGAAGGAATCGATTATACTGATGCCTTTGCACCTATTGCAAGACTTGAGGCAGTTAGGATCTTCCTTGCTTATGCTGCATCCAAGAACTTCACAGTCTACCAACTTGATGTCAAGTGTGTATTTCTATATGGGGATATAGATAGGGAAATCTATGTATGTCAACCTCCAGGATTTGAAGACCCACAGCACCCCAACTATGTGTGCAAACTGGATAAAGCTCTATATGGGCTGCACCTAGGCTGTGGTATGAGACCTTGTCTCAGTTTCTCCTGAAGAATGGCTAAACCAGAGGTACCATTGACAAGACTCTCTTCATTAGGAAGTCTGGAGAAGACATTTTGCTTGTACAAGTCTATGTTGATGACATCATATTTGGTTCTTCAAATGACCTAATGTGCAAGGACTTTGAGAGCATTATGAAGCAGCAATTTGAAATGAGTTCCATGGGAAAAATGGACTTTTCCTTGGAATTCAAGTAAAACAGATGAAGGAAGGGTTCTTCATAAGTCAATCTAAGTATGTCTCAGACATCTTAGACATATTTGAAATGAAGGACTGTAAACCAGCCAAGACACCCATACCCAGAAACCATAATCTTTGCCCTGACCTTGAGGGGGAGGATACTGATCAAATCAGTATAGAGCAATCATTGGTTCTCTGATGTATCTCACTGCTAGTAGACCAGATATCATGTTTGCCACATGCATTTGTGCAAGATATCAGGCTGCTGCCAAGGTGTCTCACCTAGCTGCTGCTAAGAGAATCCTCAGATACCTCAAAGGAGCACCTAAACTAGGACTCTGGTATCCAAGAAATAGTGATTTCAATCTCTATGGATACTCTGACAGTGACTATGGTGGCTGCAACATTGTCAAGAAATCAACATTAGGAGGATGTCAATTTCTTGGTGGAAGGATTATCTCATGGCAATGCAAGAAACAATCCTGTGTCTCTACATCAACTGCTGAAGCTGAATACATTGCTGCTGCTAGCTGCTGTGCTCAACTGCTATGGATTCAAATCAGATGTTAGACTATGGATTCAACTTCATGACTACTCCTATCCATATTGACAACAATAGTGCTATCTCCATTACTGAGAATCCGGTGAAGCACTCCAAGACAAAACACATTGATATCAGGTATCATTTCATTAGAGATATTCATGAGAAACATATGATAAAGTTAATCAAAGTTGACTCAAATGAACAATATGCTGATTTGTTCACAAAGGCATTTGATGAACAAAGATTTAAGTATCTCATATCAGCTATTGGGATGATAAACATTGATTAACTACCTCTTTTGAAAGGCTTTTTAAATGTGTAATGTCTTGTGTCAATACAATTTGAGCCCTGTTACAAAAGATCTTTAAATTATTCCAAGTGTAAATTCCTTCCGAAGAGGAATTAACTCTCGGAAGATATTCTTGAATATCTTCCGAAGCCAAATTCCTCAATGGAAATTTTCTTCTCGGAAGAGTTTTTGGTCTCGGAAGAAGCAATTGATCTTACATCAGATCTACTTCCGAAGCTTGTATAACTCTCCATTCGGGAAGACAATTTTACCTTCGGAAGCAATGCCTTGCTTCGGAAGAGAAATTGCCTTCAGAAGATAATTACCTTCGGAAATGTTTTACATTCGGAAGTAAAGGTTTTACTATGTAACGGATATCTTTTGGGCCCCACTCTATAAAAAGTAAAGATTTTGCTTATGATGGTCAGATTATTTAAAATTATCCTTTGCCGCCACTGTCATTTCTCCGCCGTAAACCACCATACCACCCACAGTAACCCCAAAACAGTTACCCTATTACCGCCACTACCACAATTCATTCCCTTTAAATAATCCAGACTGATCAAATTCATCTTCTTTTACCAATTTACTGCCCTAACTATTCCCTTCACTGTCAAACCTGCAATTTCACCCAATTCAAGCTTACTTTCTCTGCAATGGCGCTAAACCCTCAGCATAACCAAGTCGCATTACTTGATTTGTCAAGAGATGCTGACTTTACCCAAATAATCACCTTTCTTACTGAATCCACCTATCTCACGGCGCTGACCGTTAACCCCACCGTCTACTCCAACCACATGGATGAATTTTGGAGTAACGGTCAAGCTGATGTTCTCAATGGGGTTCGCGTCCTGAGATTACGTATTTGCGGACAGGAGTTGATCATCACCGAACAACTCATCAGGGAGCATCTCGAGCTTCATGATGATGGGGCTCCTACTGAATACCCCAAAGAAGACTTGGATGGCACCTACATCCTAATGGGATATGGTGGGGATGTGAGCAGGTCAACCGTTTACAAGTTTAACTTCTCATACCATTGGAAGTTCCTGCTGTGCATTGTCCTGCACTGCTTATCCAACAAATCAGGGGGATGGGATCAAATCCCATATGAACTGGGATGCCTAGTTCATGGGTTGGAGAGGTCTATGCTTCAACTACTCATGATTTGTGTCGACCAACCTAATCGGCAATCTGAGAAGGGATACATTCTTCATGTATCCTAGATTCATTCAACACATAATCAACTGCGAGCTGGAACCGAGCAAGCTTGTCTGTGCAGCTGCTCTTACTGTTCCCAAGTGAGACCTACAATCTTCAAAACTTTGAAGAAGATATCCATCAACTTCACTGGAAGGTACACTCCATTACCTCCAGATATGACTGAGCGCATAGCTCCTGGTGACATCCCTGTTATCCCCACAGATGATGAACCCACACCAGCAACCTCCACCTCAAATGTCCCCACACCTTCTTTACCCATCAAAATTACATACCAGAGACGTCCCAAACGAACCCTTGTTCAATCTACTCTGATTGAACAAGCTCCTCCAGTTCAAACCAAAAGGGCTAGAGTGGAACCATGGGCTCCCACTCAGTCCGCGGTCACACCTTCCTTCACCATTGACCTCAATGTGGGTTTTGAGCCTCCTCAGTCTCAAACCCAAGAGCCCGAACCCCAAGCCTTAAGCCCACAGGGTGAGTCTTTAACTCCCCTGTGCAGCCTTCAAGGGACAGCCCCACCATAGGCTCAATACCTGTAGACATTGATCTAGGTCCCGGGTCAGTAGGTTTAACCTCCTTATCTTTCACTGACCTTTTACTCCGCACTGATGAAGAGATTACATCCCTCCATGGCCATGAAGTTGATCTACAACACCCTCTGAAAGATCAACAGAGCCAAGAGAGATCCCTTGTCTCTAGCCCCATCAGAAGCCAATTACTGAGGTGAGTCCTACTGATGTGGAGGGGACTCATGTAGGCTCAGCTGCCACTACTCAGAGTCTCTCATTGAGCTCTCAGGACAGTGGTAACATCATTAGGACTGAGTCTACGGCAACTTTGCCCATTGACATCTCTGAAAGAGATGACTTTGAGCAAAGGTATCCAGGGTGCCAAGAAGCCATATCTGGTGGTGAGACTGAGCATACTAGGTATGTTATCTCATCTCCCCGTGATTCTTCGCATGAAGATGAGGGAAGTATGCAACTCACACTTCAGTACTTGCTTTCTAAGGTCTCCAACCTGGAATCACAGGTGAGGATCTTAGAATCAAGGACTGCCACTCAGCAACTTGAGATTAACACTCTCAAGGCTAAACTAGCTGAGAAATAGACGGAGAGGTCTGTTAGGCATGTACCTATTCAAGTCTCATTGACTTCTTCCTCCAGCTCATCTAGCTCTCAAGATGATGCTACCAAAAAGGGGGAGAAAGTTCAGAGACAAACATCTGAGGAACCACAGACCCAGTCCACTACTTCCCAACTCATCACACTACCTGAGTCATCTCAATCATTTCTAGAGATTGACTCAAAGATGCTTCATGATCTCTACAGACTTTTCACAAAGTTTGTATTGAGATCCTCCTTAGAACAGCCTAGCCCTGACACCACACTTACTTATTTTGGGGCTGAGGAGCTTCAAAGACTGACTGCACCTTCTACCACTGTGAAAGAAGTTGGTCAACCTAAGGTCCACATGGAACCTGAGATTAACTTCGAAGGGGAAGTAAGGACTGATTGCCCAGCAACTAAAACAGATGGGACAGAACTTGCAGCAGCCTCTTCTTTCGAAGCTCAGGCTGAAACTTCCGAAGCTGACATTGAAGCCTCGAAGAACAAGACAAGTCTTCCAAAGCTGAGATGGAAGCTGCGGAAGGTCTATTCCAAATGTCCGAGGAACTGACCATCACAGATGTTATTGCTGAAATAGCATCTGAGGTGAGCAGGGAGGACATTTTTGATATACCTCCATCCAAACACCAGCTGAACGTCTCTCTCAATCTGAACCTTCTATCCAAAAACCACCACAGTCCAGCTCTGCCAAAGACAAAGGCAAAAGAAAATTGACTGCGAAAGAGCTTCAGGAAGAGGAAAGAATTGAAAAGCTTAAGAAGAAAGTAGGTTTCCTGCTGAGAAGCTGCTAGCTGCTAGTTCTAAGGCAGCTGCAGCTAATCAGGAGGAAATCAATAATAAGAGAAGGACAGCACTCATTGACCAGCTCATCAGCTTAGGAGTTGCCAATGAGGAAGTACTCCTGCTACCACTAGAGGAGTTGGTGACTTTGGAGAGGTCAACCAGGCTTAGGCAAGAAGAAGAAGCCAGGTTGGCCTTGGAGGAGGAAGAAAAGGAACAAAGGGAAGCAGCCTGCAGCTGAGAGAGGCTAGGATTAAATTCCTACTCTCAAGAGGTTTTAGTCTTCCAGAACTTTCCCCACATGATGATGACATGATCCTGCTGCTCCACAACAAAGAGCAGGATCAAATGGAGAAGGAAAGGAAGAAAGCTGCCAGGGAGAAGTTGAAGGAGAGGAAGCAGAGGGAGGAAGCAAAGGGGGTAACTGCCACCAAGAAGTCCAATGACAAATCTTGGATGAAAGACTATCTCCGGGCTCATGGCTTCTCTGGTAGGCAAGTGGGACCTATGTCCGAAAGGACACTCCAGCGGATAGTCAGTGAAATAAAAGCTGACATCCGTATGGGGAAAAGGAAAGAGATGTACAGGAGGGGACAGGGAATGGTCTTCACCCGGCCACTCAACCACAGCCAACTACTAAACCACAACCCACACCAGAAGAACCAATCCCATTTCCTATCAAAACCGAACCCACTGATGAAATCTTCACCCCTGAACCCACAACTCTACCCAAACCTACCACATCACCTCAACCACCTAAACTTCCCATCCTAAAACCAAAACACAACCAGAACCACTAAACTTAAACCTACCCAACAGAAACCAAGATCATCCCCTCAGCCTTCTCAACATCTCTCCTTTGAGGAGATAAAGGAGTTCAAGACTAGGCTCATCAACTGCATCACTGTGAGCAACATCTCCTGCGAGGGAGACCTTATCAACATCACCTATGTTGATAACTCTTCAAACTCCCTCACCCTAGGCCAATTTCTTGAGTTGCCTAGTGATACTTTGGGCCAGGCTACAAGACTTCTTGGTCTCAACTCTGATACCCTCAATACTGAATGGAAGAGACTAAGAAGGAGACTGGTGACTCTACTGGATACAAGGAAAGAGGACAGGATTTCTAGTCAATCTCCTGGACCTAGGAAAGCTATTATCCAGTGAGGTTCGATGAACCTTCTCACAACTTTGTTGTGGAAAGGGAGAATGGCGAAACCAACAGGCTTAATGCCACTTCTTTACTGCATCTCAGCAGATTCGACATTGCTGAGCTTGCAGAAAGGCCATTCTCCAATCCCTCCAACTCTGAGACTGCTGCACATATTAGAAATCATATCCGCGGTCTCCACTTGGCTGAACTGAATACAAGAGCCAAGATTGAAGAAGAGTTGAAGTTGAAAAGATCGGAAGATAAGGAAAGAACAACCACCAAAGGCACAACCTTTCTACAGATGGTAGAAGGTCTGGAATTGGAACCAATAGTTAGATGGGAATATGACTATAGTTCCCATCAACTAACTCTTTTCAGAGGGCCACAACAAAGGGTACACATAATCCAAGGTGACAGAGTGGAGGTTTTGTCTACCAAAGATCTGTACAAACTTCTCAGCACCACATCAGGAAAGAATGAAGACACTGATAAATACTTACTTTCAATGGTGCTGAGAGTTTTGAGAAGAAGTGGGAAGTAAGTTTTGGTAGCATCAGCCTAGGGGGAGTTTGTTGGGTCATGATAAGGCTGGTACAACCAAAACCATTCATAGTCATTTTGGTGCTACATTCAAGGGCTTCCGAAGTCAAGCATGAGACCTTCCGAGAGTCTGAAGAACAACAGCTGAAGATAACAGCTGAAGTCAACAGCTGAAGACAACAGCTGAAGACAACAGCTGAAGTCAACAGCTGAAGACAACAGCTGAAGCCAAGAGCTGAAGACAAAGTCTAAAGACTTCCGAAGACAATGTCTGATGAAAGAACTGAAGACAAAGTCTGAAAACTTCCGAAGACAAAATCTGAAGAAAGAGCTGAAGACAAAGTCTGCTTCCGAAGACAAAGAAGACTCCAAGCCTCGGAAGAAGCAGTTTTCCGAAGTATAAAGGGCTTCGGAAGAAGTTATTCTTCCGAAGCATTTTTATCCTTCGGAAAGACATTGCTATGTCCAGTAGATAAAAGTATGGTCCCTGACAGTCCGCTGCAGACCTCTGATACAGCATGGCATCTTCCTAAAGAGCCATGTTGTTGACCATACTTTATTATACTGTTCACCTTTTTATGATAGTACATGTTACCAACTTTAGTTGGTGACAAAAGGTAAGTCAGGGACATATCCTGACTACCAACTCTTAGTCAAAATGTCTAAGATACCTCACCTATAGTCTTGTAGTATAGATATTTGGTTAGAGGTTTTCAGCTGGTATCAAAGTATATCCGGCTGTAGGTAGTATTATATATATTTCTCCTTATAACTCATTAGATAAGCGATTTGAGTCCAAGAGTCTTGTAATCCTTTGAGTGAGAAGCAATATATAAAAGTACCTTGAAAAATTACATTCTGTGTTTATTTCCTGCTTGTTACTTGTTATATTGTGATCAACTCTTCATAGACTCTTGCTGAGCGTTGTTCAAAGGTGAGTTTGAGAGAAAAACCTTCTGTTGAGTGACCACACATACGATCCTGCAATATATATATATGTATTAATATGTGTGTATATATATGTATATATATATGTGTATGTATATATATATAGAGAGAGAGAGATTATTATTATCATCATTATTATAACAGTATTTAGTAACTATATAGCTAAGGACTCAAATAAGGTTTAATTATATTATTTTATTATTATTATTATTATTATTATTATTATTATTATTATTATATTATTATTATTATTATTATTTATTATTGTTGTTGTTGTTGTTTTTGTTATTAGTATTATTATTATGATTATTAGTATAAAAATATTTAGTAATTATATAGTTAAGTATTCAAATTTATATAAAATAAAACTTATTAATAAAACTATATATTAATTTAAAGTATTATAAATACTATAATATATAATATTGTAAATTAATAATCCTATATTATTAAATATTATAGTAATAATATATAGTAATTAATTTATTAATTAAAAAAATTTCATTAAATAATAGATAAAATAGAAATGATTGCATAAAACAGTTGTACATAAAAAAATTTGATGAGAGGAGAAAATTTGGAAAAGCCACTATTGTTACAATATTTGATGTTAAATTCTTTTTTTAAACATTGATAAAAAATTGTATTTTTTAGAGTTATAGCATAAAATTAAACATATTTTATCTTTTAATTTGAGTATGGTATAATTATGATTTTAATAAGTTCAAAACTTTTTTGTTTTACTTGTGCAAAATTATCAACTTTTACCATACAATGAAATTTGTGTTGTTTTATTATTTATACATGTATTGTATTACCGATATATTTGTGATGGTATCATTATAGTTGTGTTTTTTTAACATTATAAAGAACATTGTAATTTTGCAAGTGTAAATAAATACAGATATGTTTATAGTAGTCATGTAGATGTGACACATTCTCATTTATTTTTTTATATGTTTACATACGTTATTTATAAAAATAAATAAATAAAGTTCTCTGGAAAAGTAGAATTTTTTATTTGATTCATACTATGTACGTATGTATGTATCATATTGAGAGAATTCGATTAGTGTCTTATATTAATATTTTTGATAATAATTTTTCTCAAGGTCTTTTAAATTATTAGAGTTTCCAAATTAATTCTTCCACACACACAAATAAACATGTGTGTGTCTAAATATGTAAGGATATGATTATAGTAAAAATAGTTTTTAATTTAAAAAGTCCAAAAATATTATATACTTGACATATGTTCTTTTATTGTTTGATAAAGAAAGGTGACTTTGATGATTGTGTTACATTCGTTATCTCATTATATCTAATACTAGCTTTAGTTACCCGTGTATTACACGGGAGGTGAATAGTTAATTATTAAAATAACATAAAACATAAATAAAACTAAATGTATTACACAGTTTGAAAAAATAAAATTGATTAGTTGTTAATTGTTATTTATATAATAATAACTTTAGTAAACTCGTGTATTACACGAGCTAAAAAATAAAATATTAATTATTATGAAAGTTTATGAAGTATAAAATGATATTTTAAAATAAGATATGATTAAAATTATATATGAGTAATAATTATAAGTAATAATTTTAATTTTTATTTAAAAAAATTAACCACTTTTTTCAAACAAACCGTATTAAAAATATTATTTTTAAAAGTTTCTTATTATAACTCCTAGTTTTAATTATTATTAGTTATAAAGAAGTTTACTTTTAAAAACATCAATTTTATGATATTTCATATTTTTAAAAATGTTTGATGTTTTAGAAAAAACTCTTATTTTATAAAAATTTATTTTCTAGAAATAATATTAATAAAAAGACATCTTTTCTTTTTCTTAATTTATTAAGAAATATTTTAAATCTTAAAAAGAATTATAATTATTTGACATTTAATTTAGGTAACTATTTAATAGGAGAGAGATGCGAGAAAAACAAACTTAGGGGCCTAGAAATGTGACAAGTGTCCCCCCAAGTTACTTTTTTAGTATTATACTAGTTTTAGCAAACCCGTGTAATACACGGGTTGAAAATATAAAAACAACATAATTCATAATTGTATAAATATTTCATATGATTAGGTTACGTATTACTATAACAATAAAAAATAAAAAGTTACATTTATAAATTATAAAAATTCAAATATTTTTTTAAATAATATAATATATAGTTGACCCATTAAAATCAAAACCAGTTGTGTTAAAATTACACTAATCTAAAATAAATAAATATATTAATAAATATTTTTTTTCTTTTTTGTGTTTTTAAATTGAATCTTTTTTAACTATAAAAATATGTATAGTTCAAAACAATATTATTACACAATTAACTTGATAATACAAAAAATAAAATTTAAAACAAAATGAATTATTACTATTAATTGAGTTTCTTAAAATAAAAAAATTGACTAAAATAATATATAGTTTAGGCGGGAAATTTTTTTTGAGGAGTAACATGAGAGTGCCATGTGGCATTTTAGTTACTCTTTTATTATATAGTATAGATGTTAACTGTAGCAAATATCAATTTATTATGTTATATATCTTTTATCATTTAATATCTATTCATTAATATTTTATATTTCACAACATTTTGTGTCATTTTAATTTTGTTATCTATCATTATGCTTTATAGTTAAAAGTACACAATGATATTATTTAATTATCAATATATTTTTTTAAACTAATAGTGTTTAAGATAATATAGTGACGATTAAAAAATCATTATGTATTGTGTTTTAAATTATGTCATTGTTTTTAATTATTTCTAAATATTATACCATCTATCATACTTCACATAATATATATTATAACTAATTTACATGAATTTGTCATGTGCGGATCTCGAACCCTTAACCTTAATAGAATCTTTCACTCTAATTTCAAATTGTAAAATTAATAAAAGCTTTATCACTTTAATTTCAAGTGGTTTTCCTATTAGAAACAACTCTTTAATAGCTAGAATGGTGTTTTCATTAGAACATAAGAAGGTGTCGTCACTCTATATTCAAGTTAAGTAAAGGATAGTATATTCAAAGTGATTGGTATTCAAAGATTCACTTATCATGAAAGCAAGATGGTGATCGAAGTTTATTTTAATGGCCGGTTATCTTAAGTCCAAGATTCTTAGTTATTATAAATCGCGTATTTTAATAATTTGATAGTTAATTCACAAAGTGGTTACGACCTATAAATATCATGATAGTGCTTGGAAATTTATTCAAATCACTATCAATCTTTATATTATTATTTAATGAACCGTGTACTAATTTATTTTATTGTAATAGCCATACTTTCACTTACATATATATACTAGTAAGAATGTCTTCTCGTTGCGGTGGTTCGGCTGTTGCGCGACTTTTTTGGAAATTCGACTTTAATCAGTATCGGCTCGATGCGTTATGATGTAAATTAAAAATTTAAAGTAAAATTATTGAAAATTTTCAATTAAAGAAAACAATTACGTATATTACAAAAGTCTTTAAAACAACTATATTATCCCAACAAAATTAATGAAAGTATGGGTGGTATTTGCGGTCAGAAATTACTTATTACCTAGATTTTAAAAGGAGGCAGTTACATTTTATGAATGTAGGTTAGAGTTTTATGATAATCGAAGATAGCTTTTGGTGGTGATTTGCATAGACCACAGAAAGTTAATGGAGAAATTGTCACCATAAATTATTATCTTGATTGTCATTGAGCTGTTAGCAACCGCCAAGGAAAAGAGGAAGAGATATTAGTGCTCAATCCCAATCAATGAATGACATTAAAAGTAAATGGCGGTTTTGTTTGGCCACCGGTATATACTTTAGTATTTGTATTATAAGTATCATATGTTATATTTTATTGTAACCTTGCAAAAATAGAATAAAATGATTAATTTTTTGAAATTTAAGCATGACTTTTCATATGGGTGTATTAATCCATATATAAAATTACCATTCTATCATCCTTTTACTTTATTATAAAAGATATAGATAAATATTAAAATTATTAAACTTACAATATGCCCATAGAAAATATTAGTATTATAGTTATTATAAATATAAAGATATATATAAGTTATATACTTAAATATTTAAATAAAATATACTTAATTTAAATAGTGTTTAGTTATAAAATATAATTAGAAAATATATATTTAAATGTTAATTTATATATTATAAATAAAGTAAAAATTAATGAAGTGAATTAAATAATATATATTAAAAAATATATTAATAATGGTATTAAGTAATACAATAATTAGAAGAAGTTAATTAAATATGGATAAAAATAGAATTATTAAGCATTGTACTCTATATTTAAAATATTATACAGGTGTCTGACACTTTGAATGAAATTACCACCTTATCCTTCTAATAAGTGTTATATATATATATATATATATATATATATATATATATATATATATATTGTGTATATATATATTGTGTATATATATATTGTATATATATAGTGTGTATATATAGTGTATATATATAGTGTGTATATATAGTGTATATATAGTGTGTATATATATATAGTGTGTGTGTCTATATATATATATATATATATTAATTCTTTCTTATATTATACAGGATTATTTGTATTCCAAAAAAAGTATATAATTAATACTTTCATAAGTTTTGTTTTAAGAAAATTATTTGTTGTTGTTGTTATTGTTACTACTACTATTCATTAATTAGGTTTTCTAAAAATACTTGTTTCTAAATGTACGGATTAACTAATAATGTATATCAGATGTTCATGACCTCATAGCTTAGTGGTATTCGTAACTTACTCCTCGAAATATGATGTGGGTTTAAATTCTTGATTAGTGATATTTAAAAGCATAGAACAAAAAATATAGTTGTAACAAATAATACATATAGGATGGTAGTGGTATCCATTTAGTACACAAATGTAAAATACACGGATGTATGACAAATTTATGATTGTTTCGTATAATAGCTTCGTGATTTGTTAGGATCACAAATCATTTTCTCATTTTTGTGTTGAGTTCTTACGGTGATTGATGCGTAATCTCATGTTTTATCTTTCTCCTTAATGAACAACAATTGTACGCTCTAGGGTGGCGTACGTATAAGACTCCTAGCTCTAGCTATTGATCTAATTTGGATTGAAGGACAAGGGATAGTAAAAAGGTTTAAGCTAAAAGTTCTAGGGCTTATGTTTTGTCTATAAGAATTTATTTATTTTGAGTCGGTTAAGAAGATTGTGTTTCCAATTGCGGCTCCACATATGTGGTTTTTTTCTAGGTTTATTAGGATAGTTATCTCGTTATATATACATATATATACATATATATACATATATATATGTGTGTGCGTGTGTGTATATGTATATGTATATGTATATATATGTATAAATATGTACATATACACACACACAAACACACACACACACACACACATATATATATAATATATAATATATTTATATATATATAATATATAATATATTTATATATAATATATATATAGAGAGAGGGATGTTCCACTAAAAAATATATTTTGCCTAAAAAGACGAAGAAATGATCTTAGTCTTCTATTATTAATTAATGGCTACGATGATAATGTTATAAATAAAAATATGAAAGGGTATTTTGGACATGTAACCACTTTTATTGATTTTTTTGAGTTTTTTCTAATTTTTTTAAATGTTTATAACTTTTTCATGCTAGATTCTTTTTTAAAAATAAATTGCACCATAAAATCAAGCATTTTTCCTTTTTAAATTGAGTATTGTATTGCTATAATTTTTTACAAAAAAAAAATATGTGAAATTGTGCTGCATTTTAACGTTTTTATGTTGTATTTCATAAAACAACACAAAATGGTGTTGTATTTCATAAAACAACATAAAATTATGTTATATTTCATAAAACAACAGAAAATTATGTTGTATTTCATAAAACAACACAGTTTGTGTTGTTTTACGTCAAATAAAACAATTTTGTGCTGTATTTCATCAAAACAACACAAAATAAACAGCACAAAATAAACTGCACAAAATTGTGTTGTATTTCATAAAAACATCTTAGTTTTGCGTTTTTTGTATCAAACAGCACAGTTTTATGCTGTTTTGTCAAATAGCACAGTTTTGTGCGGTTTTACGTAACATGTTCTATGTTATTTTATGTCACACCCTCAAATTCCAGGTCTGGAATCTATCACGGAGGGGTGAGCAAACAGGATCGAACACAATAGTCACTCATGAGATGCAGTTATCTATATGATAAGTTTTAGATAATCAATCCATTATTATTCAGAGCATTAGATATTATACGCAGCGAAAATAAAAGATAGATTGTTTCTTAACAATACGTCTAATCAGGTCTTATCAATAACCAATATGTATCTTGAGCTCTTATATGATCCTACGTGCATGTCCATAAGCTCCTAGTAGATACCTGAGAATACATGTAAAATCAAGTGTCAACACAGGGTTGGTGAGTTCATAGGTGAGTAAAACATATTTGATAAATCATCCATTATCATTCAAAGAAGGGTTTATTGTAAAAGTGTGAGTATAAACTACTCACTGGTATCACTTTGTATATGAATAGCATGTCGGAACCCTTTTATAAGGTGAACACCCTATCCCATATACTTACTAAGTACAAGCCAACAAATCCTTCACATAGGATTTGCCCATGTATCATAGTTTATTTGTATATGAATAGCCTGTCGGAACCCTTTTATAAGATGAACTCGCTATCCCACATACTTACTACGTACAAGCCAACAAAACCTTTACATAGGTTTTGCCCATGTATCATAGTTAATTTTCCCTTTTCCTTTTTATGTGTATATTATGCTAGTTATAATAATTCAAATCAGAGGGCGCGAAACCTCTCTTTACATTTATCCTTATATGGGTTGTAAGTGGAACTATAATGGCAAACTTTATATAGTGCACATCTGCCTTCTCAACACAGAACCTCATCCCGAATGACACTCAAGATCTTTGTGCATCTTGGTAAGGACCACATGTCCAAACCTTTGTGGGGGTAAGTCACTCCCCGATAGCACTATCCAAAAGATCCCTGCTTGTTTATAATCCAGTATACAGAGAAGGATTTTCAATATAACCATATGTAATCATAAATGTGATTCAATTATTATTTAACATAATACACAAAAATAATTTGTAAATTAATTACAACATGTATTCCTCCCCAAAACATTTAAATGATTAAAAAGGGGAACAGTTAAGTATGAACTCACCTCAGTTCTTGTGTGGTGTTGACAATCTAGTAAATTCCTCCTAAGGAATTATAATTCACATAAGCAAATATTTACAAATCCATAACCTAAATAAGTTAGATCTTGAACCTGGCGTTCAATTGATCTAACTTATTTAGGTTATGGATTTGTAAATATTTGCTTATGTGAATTATAATTCCTTAGGAGGAATTTACTAGCTTGTCAACACCACACAAGAACTAAGGTGAGTTCATACTTAACTGTTCCCCTTTTTAATCATTTAAATATTTTGGGGAGGAATACATGTTGTAATTAAATTTATAAATTATTTTTGTGCATTATGTTAAATAATAATTTGATCACATTATGATTACAGATGGTTACTATGAAAATCCTTCTCTGTATACTGGACTATAAACAAGCAGGGATCTTTTGGATAGTACTATCGGGGAGTGACTTACCCCACAAAGGTTTGGACATGTGGTCCTTACCAAGATGCACAAAGATCTTGAGTGTCATTCGGGATGACGGTTCTGTGTTGAGAAGGCAGATGTGCACTATATAAAGTTTGCCATTATAGTTCCACTTACAACCCATATGAGGATAAATGTAAAGAGAGGTGTAACACCCGGAAATTTTTCTAAGCGAGTCAAGTAATAATAGTGGGCTCGGACGAAAGTCATGTAATAAATATAAAATGGTTGTGGGTGTTAGACCGAGTTAACCCTTCGGGTCACGAGTTTAACGAGTTTGGGGTCGCGGGAACGCCTGGCATATATATAGATGGACGAGCTAAACAACTCTCATTTGCACTCAAACACCCATTTCTAGAGAGAGAAAGTGTAGAGAGAGAAAGTGTCGGATCGAGGCTCGGGTGGTCAAGAATCGAAGGCTGGTGTTCGTGGACTCCTAAACAACAAGAATCGAGGTGGTGTAATGCAACCCTCTCTTTTAAAGCTTGATTGAAAAGCTACTCGTCAAGTACAGGTGAGTTCTAGGACCCCTCATTTCCTTGTTTTCAAACGATTTTGGGGCCGGAGCACATACAAACCTGTTTATTGACATATGTATGTATGGCCCATTTGGGTATAATGTTGTGTAGTACGTTTAAGGTATGATTGTGGACTTGGACGTGTTGTATGAGGTCCTAGCATGGGTCCCCAAGGTCTAGGTTGGACAATTAGGGCTGTCGTACCCAAAATGATGCATAGTTAAGTCCCGGCTTTCGGGAAAGATACGGGAGTAAGTGCCTATAGATGACTGATGATGGAGACTATGTATGTATAATGTACGTATGATGATGTATGTATGATGGGTGTGTGTTCCTTATGATGATGTACGATTGATATATGTGTGTGTGTTCCTTGTGATGATGTATGTATATCTTTCACGACTCATGTATTATGACGATGAACGAACGAAGTCTTATGTACGTAAAGTGAAAGATAATGAAAGAGGAACACGACGACGAATGCATGTATTAATGAATGAATGAGTAATAAGATGATGAATACATGCATTAATGAATGAACAAATTAAGTCTTGCAAACATTGAATAAGTCGATTGGTCCTTCTTTGTGATTGGCCATGGTCATGGTACCTCTATCGCTTACCTACTAGTACTGTGGCATACGCTTAGATTCACGGCCCAATAGCTAAGGCTACTGTGGCATACGCTCTATTGATTCACGGCCAGTAGCTAAGACTGATCGGGGTATAGCATATGGTATTGGTACATCAGAATTCAATATGCAAGTAAGAGTGAAACGGGATCCTTGTCATTCGACCACAGTAATCATAGCCGAGTGCTATGAAGTGGGTAAAGCCTGACAGGATCCATATGAGAAGTTAAAGATGATGATGTATAACGAATGATGAAGATAATAATGAATATTATCTCTGTGTACGTATGATGTATGATCACGTGAAAGAATGGTTTCTAATGGAAATATAATATATTTATTATAAAACTAGAACTCACTCAGCAACGCTGACTTTTTATGTGTTTCCAGTTGGCAGGTAGTGTTGCTGGGGATGGCACGAGGCGGCTACTCAGCTCTTTTGGGATGGCACGAGGCGGCTACTCAGCTCTTTTGGGATGGCATTCTTTTGTTAATGTTTTTGTATTGTAATGCAAACAAACAATATTTTGTAATGAGGGTTGTATTACTTTGCAAAAGCATTTATATTAAAATGAAAAAGAAGAAAAAGGGGTTCTTTTACTGATTCCGCTGCGATGAATTAAATATTAGTATGTTTTATGCGCGATGAATGACCAGCTGTGAGGTGCCCGGGAACGGGGCCTTAGAAGTTGGTATCAGAGCAAAAGTTTAAGTAAAACGGGTAAATTTTCAAAATAAACCTAAAACTTAAATTGAAAATGGGACAGAAAAAGGGGAAAAATGCCATCTGAGTAGCTGCGTGCCATCAAGTATTTTCTTAAAAGATTAACTGGTATGATGTGCGTATGTATGTGGTATACGTGTACTGTTAGATTTAGATGCTAGTGTAGTCATGACGGGTGATGCTCAGGGTGCGAAGAGTAAAGTAAGTGGCTAATCACAACTGGCCACTGTAATTAGGGACTTACTATACTTGACATAAACTGAGCTATTTCCTTGAATGACCGTGTTGGTATTTGAACCTTTCAGTGTGTGATAGAAGATGGTCGGTGGTAGATCATCTAAAGCCCCACGTGGTGGAGGCGGTGGCGGAAGTGGTGCGGAACCACGAGCCACAAGAGGAAGACCTAGACTAGAGAAGAAGGTTCCTGAAAAACCTGATACTACTCCTCCGGATGGAGTGGATGAGAGTGTTGATTTGAGGGCCTCGGTAAAAAAGGCAGTGGTTGAAGAGGTGCACCAGGTCATGCAGACGATCTTACAGTCTGTGGTGACCGAAGTGATAAAGGCCGTACGCGAAGATGAGAGGCGAGGGAGGAATCGATCATCAGGAAGACAGCAGCAATAAGAGCCGGAAATGGTTCTTTCTGATGATAAAGAAGAGGAAGAGGAGGAGGAGTCAGTGCCTGAGACAACACGGGGTTATAACTACGAGGCGTTTATGAGGTGCAAGCCCCCTACTTTTGATGGCTCTGGCACCGCTGCTGATGCTCACCAATGGGTGAGGGAAATGGAGGTTGTCCTCGATATTAGTGATTGCCGGGAGGACAAGAAGGTGAAGTTTGCTACCCATTCTTTTACGGGGTTGGCCTTATGCTGGTGGGACAACATAGTCCAGGCCGAGGGTAGCAGGGCCATTGGAAAGATGAAGTGGTCAGAACTGAAAAGGATGGTGATCGAGGAGTTCAGTCCTCGTCGAGAAATGGACAAGGTTGAGAGAGAGTTTCTGTAGCTGGAAGCAGGGACGATGACCCACCAACAGTACACCACCAAGTTTAATGACATGGCGAGAATGGTGCCGGACCAGGTGATGCCGGTGTCTCGAAAGATCAACCAGTATATCCAGGGGCTGCCGGCCGACATCCGCACGCACTTGATCACTGCCCGACCGAGTACTTTTAGGTCGGCAGTAGATTTGGCTGGGCGGCTATATGATGAAAGGGCTAGGGTGGTGAAGGCTGAGGGTGGTAAGAAGGGAGGTGGCGAGAAAAGTTGGCAGGGAAAGAGATTTGGTCGAGGTGATACCTCGACAAGTAACAAGAAGGCAAGGGTGGATGACCGTCGTGTGGTCATGTCAAGGGCAGGGTTGAGAAAGTGTGGCCAATGTGGGAGAGAGCACTCGGGGGAGTGCAAGTGGGGATCCAACATCTGTTTCAGATGTGGGAAGGCAGGGCATATGTCAAAAGGACTGCCGGATGGGCAAGTGTTTTAACTGTGGGGAAAGTGGTCATATGAGCAGAGATTGCAAGAAGTCGAGGGCTGAGGGCTCCGGGGAGAAGAAGACGGGAGAAGAAGCACCAAGGGCAAAGGCCAGGGCGTTCACGATGACGCAAGAAGAGGCTAGGACGGACCCTGACGTGGTGTCCGGTACGTTCCTGATAAACCAAATTTTAGCCTCTGTGTTATTTGATTCGGGTGCCAGTAGGAGTTTTATTTCTACTACCTTCTGTGCTAAACTGCCTGTTAGGAGTAAATGCCTTGTTGAGTCCTTTGACGTAGAAACTGCTATTGGTAAATCCACTAGGGTTACGGATGTGATAGAGGACTGTGCCGTAGAATTAGAAGGTCATAGGTTTGCTGCCAAGTTACATGTGATGCCCCTAGGAGGATTTGATGTAGTATTAGGGATGGATTGGTTAGCAACCTACGAAGCGAATATCGTGTGCCGAAGGAAAATGATTAGGCTGACGGCGGCTGACGGAAGTCCGGTGACAATATATGGCGATCGAGTTACGACGATTCCGAAGTGATCTCGATGGCGGTGGCGGGAAAGTGTATGAGGCGCGGATGTAGCGCCTACTTATGTTATGTAAAGAATGTAGAGACGCCAACTCCACAACTATCTGATGTACCAGTTGTGCGTGACTTTCCAGATGTGTTTCCCGAAGACTTATCGGGATTGCCACCTGACCGAGAGATTGAATTCCAGATCGACCTGATACCGGGTGCTCAACCAGTCACCAAGGCACCGTATCGCTTGGCTCCGACAGAGATGAAAGAGTTGATGGAGCAGTTGCAAGAACTGCTAGATAAGGGGTTTATTCGATCGAGTATCTCACCTTGGGGTGCTCCGGTCTTGTTTGTGAAGAAGAAGGACGGTAGCATGAGAATGTGTATCGACTACCATGAGTTGAACAAATTGACGATAAAGAATCGGTATCCGTTACCGAGGATCGACGACTTGTTCGACCAGCTCCAGGGTGCCAGTTGGTTCTCGAGGATAGATCTTCGATCTGGCTACCATCAATTGAAAGTGAAGGAGCAGGACATGCCTAAAACAGCTTTTCAAACGCGCTATGGTCATTACGAGTTTCTTGTCATGTCTTTTGGGTTGACCAATGCGCCAGCTGCTTTTATGGATTTGATGAACCGGGTGTGTCGGCCAATGTTGGATAAATCAGTGATTGTGTTCATCGATGATATCTTGATTTATTCAAGGAGTGAAGAAGAGCATGCCGGTCACATTCGGGAAGTGTTGGAGACTTTGAGAAGGGAGAAACTGTATGCTAAGTTCTCCAAGTGTGCTTTTGGGTTACGCGAGGTGCAATTTCTGGGTCACGTGGTAAATGCTCAGGGGATAATAGTGGACCCAGCAAAGGTTGAGGCCGTGATGCAATGGAAGTCGCCAAAGACGCCAACCGAGATTCGCAGCTTCTTGGGATTGGCGGGCTACTATAGAAGATTTATTCAAGACTTTTCAAAGATAGCCTCACCTTTGACAAAATTGACTCGCAAGGATGTAAAGTTCGTGTGGGGTCGAGAACAGGAGGATGCTTTTGAGGAGTTGAAGACGAGACTGACACAAGCTCCTGTCTTGACATTGTCCGAGGGAAATAAGGACTTAGTGGTCTATTCGGATGCATCCTATTCTGGGTTAGGTTGCGTATTGATGCAACGTGGAAAGGTAATAGCTTATGCATCTCGACAAATGAAGACCCACGAAGTCAACTATCCCACGCATGATCTAGAACTAGCTGCGGTGGTTTTCGCGTTGAAGATTTGGCGGCACTATCTATACGGGACGAAGTGTACCATCTTCACGGACCACAAGAGCTTGAAGTACTTCTTCGAGCAGAAAGATCTGAACATGAGGCAAAGGCGATGGTTAGAGCTGATCAAAGACTATGATTGTGAGATCCACTACCATCCGGGCAAAGCCAACGTGGTGGCGGATGCCCTTAGCCGGAAGGAAAGGCCCGAGCCGATTTGGGTAAAGGCTTATCAGCTAATTATGACCTCGAATGTGATGACACAGGTTAAGGAGTTTCAAGACAAGGCTTTGAAAGAAGATCGTCTTAACTCCGAAAGGATGAGAGGTCTAGTTACGGAATTGGGAGAGAACACTCTTGGTGTTAAGACCCGATTTGGGCGGATGTGGATTCCTCGATACGGGGACCTACGAGGAAAGATAATGGACGAAGCCCATAAGACTCGATACTTCATTCATCCCAGTGCTACCAAGATGTATCACGATATGAAGAAAGATTATTGGTGGCCGGGTATGAAACGTGATGTAGCAGACTACGTGAGTAAGTGCCTCACTTGTCTCCAAGTGAAGGCGGAACACCAGAAACCGTACGGGAAGATCCAGCCGTTGGATATACCCGAATGGAAGTGGGAGCATATCACCATGGATTTCATCACGAAGCTACCACGTACCCCGAAAGGGTATGATACTATATGGGTGATAGTCGACCGTTTGACGAAAAGCGCCCACTTCCTACCGATCCGCGAGACGTATTCATCTGAAAGATTGGCGGATCTGTTCATCAAAGAAATCGTAGCTTGTCATGGCGTGCCGGTGTCCATTGTGTCTGATCGTGACACCCGTTTTACATCGAAATTCTGGAAGAGATTCCATGACGCGATGGGGACAAGACTACATATTAGTACGACATATCACCCTCAGACAGACGGTCAGTCTGAGAGGACTATCCAAACACTCGAAGACATGCTTCGGGCGTGTGTGATCGACTTTGGAGGAAGTTGGGACGACCACTTGCCGTTAGCAGAATTCTCGTACAATAACAGTTATCATGCCAGCATTGGCATGCCACCTTACGAGATGCTGTACGGTAGGAAATGTAGGACGCCCGTATGATGGGGAGACATTAGGCAGAAGGAACTGGGAGGTGTTGAGGTAGTTAAAGCAACGACTGAGAAGTTAGAAAAGATCAAAGCCTTTATGAAGGCGGCGAAAGATAGGCAAAAGTCGTATGCGGATAAGAGGCGGAGACCGATAGAGTTCAAGGTTGGTGACCGAGTCATGTTGAAGGTCTTGCCCTGGAAAGGCATTATCCGATTCAGAAAACGAGGTAAGCTAAGCCCGAGATATATAGGACCTTTCCGAATCATCGCACGAGTAGGAGAGGTAGCCTATCGGCTTGAACTGCCAGATGAGTTAAGTGGAATTCATCCCACATTTCATGTATCTCATCTGAGAAAGTGCTTAGCTGACGAAGACATGATTGTTCCACTGGAGGATATTGAAGTAGACGAACGGCTCAATTACGTTGAGCAACCAGTGGCAATCATTGATCGTAAAGAAAAGAGGTTAAGGAATAAAGTGGTTCCTCTTGTGCGTGTACAGTGGAAGCACAGGAAGGGATCCGAGTCTACGTGGGAGACTGAAGAAGAGATGAGACAACATTACCCACACCTGTTTGAGGAATAGCAGGTTTCGGGGACGAAACCTAAATAAGGGGGGTGGACTTGTAACACCCGGAAATTTTTCTAAGCAAGTCAAGTAATAATAGTGGGCTCGGATGAAAGTCATTTAATAAATATAAAATGGTTGTGGGTGTTAGACCGAGTTAACCCTTCGGGTCACGAGTTTAACGAGTTTGGGGTCGCGAGAACGCCTGGCATATATATAGATGGACGAGCTAAACAACTCTCATTTGCACTCAAACACCCATTTCTAGAGAGAGAAAGTGTAGAGAGAGAAAGTGTCGGATCGAGGCTCTGGTGGTCAAGAATCGAAGGTTGGTGTTCGTGGACTCCTAAACAACAAGAATCGAGGTGGTGTAGTGCAACCCTCTCTTTTAAAGCTTGATTGAGAAGCTACTCGTCAAGTACAGGTGAGTTCTAGGACCCCTCATTTCCTTGTTTTCAAACGATTTTGGGGCTGGAGCACATATAAACCTGTTTATTGACATATGTATGTATGGCCCATTTGGGTATAATGTTGTGTAGTACGTTTAAGGTATGATTGTGGACTTGGGCATGTTGTATGAGGTCCTAGCATGGGTCCCCAAGGTCTAGGAGGGACAATTAGGGCTGTCGTACCCAAAATGATGCATAGTTAAGTCCCGGCTTTCGGGAAAGATATGGGAGTAAGTGCCTGTAGATGACTGATGATGGAGACTATGTATGTATAATGCTACGTATGATGATGTATGTATGATGGGTGTGTGTTCCTTATGATGATGTACGAATCGATATATGTGTGCGTGTGTTCCTTGTGATGATGTATGTATATCTTTCACGACTCATGTATTATGACGATGAACGAACGAAGTATTATGTACGTAAAGTGAAAGATAATGAAAGAGGAACACGACGACGAATGCATGTATTAATGAATGAATGAATGAGTAATAAGATGATGAATACATGCATTAACGAATGAACAAATTAAGTCTTGCAAACATTGAATAAGTCGATTGGTCCTTCTTTGTGATTGGCCATGGTCATGGTACCTCTACCGCTTACCTACTAGTACTGTGGCATACGCTTAGATTCACGGCCCAGTAGCTAAAGCTACTGTGGCATACGCTCTATTGATTCACGGCCCAGTAGCTAAGACTGATCGGGGTATAGCATATGGTATTGGTACATCAGAATTCAATGTGCAAGTAAGAATGAAACGGGATCCTTGTCATTCGACCACAGTAATCAGAGCCGAGTGCTATGAAGTGGGTAAACCCTGACAGGATCCATATGAGAAGTTAAAGATGATGATGTATAACGAATGATGAAGATAATAATGAATATTATCTCTGTGTACGTATGATGTATGATCACATGAAATAATGGTTTCTAATGGAAATATAATATATTTATTATAAAACTAGAACTCACTCAGCAACGCTGACTTTTTATGTGTTTCCAGTTGGTAGGTAGTGTTGCTGGGGATGGCACGAGGCGGCTACTCAGCTCTTTTGGGATGGCATTCTTTTGTTAATGTTTTTGTATTGTAATGCATACAAACGATATTTTGTAATGAGGGTTGTATTACTTTGCAAAAGCATTTATATTAAAATGAAAAAGAAGAAAAAGGGGTTCTTTTACTGATTCCGCTGTGATGAATTAAATATTAGTATGATTTATGCGCGATGAATGACCAGCTGTGAGGTGCCCGGGAACGGGGCCTTATAAGAGGATTCACGCCCTCTGATTTGAATTATTATAACTAACATAATATACACATAAAAAGGAAAAGGGAAAATAAACTATGATACATGGGCAAATCTTATGTGAAGGATTTGTTGGCTTATAGGTAGTAAGTATGTGGGATAGCGAGTTCACCTTATAAAAGGGTTCCGACAGGCTATTCATATACAAATAAACTATGATACATGGGCAAATCCTATGTGAAAGATTTGTTGGCTTGTACTTAGTAAGTATGTGAAATAGCGGGTTTACCTTATAAAATGGTTCCGACAGGCTATTCATATACAAAGTGATACCAGTGAGTAGTTTATACTCACACTTTTACAGTAAACCCTTCTTTGAATGATAATTGATGATTTATCATATATGTTTTACTCCCTATGAACTCACCAACCCTGTGTTGACACTTGATTTTACATGTATTCTCAGGTATCTACTAGGAGCTTATGGACATGCACGTAGGATCATATAAGAGCTCAAGATACATATTGGTTATTATTTGAGATATGATTAGACGTATTGTTAAGAAACAATCTATCTTTATTTCCGCTACGCATGAAATTTAATACTCTGAATAATATTGAAACGATTATCTAAAACTTATCATATAGATAACTGCATCTCATGAGTGACTATTGTGTTCGATCCTGTTTGCTCACCCCTCCGTGATAGATTCCAGACCCAGAATTTGAGGGTGTGACATTTACATCAAACAACAAGGTCTCATGTGTTGTTTCTGTGGTGTATTATGTCAAAATATCAAACAACATAGAAATAACACTTTCTTTGTTATTTTAATGTTCACTATTTGCGTTAATATAACACGTTTCGTGTTGTTTGGCGTTAGAAAAACAATCTATATATTGTTTTGTGCTTGAACAATCAACGTGAAAACTAAGTGTGTTAAAACAAATCTCATTTGAGTATCATCAATCATTGATATCATATCCCGTCATTATTCATTATCTCCAATTACCACTATCATTGACTACAGAATCATTGTCTTAAAACACTACCGATTAATACCCACCGCTCAAGTTAATATCTCTAATCATCGATTAGTTGTTGTATTTAATTATGAAGTTTAAGACAATGAGAGACATTTAGGCTTCGGTTGTATTTTAAAGTTAATTTTTAAAGAATTTGTGGGTGAACAAAATGTGTAAAATAAATATGCTACATTTTTTAAAGAAGAAAGAGAATTATATTAAATGGTTAATAGACCAAAATATCTTTTAACCCTATTTTCTAGTTTTGTCACATGTCACCACCTCATTTCTTCTTAAACTTCTTAGGTAATTTGAACATCCTCTTATATATATATATATATATATATATATATATATATATATATATATATATATATATATATATATATATATATATATATATATATATATATATATGTATGTATGTATGTATATATATATGTATATGTATATGTATATGTATATATATACACACATATATATATACACACATATATATACACATATATATATCTACACACACATATATATATATATAGGTATACATATATATATGTATACATATATAGATATACATATATATACATATATACATATATATATATATATGTATGTATGTATGTATACATATATATATATGTGTGTATATATATATGTATATATATATATATATACATATATATGTATACATATATACATATATATGCATACATATATATGTATATATATGTATATATATGTATATATATGTATATATATGTATATCTATATATATCTGTATATATATACATATATACATATATGCATATATACATATATACATATATACATATATACATATACATTTATATATATAAATCTATATGTATATATATGAAAGCGGCATGTCTTTCTTTTAAAAAAAGGAAAGACTTGCTTCCACCATACCCCTCACATACCCTATAAATAGTTTACTATGCATGAGATATACTAGTACCTTTGTTTATATATAGGGTATATTCTTTTGTTTTTATTTAAATCAATTAGAAGTTAAATTATTGAATAAGATACTCTGGGTTTGTCCTTCTCATATTCGGTTGTGACTATGTTTGATAGAAAGCCAATTGCTAACAATTGGTATCAATGCAACGATCAAAAGGGATTAACACTCACTCGAAGAATACCATCCAATCAAAAACCTATCCAACCTTAATTTTAGTAATATGGTTGGAGCTATCATACCGATTAAAAAACCAAGTGGTGTCACATTTTCATGTCCAATCTCAACCATAATATATTCCCCTCAAATCTATTCTAGAGACTCACGGGTTATGGGAGGCTGTAAAGCCAGTGACCGGTGCTTAAAATCTTGTAATGAAAAGTAAGATGATGTAAGGCCCCATTCCCGGGCACCTCACAGTTGGTCATTTATCGCACATAAAGCATACGATTATTTAGAAACATCACAGTAGAAATTAATTAAAACCATTTCATATATTTTAATAACAATTTTACAAAGTAATACAATTCGTTTAACAATTACAAAATACTATAATTGCATTACGTCACAAAAATGTCATTGTTACACTAATGGATGCCATCCCAAAATGCCAAGTAGCTGCCCCGAGCCATCCTCGGCAACTTTTACCTGCCAACTGAAAAATACATAAAAGTCAGCGTTGTTGAGTGAGTTCTAGTTTTCTAAACAAAATACTTTACTTTCAATATAACCTTTCTTTACTTTCATACGCGGTCATGCATCATACGTATAGGTAGAGAATATTACTTTTAACTTTCATTAACATTCATTGTTCACCATCATATTCATAGCATGTTTTCATTTCATGCTTTTCGTTAACATTCTCTTACTTTCGTTCTCATTCTTTCGTAACGTACTCATTATCATTCTTTTACTTTCGTACTTGTTTACTTACTTTCTTTTTTTCGTACGTTACATTCTTTTACATTTATATGGATTGATGAACAATACCCCTAACATTGTGCACGAAGCTGATGCTAGACCTGTGGTAATTAAATGTAACACCCGTACTTTTCTTTTTAAAGAAATAAAAGAATAAAAGAGAAGGGAAAAGGAAAGAAATGAAAGGCAACTTAAGTGGAGGGGCCAAAGATGTTAAAAGTGCAAACTCTATAATTATTTTGTACAAAAGGTGGTGAAGCCGCCCATGACCTGCTGCTTCTCACCTTTCTACCAATTCCAGAGAGAGAAAGAGCAGAACCTCGGATCTTTGAAGAAGAACAAGAGGAAAAAATTCGAATTTAAGGTATAATTTAGTGTTTTTAAGTTGTTCTTGGCTAAATTAGCCTCGGTTGTGTGATCTTATATGTATATGTATTCGGATTGTGTGTTTAGACACATATAGGTGTTCGGATTCTTTGAGGAGTCCAAGATTTAGAGTATAAAGCTTGAAAGCAGCTAAGGTGAGTTACTAGAACCCCTTTTTACATGTTTTCAAATGATTTTGGGGCTGGAAAATACATGTATTTATGTTTTTATAAGGTTGGGTATTATACCCGTATGTTCGTGTGCATGTGTATGTGGGTCGGGTATGCTTTGGGCAAATATGTTGCTATAATTATGTTAAGTTTATGCTTGGAATAGTATGTGCATGTTTAGAACTAGGTAATATGATGTTTGGGACTGGAAAACGACTTAGAAACATAAACAGACTGCTAATACGCCTATACAAGGCTCATAAGTCTGAACAGTCCTCATACTCCTAAAATTTTGACAGAAATTTAAGTGTTAGAGCTTATGCTCCCTAACAGTGCTCATGAGTCTGGAGTTTAGAACTTAGTTTTGTACAGAGTAATGAGTCTGAATAGCGCTAATACGCCTTTATGCCTTAGAAAAATTACAAGGTGATATGCCCAAATAGTGCTCTTACGCCCGAAAGTATGACTTAGAAACTAAATATAGGGTAATATGCCTGAATAGTACCCATATGCCTGAATTCTAACTTAGAAAAACTAAGTGTAGGGTAATAAGCCTAAACAGTGCTCTTGTGCCCGAAATAATGACTTAGAAAACTAAGTGTAGGGATGAGTCTAAATAGTGCTCTTACGCCTGGAATTATTTTCCAAGTGTAAGGTGATATGTCCCAACAGTGCTCATGCGCCCAGACAGGGCTCATGCACCCAAATAGTCCTCATGCGCCCAGAATTTTTATACTTAGAAATTTTCACAGGATTTTTCAGGGAATCTGGGTTTTCGGTTTTGACCGAGGTTGACAAAGGGCTATTTAATGATGATGATTTATGCATGCAATGATGATTAATGATTGACCCTTGTTATTATTATGATATTATTATTAGTAGTTTATTATTATTAGCAATATTATTATTATTATTTTAATATTGCTAAGTATGAAATGACATGATGAAGGATGATTAAAATTTAACGAAGAGTATAATCACTAATAAGTAAAATATTAATGATGAAGAAAATAGAACGTAAATGAATAAGTAAGGGATTGCAAGAAAATGTATGGAGGTGCACACCCCTGGTAGGTGTTAGCTCAACTGTGATGCGGGTTAGCTACCCCGAAGGAAGCACACAGGGTCAATCTTTACGATTGACAATAAGGTGAGCAACTTTGTGTTGCAACAGACTCGGTTAGCAGGTAATCCGTGAGATTGCCACTGAGGTGAGCAACTATGTGTTGCAACAGACTTGGCTAACATACGATCGTGAAAGATCGATATTGAGGTGAGCGGCCTTGTTGTCGCAACAGACTCGTAAGAAAGAATGTAAAGACCGAAAGAGTAATGAAAAGAGTATGAATTGAACGAATGATGAGGATAAAAATATAATTATTATCTGTAAGTATGAAGGATGTATTCTCACGAATGAAATATCATAATAAAGTACAGAATGGGATCCTCGTCATTCGACCTCAGTAATCGTGGTGTGTGCCATGAAGAGGGTAAAGCCTGACGGGATCTAGATGATAAATGAATGATAATGAATTATGATGAATGAACGAAAGCTAACGAATGAAATGAAAGATAATAAAAATATTATCTACGTGTACGTATAATGTGTGGGCATGTACGAAAGTGTAGCATGATTTGAAAAAGTAAAGTAAGTATTTTAATTACAAAACTAGAACTCACTCGGCATCGCTGACTTTTATGTATTTTCCAGTTGGCAGGTAAACGATGCTGAGGATGGCACACTGAGATGGCTACTCGGCGAAACAAGACTGACATCCATTCATGTTTTGACGATACTGTTGTTTTGTAATTCATTCAACTAATCTTTTGTAACTCATGAACTACAATGTATTGCTTAACAACAGTGTTACTAATGAAATGAATGGTTTTGCTAAACAAATTCCGCTGCTTAAATTTATAATATGCAATGTCTTATGTAATTATTGCTGTGAATGACCAACTGTGAGGTCTCCGGGAACCGGGCCTTACAAGTTGGTATCAGAGCCAAAGTTTAAATGAAACGGGTAAATTTTCAAAATAAACCTAAACTTAAACTGAAAATGGGACAGAAGGAGGGATGTCAGCCCGAGTAGCTACGTGCCATCAGGTATATCTTTTCTTAAAGTCAACCAGAATTATGTGCATGTGCTATATGGCTTATGTGTTCTTAGTAGATTTAGATACTGATGTAGTCAGGATAGGAAATGCTTGGGGTGTGAAAAGTAAAGTAAGTGGCTAATCACAACTGGCCACTGTAATTAGGGCTTATTATACTTGACATAAACTGAGCTATTACCTTGAATGATTGTTTTGGTGTTTGAATCTTATAGTGCTTAGGAAATGGCTGGGAAGAAACCTACCAAAGCTTCTAGAGGTAGAGGTAGACCGCGTATGACCAGGAGTAGTGCCAAGGCTGCTGAGACGACCCATGAGAACCCTGAGGCTCCTGACCGGACTAAGGGAAACGAGAATGCCAGCCTGAATGCCTCAGCTAGGGAGGCGATTGCTGATGAGGTACACCAGGTCCTGCAGGCAGTTATGCCATCTGTAGTGACCAATGTTATTCGAGCTGTGAGGAATGAGGAGAGAAAGGAGAAGGAGGACAGGAGAGAGTCGACTGAGAAGGAAAGCAAAGGAGGAGAGGATCCTGAGATAGTAGTATCTGATGAGGAAGAGGATGATGTAGTAGGGGTGACGACCAAGGGATGCAGTTACGGGGCATTCCAGAGGTGCAAGCCCCCGACTTTTGATGGAAATGGCAATGCTGCCACCGCCCACCGTTGGGTAAGGGAGATGGAAGCAGTACTCGAGATCAGCGAGTGCCGGGAGGATCAGAAGGTGAAGTTTGCCACCCACTCCTTTACTGACTCCGCACTATGCTGGTAGGATAACATCGTACAAGCGGAGGGTTCCAGGGCCATCGGGAAAAGGCAATGGACAGAATTGAAGAAGCTGGTAATTGAGGAATTCTGTCCTTATAGGGAACTCAATAAGGTCGAGAGGGAGTTCCTACAACTCGAGGCGGGAACCATGACCCACAACAGTACACTACTAAGTTTAATGAGATCGCGAGGCTGGTGCCGGATCAGGTAACGCCGGTGTCTCGGAAGATCAACCGGTACATTCAGGGACTGCCAGCTGACATTCGCAGGCACCTGATCGCTGCTCGACCGAGCACCTTTAGGTCGGCAGTGGATTTGGCTGGAAGACTTTTTGATGAGAGGGAAGTGATGGTGGTGGAGGCAAAGAAAGTCGGTGGTGCTGACCGGAATTGGAATGGGAAGCGGTTCGGGCGTGGTGGTTTTACCCCGAATAACAAGAAGATGAGGGGGGATGACCGTAGGGTGGGGTCATCAAGCTCGAGACCCAAAAGATGTGACAAGTGTGGGAAGGAGCATGGCGGTGAATGTAGATGGGGGTTAAACGTCTATTTCAAGTGTGGGAAATCCGGTCATATGGCTAGAGACTGTAAGGCTGTGAGGTGTTTCAACTGCGGGGAAAGTGGCCATATGAGTAAGGATTGCAGGAGGCCGAGGGCTGAGAGTTCCGGGGCAAAGAAGACGACCGGGACTGAAGGGCAGAAGGCGAGTGCCAGAGCTTTCACCATGACCAGGGAGGAGGCTAGGACGGACCCCGATGTTATGTCAGGTACGTTTCTAGTAGATCAAACTCTTGCTTCTGTGTTATTTGATTCTGGTGCTAGTAGGAATTTTATTTCTGCCAATTTCTGTGCTAAACTGCCCCTTAGTAGTAAATGCATTAATGAGCCCTTCGACGTAGAGACTGCTATTGGTAAGTCCACTAGGGTTACAAATGTGATAGAGGACTGTGCCATAGAGTTAGAAGGTCATAGGTTTGCTGCTAAGTTACATGTGATGCCCCAAGGTGGATTTGATGTAGTATTAGGGATGGATTGGTTAGCAACCCATGAAGCGAATATCGTATGTCGTAAGAAAATGATTAGACTGACGACGCCTGACAGAAGTCCGGTGACAATATATGGCGATCGGGTTATGACGATTCCAAAAGTAATTTCGATGGCGGTGGCGGGAAAGTGCATGAGATGTGGATGTAGCGCTTATCTAGCCTACGTGAAGGATGTGGACACGTCAACACCTCAATTGTCCGATGTGCCGGTTGTGTGTGACTTTCCCAATGTGTTTCCAGAGGACCTATCGGGTGTGCCACCAGATCACGAAATAGAATTTCAAATCGACTTGATACCCGGTGCCTAACCTGTCGCCAAGGCACCGTATCGATTAGCTCTGATGGAAATGAAGGAGTTAATGGAGCAACTGCAAGAATTGCTCGATAAGGGTTTCATCAGACCGAGTATCTCTCCTTGGGGTGCTCCGGTCTTATTTGTGAAGTAGAAGGACGGTAGCTTGAGAATGTGTATCGACTACGGGAATTGAACAAGTTAACGATAAAGAATTGGTATCCGTTACCGAAGATTGACGACTTGTTCGATCAGCTCCAGGGTGCCAGTTGGTTCTCGAGGATAGATCTTCGATCTGCCTACCATCAGCTGAAAGTGAGGGAGCAAGACATTCCTAAAACAGCTTTTCGTACGCGTTATGGACACTATGAGTTTCTCGTTATGTCCTTTGGTTTAACCAATGCGCCAGCTGCTTTTATGGATTTAATAAATAGAGTGTGTCGGCCAATGCTAGATAAATCGGTGATTGTGTTCATCGATGATATCCTGATTTATTCAAGGAGCGAAGAAGAGCATGCCGGTCACATTCGAGAAGTGTTGGAAACTCTGAGAAGGGAGAAACTATATGCTAAGTTCTCCAAGTGTGCTTTCTGGCTACGCGAGGTGCAATTTCTGGGTCATGTGGTAAATGCAGAGGGAATCATGGTGGACCCGGCAAAGGTGAGGCTGTGATTCAATGGAAGTCTCCTAAGACGCCATCTGAAATTCGTAGCTTCTTAGGATTGGTGGGCTACTACAGAAGATTTATTCAAGACTTCTCCAAGATAGCCTCACCTTTGACAAAATTGACCCGCAAGGATGTGAAATTCGTGTGGGGTCGAGAGCAGGAGACTGCCTTTGAGGAGTTGAAGACGAGACTAACACAAGCTCCTGTCTTGACATTGCCCGAGGGAAATGAAGACTTAGTGGTATATTCGGATGCATCCTACTCTGGGCTAGGTTGTGTATTGATGCAACGTGAAGAGTAATAGCCTACGCATCTCGACAGCTGAAGACCCACGAAGTCAACTATCCCACGCACGATCTAGAACTAGCCGCGGTGGTTTTTGCGTTGAAGATTTGGCGGCACTATCTATACGGGACGAAGTGCACCATCTTCACAGAACACAAAAGCTTGAAGTACTTCTTTGAGCAGAAAGATCTAAACATGAGGCAGAGGCGATGGTTGGAGCTCATAAAGGATTATGATTGTGAAATCCATTACCATCCGGGCAAGGCCAACGTGGTGGCAGATGCCCTTAGCCGAAAAGAAAGGCCCGAGCCAATCCGGGTGAAGGCTTATCAGCTGATTATGACCTCCGATGTGATGACATAGATTAAGGAGTTCCAAGACGAGGCTTTGAAAGAAGATCGTCTTAACTCCGAAAGGATGAGAGGTCTAGTCACGGAATTGGGCGAGAACACTCTTGGTGTTAAGACCCGATTCGGGCGAATGTGGAGTCCTCAATACGGGGATCTACGTGGGAAGATTATGGATGAATCCCATAAGACTCGATACTCCATCCATCCCGGTGCTACCAAAATGTATCACGATATGAAGAAAGATTACCGGTGGCCGGGCATGAAACGTGACGTAGTGGAGGACGTGAGTACGTGCCTTACTTGCCTACAAGTGAAGGCGGAACATCAGAAACCATACGGGAAAATCCAACCGTTGGACATACCCGAATGGAAGTGGGAACACATCACCATGGACTTCATTACTAAGCTACCTCGCACATCGAGGGGATGCGATACTATCTTGGTGATTGTCGACCGACTAACAAAGAGTGCCCACTTCCTACCGATCCGCGAGACGTATTCATCAGAAAGATTGGCGGATCTGTTCATCAAGGAGATCGTAGCCCATCATGGCGTGCCGGTGTCTATCGTGTCGGATCGTGACACCCGGTTCACATCGAAGTTTTGGAGGAGATTCCATGATGCAATGGGGACGAGGCTACATGTTAGTACCGCATATCATCCTCAGAAGGACGGTCAGTCTGAGAGGACGATACAAACGCTCGAGGATACGCTTCGAGCATGCGTGATCGATTTTGGAGGAAGTTGGGACGATCATTTATCGTTAGTAGAATTCTCGTACAACAACAGTTATCATGCCAGTATTGGCATGCCACCCTACGAGATGCTATATGGTAGGATATGTAGAACGCCCGTGTGTTGGGGAGACATTGGGCAGAAAGAGTTAGGAGGTATTGAGGTGATCGAAGCTACGACTGAGAAGTTGGAAAAGATCAAAGCCTTCATGAAGGAGGCGAAGGATAGACAAAAGTCGTATGCTGACAAGAGGAGAAGACCAATAGAGTTCAAGGTTGGCGACCGAGTCATGTTGAAGGTCTCACCTTGGAAAGGGATCATACGATTCAGAAAACGAGGCAAGTTAAGCCCGAGATATATAGGACCTTTCCGAATCGTCGCACGAGTAGAAGAGGTAGCCTATCGACTTGAATTGCCAGATGAGTTAAGTGGAATTCATCCCACATTCCATGTATCTCATCTGAGAAAGTGCTTAACTGATGAGGATATGATTGTACCACTGGAGGACATTGAAGTTGATGAAAGGCTCAATTATGCGGAGTAACCAGTGGCAATCATCGATCGTAAAGAGAAGAGGTTGAGAAGTAAAGTGGTTCCTCTTGTGCGTGTACAGTGGAAGCACAGAAAGGGATCAGAATCTACGTGGGAGACGGAAGAGGAAATGAGGCAGCATTACCCTCAATTGTTTGAGGAATAACAGGTTTCGAGGACGAAACCTATATAAGGGGGTGGACTTGTAACACCCGTACTTTTCTTTTTAAAGAAATAAAAGAATAAAAGAGAAGGGAAAAGGAAAGAAATGAAAGGCAACTTAAGTGGAGGGGCCAAAGATGTTAAAAGTGCAAACTCTATAATTATTTTGTACAAAAGGTGGTGAAGCCGCCCATGACCTGCTGCTTTTCACCTTTCTACCAATTCCAGAGATAGAAAGAGCAGAACCTCGGATCTTTGAAGAAGAACAAGAGGAAAAAATTCGAATTTAAGGTATAATTTAGTGTTTTTAAGTTGTTCTTGGCTAAATTAGCCTCGGTTGTGTGATCTTATGTGTATATGTGTTCGGATTGTGTGTTTAGACACATATAGGTGTTCGGATTCTTTGAGAAGTCCAAGATTTAGAGTATAAAGCTTGAAAGCAGCTAAGGTGAGTTACTAGAACCCCTTTTTACATGTTTTCAAATGATTTTGGGGCTGGAAAATACATGTATTTATGTTTTTATAAGGTTGGGTATTATACCCGTATGTTCGTGTGCATGTGTATGTGGGTCGGGTATGTTTTGGGCAAATATGTTGCTATAATTATGTTAAGTTTATGCCTGGAATAGTATGTGCATGTTTAGAACTAGGTAATATGATGTTTGGGACTGGAAAACGACTTAGAAACATAAACAGACTGCTAATATGCCTATACAAGGCTCATAAGTCTGAACAGTCCTCATACTCCCAAAATTTTGACAGAAATTTAAGTGTTGGGGCTTATGCTCCCAAACAGTGCTCATGAGTCTGGAGTTTAGAACTTAGTTTTGTACAGGGTAATGAGTCTGAATAGCGCTAATACGCCTGAATTTTATGCCTTAGAAAAATTACAAGGTGATATGCCCAAATAGTGCTCTTACGCTCGAAAGTATGACTTAGAAACTAAATATAGGGTAATATGCCTGAATAGTACTCATATGCCTGAATTCTGACTTAGAAAAACTAAGTGTTGGGTAATGAGCCTAAACAGTGCTCTTATGCTCGAAATAATGACTTAGAAAACTAAGTGTAGGGTGATGAGCCTAAATAGTGCTCTTGCGCCTGGAATTATTTTCTAAGTGTAAGGTGATATGTCCTAACAGTGCTCATGCGCCCAGACAGGGCTCATGCGCCCAAATAGTCCTCATGCGCCCAGAATTTTTATACTTAGAAATTTTCACAGGATTTTTCTGGGAATTTGGGTTTTCGGGTTTGACCGAGGTTGACCAAGGGCTGTTTAATGATGATGATTTATGCATGCAATGATGATTAATGATTGACCCTTGTTATTATTACTGATATTATTATCAGTAGTTTATTATTATTAGCAATATTATTATTATTATTATTTTAATATTGCTAAGTATAAAATGGCATGATGAAGGATGATTAAAATTTAACGAAGAGTATAATCACTAATAAGTAAAATATTAATGATGAAGAAAATGGAACGTAAATGAATAAGTAAGGGCTTGCAAGTAAATGTATGGAGGTGCACACCCCTGGCAGGTGTTAGCTCAATAAGGTGAGCAACTTTGTGTTGCAACAGACTCGGTTAGCAGGCAATCCGTGAGATTGCCACTGAGGTGAGCAACTATGTGTTGCAACAGACTTGGCTAACATACGATCGTGAAAGATCGATATTGAGGTGAGCGGCCTTGTTGTCGCAACAGACTCGTAAGAAAGAATGTAAAGACCGAAAGAGTAATGGAAAGAGTATGAATTGAACGAATGATGAGGATAAACATATTAATTATTATCTGTAAGTATGAAGGATGTATGCTCACGAATGAAATATCATAATAAAGTACAGAATGGGATCCTCGTCATTCGACCTCAGTAATCGTGGTTGTGTGCCATGAAGAGGGTAAAGCCTGACGGGATCTAGATGATAAATGAATGATAATGAATTATGATGAATGAACGAAAGCTAACGAATGAAATGAAAGATAATAAAAATATTATCTACGTGTACGTATAATGTGTGGGCATGTACGAAAGTATAGCATGATTTGAAAAAGTAAAGTAAAGTATTTTAATTACAAAACTAGAACTCACTCAGCATCGCTGACTTTTATGTATTTTCCAGTTGGCAGGTAAACGATGTTGAGGATGGCACACTGAGATGGCTACTCGGCGAAACAAGACTGACATCCATTCATGTTTTGACGATACTGTTGTTTTGTAATTCATTCAACTAATCTTTTGTAACTCATGAACTACAATGTATTGCTTAACAACAGTGTTACTAATGAAATGAATAGTTTTGCTAAACAAATTCTGCTGCTTAAATTTATAATATGCAATGTCTTATGTAATTATTGCTGTGAATGACCAACTGTGAGGTCTCCGGAAACCGGGCCATAAATTAAACCACGAACATTGTGCACGAATCTGATCCAGTCACCTAGGGCAAGTCATCTCTCCCATTTATTCAAACCAATTGGTCATACCCTGAACATTATGCACGAAGCTGATGCTGGACCTGTGGTAATTAAACCACGAACATTATGCACGAAGCTAATCCAGTCACCTAGGGCATACTAAAGGGCCTTTTCAATCTTAATGATTGACCCTGTGTGCATCCTTTGGGGTAGCTAACCCGCATCACAGTTGAGCTAACGACAACATGGTCATGCACCTCCTTTCATTTGCTTGCAAGCCATTCTTTCGTTCCTTACGTATTACTTTCCATCATTGTTATCTTTAATTTCGTTACATTATTCTTTACGTTCTTTCATTCATTCGTCATACTACGTAAAGTAATAACATAATATTTAATGTATTTTATAACATAAAATAAATACGTATAATTATCATCGAAAGATAACACATTATACATACCATACATCATTCATACATTTCATAACCCTAAAACATCCCATAATCATACTTAAAATGGGTAATAATTTCCCATAAGTCAAATTTGGTCAAACCCTAAACTCTCTGCTTTTTCCTGAAATTTCAGAAAATATTCTAAGGGTCTAGACGCATGGGCACTATTTGGGCGTTTCTGCCCTGTTCAGGTGTTTTGTCACTATGCAGGCATCTGGACTTATACTTAGTCACTTTTCACTTTAGACGCATGGGCCTATTTAGGCGCATGGGCACTATTTAGATGTTTGGGCCTAACACAGTCATCATGGGCAATATTCCAGACGTTCGGGCATTATTCAGGTGCATGGGCCTGACTTAGACGCATGGACGTCTAGGCGGTTGGGTACTGTTCAGACGTTTCGGATTTCTGGGCGGTTAGGAACACTTAGTAAATTTAACCGTTGGACGTATGGTCCACTGTTTAGGCTGTTAGGTAACTAACTTCCAATTAAACATCATAATTCAGTCCCAAATCATCCTAAATGCTGATCTAAGCTTAGTACTAACATTCTAAGCATCATAACATGTACATACACACTTATAAACCCCAAATTTACACCCACCCACATACACATTCACGCACACACATAAAGGTGAAAATCTATTTTTATAAAAACATGTTCACATGCCTTTTCCAGCCCCAAAGTTTGTTAAAAACATATTAAAAAAGGGGTTCTAGAAACTCACCTTAGTTGCCTTCGTGTGTGACTTCCTCAAACCCGAATGTAATGAGTTCAAATGCCTAAAAAACCCCCAAAACACACACACAAACGTACATAACACATACAAGCATATAACCGAGACCAAAACCCAACATGAACACTTAAAACATTCAAATTTCTAACCTGAATCAGCCCTTTTTCCTCTTCTTCTTTCAAAACCCGAAAGTTCTCTGCTCTTTCTTCTCTCTCTCTCTCTCTCTAAAATCCAAATGTCAAAGTGTACACATGCAACATGGGCGGCCATGTTGCTTTATCCACCAACTTTCCAAAGATTTGTCCTTTTGGATGCTTTTAACCCCTCTTCTAGGGTTAAATGACATTTCCTTATTTTATTAACGGTTATTCTTTCGTTCTTGTCTACTAAAAATATCCGGGTGTTACATGTCCACCCCCTTATATAGGTTTCGTCCCCGAAACCTGTTATTCCTTAAACAGATGAGGGTAATGTTGTCTCATCTCTCCTTCCGTCTCCTATGTAGACTCGGATCCTTTCCTGTGCTTCCATTGTATACGCATAAGAGGAACCACTTTATTCCTTAACCTTCTCTCTTTACGATCAATGATCGCCGCTGGTTGCTTCACATAATTGAGCCGTTCATCTAGTTCTATATCTTCCAATGATACAACCATATCCTCGTCTGCCAAACACTTCCGCAGATGAGATACATGGAATGTTGGGTGAATGCCACTTAGTTCATCTAGTAGTTCCAACCTATAGGCCACATCTCCTACTCGAGCAATGATTTGAAAAGATCCTATATGCCTCGAGCTCAACTTACCCCGCTTTCTAAATCGTATGATACCTTTCCAAGGTGAGACTTTTAACATAACTCTATCTCCCACCTGGAATTCAATCGGTCTACGTCTCTTATCGGCGTACGACTTTTGCCTATCTCTTGCTGCCGTCATCAAGGCCTTGATCTTTTTTAGTTTCTCAGTCGTAGCCTCAATCACTTTGATACTTCCCAACTCTTTCTGACCAATGTCACCCCAACAAACGGCTGTCCTACATCTCCTACCATATAGCATCTCGTATGGTGGCATACCAATACTGGCATGATAACTGTTGTACGAGAATTCTGCTAATGGCAAATGGTCATCCCAACTTCTTCCAAAATCGATCACATACGCTCGAAGCATGTCCTCGAGTGTCTGGATCATCCTCTCATACTGACCGTCCGTCTGAGGATGATAAGCCGTGCTGATGTGTAGCCTCGTTCCCATCGCATCGTGGAATTTCTTCCAAAACTTAGATGTAAACCGGGAGTGTCATGATCAGACACAATAGACACCGGCACATCATGACGAGCTACAATCTCTTTGATAAATAGATCCGCGAGTCTCTTAGAGGAATATGTCTCTCGGATCGGTAAGAAGTGAGCACTCTTCGTAAAACGATGAACTATCATCCACATGGCATCATACCCTTTCGGGGTATGCGGTAACTTCGTAATAAAGTCCATGGTGATATGCTCCTACTTCTACTCGGGTATATCCAACAGTTGGATCTTCCAGTACGGCTTCTGATGTTCTGCCTTTACTTGTAAACAAGTAAGACACTTACTCACATACTCTGCTACGTTACGCTTCATACCCGGCCACTAGTAATCTTTCTTCATGTCGTGGTACATCTTGGTAGCACTGGTATGAATGGACTATCGAGTCTTATAAGCTCATCCATGATCCTTCCACGTAGATGCCCGTATCGAGGAATCCACATTCGTCCGAATCGGGTCCTAACACCGAGAATGTTCTCACCCAATTTCGTGACTAGACCTTTCATACTTTCAGAGTTAAGACGATCTTCTTTCAAAGCCTCGTCTTGAAATTCCTTGACCTGCGTCATCATGTCAGAGGTCATAATCAATTGATAAGCTTTCACCCGAATCGGCTCGGGTCTCTCCTTTCGGCTAAGGGCATGTGCCACCATGTTGGCCTTTCCCGGATGATAATGGATCTCGTAATCATAATCTTTTATGAGCTCCAACCATCGCCTTTGCCTCATGTTCAAATCTTTCTGCTCAAAAAAGTACTTCAAGCTTTTGTGGTCAGTGAAGATTGTGCACTTCGTCCCGTATAAGTAGTGCCGCCAAATCTTCAAGGTAAAAACCACAGCTGCTAACTCCAAATCATGTGTAGGGTAGTTGACTTCATGGGTTTTTAGCTGTCGGGATGCATAGGCTATTACCCTTCCACGTTGCATCAACATGCAACCTAGCCCAGAATAAGAAGCATCTGAATATACCACTAAGTCTTCACTACCTTCGGGTAATGTCAAGACAGGAGCTTGTGTTAATCTCACATTCAACTCCTCGAAAGCATCCTCCTATTCCCGACCCCACATGAACTTCACATCCCTGCGAGTCAACTTTGTCAAAGGTGAGGCTATCTTGGAAAAGTCTTGAATAAATCTCCTGTAGTAGCCCGCCAATCCCAAGAAACTATGAATCTCGGATGGAGTCTTTGGAGACTTCCATTGCATCACGGCCTCAACCTTTGTTGGGTCTACCATAATCCCCTCAAGATTTACCACGTGAACCAAGAACTAAACTTCGCGTAACCAGAACGTGCACTTGGAGAACTTAGCATACAACTTCTCCTTTCTCAATGTCTCTAACAACTCTCGAATGTGACCGGCATGCTCTTCTTTGCTCCTTGAGTAAATCAGGATATCATCGATAACACAATCACTGATTTATCTAACATCGGCCGACACACTCGATTAATCAAGTCCATAAAAGCTGCTGGCGTGTTGGTCAAACCAAAAGGCATAACGAGAAACTCGTAGTGTCCATAACGCGTACGAAAAGCTGTTTTAGGAATATCTTGCTACTTCACCTTCAACTGATGGTAACCACATCGAAGGTCTATCCTCGAGAACCAACTGGCACCTTGGAGCTGATCAAACAAGTAATCAATCCTCAGTAATGGATACCGATTCTTCACCGTCAACTTGTTCAACTCACGGTAGTCAATACACATCCTCATACTACCGTCCTTCTTGTTCACGAATAAGACCGGAGCACCCCAAGGAGAGATAGTCGGTCTAATGAAAACCTTGTCAAGCAACTCTTGCAGTTGCTCCATCAATTCCTTCATCTCAGTCGGAGCCAACCGATACGGTGCCTTAGCAACAGGCTGAGCACCGGGTATCAAGTCAATTTGAAACTCGATTTCACGATCTGGTGGAACGCCAGGTAAATCTTCCGGGAATACATCCAGAAAGTCACACACCACTGGTACATCGGACAGTTGTGGTGTTAACGTGTCTACATCTTTCACGTAGGCCAGATAGGCACTACATCCATGTCTCATGCACTTTCCCACCCCCGCCATTGAAATCACTTTCGGGATCGTAGTAAAGCGATCTCCATAAATTGTCACCAAACTTCCATCGGGTGTAACTAGTCAAATCATTTTCTTACGGCAGACGATGTTTGCTTCATAGGTTGCTAACCAATCCATCCCTAGTACTACATTAAATCCACCTAGGGGCATCACATATAACCTAGCAGCAAACCTATGACCTTCTAATTCTATGGCACAGTCCTCTATCATATCGGTAACTCTAGTTGACTTACCAATAGCAGTTTCTACGTCGAAGGGCTCATCAATACGTCTACTACTAACAGACAATTTAGCACAGAAAGCAGCAGAAATAAAACTCCTACTAGCACCAGAATCAAATAACACAGAAGCAAGAGTTTGATTTACTACAAACGTACCTGACACAACATCGGGGTCCGTCCTAGCCTCCTCTCTGGTCATCGTGAATGCTCTGGCGCTCGCCTTTTACCCCTCAGTCCCGGTCTTCTTCCCCACTCTGAAACTCTCTGCCCTCGACTTCTTGCACTCCCTACTCATGTGGCCTACTTCTCCGTAGTTGAAGCACCTCGCCGCTCTACAATCTCTAGAGATATGGTCGGGCTTCCCACACTTGAAACAGATATTAAGCTCCAGCCAGCACTCACCAGCGTGCTCCTTTCCACACTTCCCGCATCTCTTCACTCCTGAGCCTGCGGCAATCACCCGTCGATCATCCATCCTCGCCTTCTTGTTATTCGGGGTGAAACCACCATGCCCAAACCGTTTCCTGTTTTAATCATCACCACTCGCCATCTTCCCCTCGACCACTATCACCTCCCTCTTATCATACAACCTCCCAGCCAAATCAACTACGGACCTAAACGTACTTGGTCGGGCAGCGATCATGTGCCTACGGATATCCGTCGGCAAGCCTTGAATATATATTTTAATCTTTTATGATAGGGGCGTCACCTGATCCGGCACTAGCCGTGCCATCTCGTTGAACTTGGTGGTGTACTGTTGATGTTTCATGGTTCCCGCCTATAGCTGCAGGACTCTCTGCTTTTTCCTAATATTTCAGAAAATATTCTAGGGGTCTAGACGCATGGGCACTATTTGGGTGTTTCTGCCCTGTTCAGGCGATTTGTCACTATGCAGGCATCTGGACTTATACTTAGCCACTTTTCACTTTATACGCATGGGCCTATTTAGGCGCATGGGCACTATTCAGACGTTTGGGCCTAACACAGTCATCCTGGGCAATATTCCAGATGTTTGGGCACTATTCAGGCGCATAGGCCTGACTTAGACGCATGGACGTCTAGGCGGTTGGGTATTGTTCAGACGTTTAGGATTTCTGGGCAGTTGGGAACACCTAGTAAATTTAACCGTTGGATGCATGGTCCACCGTTTAGGCGGTTGGGTAACTAACTTCCACTTAAACATGATAATTCACTCCCAAATCGTCCTAAATCATGATCTAAGCTTAGTACTAACATTCTAATCATCATAACATGTACATACACACTTATAAACCCCAAATTTACACCCACGCACATACACATTCACACACACACATATGGATGAAAATCTATTTTTATAAAAACATGTTCACATGCATTTTCCAGCCCTAAAGTTTGTTAAAAACATGTTAAAAAGGGGGTTCTAGAAACTCACCTTAGCTGCCTTCGTGTATGACTTCCTCAAACCCGAATGTAATGAGTTCAAATGCCTAAAAACCCACCAAAACACACACACAAACGTACATAACACATATAAGCATATAACCGAGACCAAAATCCCACATGAACACTTAAAACATTCGAATTTTAACCTGAATCAGCCCTTTTTCCTCTTCTTCTTTTAAAACCCAAAAGTTCTCTGCTCTTTCTTCTCTTTCTCTCTAAAATCCGAATGTCAAAGTGTACACAGGCAACATGGGCGGCCATGTTGCTTTATCCACCAACTTTCCAAATATTTGTCCTTTTGGACGCTTTTAACCCCTCTTCTTAGGTTAAATGACATTTTCTTCTTTTATTAACGTTTATTCTTTCATTCTTGTCTACTAAACATATCCGGGTGTTACAGATGACCTGACAATATGACCGGTGATCAAGAGGGTTTGACAATTAGATCAATGGTGAATGTAGAGATGTGATTGTAAAGTTTGTGTAGTTTTGATCTACCAATAAGTTGGTCATGTTATTCTTTGTCATTTATTTGTAAATATGATTTTAAAAAGATCACGGAGGTAAACTGTGACAACCCTAAAAATAAGGTTAGACGAGTTCCTATTTAAAGGTATTTCTATACATTCGTGAATATATTTATGTAACGCCCCAAAAATCGTGTTTGGAGTGTCATGCAACTGGGGCATCCATACGCATAGGGGTCATGCGACTGGAGTCCCATACGCGTGGAAGTCATGCGACTGGAGCTCCATACGCACGGGAGTCGCACGACTGGGGTGTCCAATCGCATGGAGCTCAGGCGACTGAAGGTACAGTCGCCTGGAGTTTGAGCGATTGAACTGTAGCTTTTAAGGGAGAGAGTAGCCATCTCCCCTCTCCACACTTGCAAAACTCAGTCAGAAAGAAAAGAAGAGAGAAAGAAGAGAAAAGGGGTGGTTCGGGCTCGGAATTCGTTGTGTGACGAGTCAAAATAAAGCTCTAACCAAAGAGGCTGCTAAGGTGAGTTCTAGGACCCCTCTTTTACACGTTTTTGAATGATTTTTGGGCTGGAACACATCTGAAATCCTATTTTCGGTTTTTGGATGTTTAACCCGTTTAAGTATGTACGTGTATGTGTATGGTACATTTAGCGCTTGATTTCAGGCTTGGATAGGCTTGAATAAGGTCGAGGTATGTTTCCCTATGGATTAGAAGGGTTGATTTGAGCTCAAATGAGCTCTGGAAGGGTTTGAAGGCCGAATGTCGCGGCTGCAGTTCGGGATGAACTACAGTCGCTGCCCAGCTAGGGCTAGGCGACTAGAAGGCCAATCGGCCGACTGAGGGGCAACTGGAGTTGAATCGCACGACTGAGGTTCAATCGCACGACTGGGGGTCCAGTCGGACGACAGGTCATACGACTGAGAGTCCAGTCGCATAGGTGTTCAGTCGCAAAGCAGTTCAATCGCACGACTGAGAGCTCAGTCGCATAGGTCCGTTCGCTTAGTGTCTAATCGCACGATTGAGGGTCCATGCGCATGATTGGAGGTTTAGTCGCATGGGACTTCATTCGCATTGGTCTAGTCGCATGATGTTCAGTCGCATGGAGGCCATGCGACTGAAGGGTGCCCAATCGCCCAAGTTGGGCTGTTGTGTACGAGGAGAGATGTAGTCCAATTACTTGCCTTTGGGAAAAGAGTAAGGGTAAGTAATGAGGTGATAGCTCCTGTAGGTAGATGTGTGATAACTTTCGAGGCTTAGAAGTTACGTTGGGCACGATGACGATAGTATTGCATGTATACGCATGATGTATGTATGTTAAGTATGATGATGATGATTGATGACTGGTAAATATGTATGTTTCTTATTTCGATGTATGTTTATCTTTCCGTATCTTACGTGAATTGTTTATGCATGATTGTAAGTATTATGTAACGTAAAGTGAAAGATAATAAAAGAGGAACAGGATGAATGAATGCATGCACTAAAGTATGAATGAACGAACGTTAAGCTAGTGAGCATATGTATGAGATGAGATAGTGAGGTGAGCAACTTTGTGTTTCAACAGACTCGGATAGAGTTCAATCCAGGTGATTGACTCAAACGGGATCTTTGTCGCATATCCCGGTGCTGTGTCAGTCTTCGGATATGAGTCGGGGGTTTGTGAGCAGGCCCCGGCACAACATCAGCTTTCGACCATGAGTCGGGGATATTGCATGAGACAGGATCTAGTTGGACGAGTAGAGGATCGCATGCTCCGGCATTGTGTCAGTCTTTGGACATGAGTCGGGGTTTGTGTACAGGCCCCGGCACAGTATCAGTCTTCGGACACGAGTCGGGAGTAGTGCGAGAGGGTGAGATGAGACGAATGAGGAACGGATCGCGTGCTCCGGTACTGTGTCTGTCTTCAGACATGAGTCGGGGGTTTGTGAGCAGGCCCCGGTACAGTATCAGTCTTTGGACATGAGTTGGGAGTATCGCACGAGATGATTGTGAAAAAAAGGAAGTATGAAACGAACGAAAGATAATGAACGTAATGAAAGCTAAAGAACGAACGAATGAAAACAATGAACGGAAGGAACATAGGGTTAACGTGTGAAACGGGATCCTTGTCACTCGACCTCAGTATTCATGGCTGTGTGCCATGAAGAGGGTAAAGTGTGGCCGGATCTAGATAGAAATGAAAGATAGAGAACGCATGAAAGTTAAAGATAGATAATGAACGAATGACAGACAGAGAATGAATGAAAGTTAAAAATAAAGAATGAATGATGAAAGAAGATAATAATGATATTATCTATGTGTACGTATGATGCGTGATAGCCTAAAGTAAAGAAATGGTTTTTAATGAAAGTAAAGTTTGTTTATAATATAAAACTAGAACTCACTCAGCAACGCTGACTTTGATGTGTTTCCAGTTGACAGCTAGTGTTGCTGAGGATGGCACGAGGCGGCTACTCAGCTTTTTTGGGATGACATTTCTTTGTTAATATTTTTACAATGTAATATGTTGCATGTAATTATAAACAAATGGCTTTTGGAGAGGATTCGGATAAACGGGATTACTTAAGGAATCCTCTCAAAGGAAAGATGATGTTTTTAATGTTTCCGCTGCAACAATTTCTATGTAAAGTAATGTAATGAAAAATGTTTTATGCTCGATGAATGTCCAACTGTGAGATGCCCGGGAACGGGGCCTTACAATTTAACTAGCATGTGTTTCAGTAATTATGTATATATATACATACATACATATATATATATATATATATATATATTATAGTATCTTACTATATACATAAGAAAAATATGAATGTTATGCATGTATATATTTTTTTTACGTGTGCATGTTTGCATGCTTGCATGTATAATGGTGTTGCATGCATGCACTTTAAGTGTGCAAGTATAGATTATACAACCAAAACAAAAATGGTTACAACTCAACCACAACACCATGACACATCAAGAAACCTAACACCAAAACAAAACAAAGCCTAAAACACCTAAACAATAAGCCACGAACTTGGTCATTAGAACAATTCATAACTCAACTAAAACCTTTGTCTAAAACTTAGCTTAATGACTAGATGAGTCATTAGCACCTTAACCCAAAACCTCTTGGCTAAACATTCACAACCACCAAACCACCATCTAATCACCTCCTCCAATAAGTCACATGAACCATCATCATTAATAGGAGTATGTGGCCACTTCTAAGGGACTATAAGCCACCTTGCATGACACCTAACAAGTCTGTGAAGATGATTCACCAAGGCTAGCTTGAAGCTTCATGATTATTGCCATTAAAGGCTCTCGGCCAAGACTCCCATAAAACACCATCGACCACTTCACAAAACACACACACCATCCAAACCACCATCTCAAACTCTCTCTCAAACTCTTGGCTCCTTGCTTCCCTCGGTTTCTACCTTCATCACCACCATCACCATTTGTAACCATCACCACCATCACCATCCGTAATCACCACCACCTTCACAACTTTTTCTCTTGATTGTTCATCATCACCACACACTCTTGGTCTCTATACATCTTCACATGATCTGAATATCATCATCATCACCACCTTCGACCATCACCGTAACTAATAACTACCATCTTTCACTCTCCCTCGGATTTCAAAAGGCTCGGTTCTTATAAGCAAAGCAGCAACATCATTCACAAGGTTTTTAAATCTCCTTAATATATCTTGAAATCAAAGGTTACACATGTGTTATAAACACATATATAACTAGTTTTGGTGCATATACACCAAGACTAATCCTTAAAATATCTTAAAATTCTTATTCTTATCAAGTCACAGTAATGAAATATTAAAATTCAGAAAACTTGTGACAAAAGGAGATTTGGGATTTATATGATTAAATCTTGAAATATTAAGAAAATTAAGTAAAAATACTAAATGATAGCGATTGTAGGAATAAACATTAAAAAATCTGTTTAAAGATACTGAAACATCATTCTATGAATTTTGGTAAAAACATGATAAATAAAATAATTTACACAAATTATTTAAGGTGGAATGAACATAGATTTTCAAATAATAAAAATAAATTCAGAAAAATTCTGGAAAAATCACATAATGATTCCCATATGATATAAAAGCTCCAACAATTATTTTGTAATTTATTTATTTTTTATGATTGAGATATGAATTTTATGTGATCAGTAAAGGAAAAATCAAAAGAAATACTTAAATAGTGTAATAAATACTGAAAACTTATTTAAGACATGATAAATCTAACTCAACAGAATGTAAAATTTTCATAATTTTTGGAGTTGTATAGCTATTTTTATTAAATTTTTAGATTATTGTAAAAATTTTAGAAACATATATACTGCGAGTTAGACATCAAGAAATTTAAAAAGTATTTTAAATTGTTGGAATAATATTCTGGAAAAATTTGGGGATTTATGAAAGACATTAGCTATTTTAATAATTTATGATGAGTTTGTAAAAATTATAACAATTTATTTATGATAAAATGAAAGTTGGAGATTTTATGGTAATATTATCTAATAATATTACTATTAAGACTTTGTTAACGAGTCGGGGGTCTCTTCGGAAGCGGTCTCTCTATCTTTCTAGATAGAGGAAAGACAGGCCTCCATATACCCCTCCCAGACCCTGCCCTCCAGCGGGATACACTGGGTATGTTTGTTTGTTTGTTTGTAATATACTATTAAATTTTTAGAAATTGCTTCCATATTTTAAAGAAATTTCTGTATCTAACTTATAAAATTTATTTTTATAGGTTACAATTTGGAGTAAAGGTGAGACTCATAGCCTCATTTTTTGTATTTATAAAGTTTTTCGGGGAAAAACATACTATTTGTATTTGATGCATTATTTTGAGATTTTTAAGATATACTGTCATTTGTGATATAATCATTAATTTGGATGTGGAACCGTTGGATAATATAGGTAGCACTACTTAGGAAAATATTTCCTGCACCAACAGGATGAGTTTTGTGATGCTATATTATCTGATTTTATAAATTATTTCGTAACAGTATGAATTATCAGATTAGTAAGAAAGGTTTGGTTGTAATTGATACATCAAAAAAACATTTTGTCTGAATTTAAACCTATGATCTCATCAACTTTATGTTGACTATTTTGAGTATGCTTTTTTAGGTAGCCATGACTGTGACACCCCAACCTTGACGGCGGAAACGTCGAGGTGTGAGAGTTAAGATCGTTCACAGCCACATAACGCTATTATTAAATCCAAATATATTATTCATAAGTTTCAAAGGTAACATTACAATCATAAGTTTCAACAATGAACTAATATTTGACATGACATAACAAAGTACAATCAATTGATTTTATTAACTAGGTCCAAGTCCTAGATTATGCCAGCAACATAAGTGCGCTTCAAACTTGGGGGTTTTTCTGAAACATGATAAAAATAAAAGGTCAACTATAAATAGTTGGTGAGTTTCCAAGGTTTTCATACATAATATGAAAAGATTACAAGTAGCAATTCATGTCATAGGTTATAAGCTAGCAAGGTTATAGAACACATATCGTTACAACCAAACCTCGACTTGATTACAAGTATATAAGATTGGCTAAGTGTATTTGGTTCCCTAGTGCACAAGCATACGGCTCCTAGGAGTCGGCAATACATCGACTTTAGCACCAAATAGGCTTGTCAGGCCCAAAGATCTAAGACGTCGCCAGGCTAGCAATAGTTAATAATTGTAAACAAACTATGTATCTCATATAATCACTTACAACACACAAATAACCATGACAAAATATAAAGATGAATTGCAAGTGCTTTACAAGTCTCAAACGTTTATAAGTGTAAGTTGTATAAGTATCATGTTTCACCCCAAAATAGTGTGAAATAAAGTAAAAAGGGGCAAGGAAAACTCACATTGATATAGGCATTACAAGATGATATAAAAGATTAAAGTAATGATCCAAAAGATAATCCCATAGTATTCATTACAAGGCACCTAAATATGTATTACAAGATGAAGGTTAAGGTTAATAATATGATTAACGTTCATATAAGAATTAAGGTTTCAATAGTTTTAAGGTTTTTAATAAGTAATAAGTTTATATAATAATTATAGTTTGATTCCATTAGAGAAATTATATATGTATATTTAAGTATTTAAAAACGAATTTAAGTATAAATATGGATAAGATTCAATATAAATAAAGCTTTATAATTATTCAAAATTAATTGGAATAACGCTTTGATAAATTATTAATCTAAACCTTTAGTTACTATATTTTATAAGAAAGATAAAATTTATAAATAATTTGTGAAATTGTAAAATATACAACTTCTACAATTATCATGATAAAACTTTAATTAATATAATGCCCATTAATTTTTATAAAGATTTATTGTTTCAAGTCTAATAATTATTTAATTGTTTTTAAATGAAAACAATTTAAATATAAAGGTTAGATAAACATTAGAGATAATTATGTCTTTTTAAAGTAATGTTTGGACCAAAAGTTTATTATTTATTATTTAAAACAAATAATTATTTATCATTTGAAACAAATAATAAAACAAGATAATAATCCATTTGTAATGTTTTGTTAAGATAAATAAATTTTAAAGTCTATTTTATAAATTATTTAACTAGTTATATTATTTGTTTTAATAAAATACAATAAAATGTTAAAATATTATAAGAAATAATTTTTCAGAAATTTGTTTGATGTTAAAAAAATATTTAAAGTTTATAAAAATTATTTTTATATTTATTAAAAATTTTCTAAAATTAATAGATGGCTGAAAAGCTTTTAAAAAAATATTTGAGGGTCCCCGGGTTCGAACCCGGGACCTCAAGGTTAGCAAGGGAACATGGAACCGGTGAACCAAGGCATACAGCCGCGGTATCACCCGGTTTCCAAATTATAAAACCCTAACACAAAAACTCCCCCCAAATCAAGATGAACCCTAGAATGATTTCGATCCAATTGAACATCGATTCAATGTTATTAACGAAATTAATGTTGGGGCTTTCATTCCCCAGATAAAAACGAGTGTGTGGGTGTGTTAACATTACCCGATTGTGCACGAATTGTGGTGATCTAACCCGGTTCAACTTCGGTTCTTCATGCGATGAACAGGGAGTATGAAATCGATTTTTGTGTGAAGTTTTAGAGAAATAGAGGTTACAGAGAGTTGAAAGGGATCGAAGGGCATCTTTGCCCTCTGTTAAATAGCTATGATTTGTGTGTTAGTGAGCCGAACAGGTTTCATCTTCAATTCGTTTGTTTCGGTTATGATTATGGGATTAATCGACTCTTTAACTCGAATTAAACCACACATTCAACTTTTCAATGATTATACGAACGTTTCTATTCGATTAATTTGATTACCATTAAGGTTTGCACGTTAACCGGTTAGAAGTCGATGGGTGTTTCGGTTTCGAGTTCGAGTACCATTGTAATTGAGTTGAATGCTCAATTAAACCATGTGTTCGAGTTCGCGGTTCTACTACGGTTCGATTGGTATTTTTAAAATGTGTAAAAATTGGGTGTTTGGTGGTCACCGGAGCTCGGCCGGAGGGTGGCCGGCCGGTGACCGAAGAATCGGGGAGAGAGAGAGAGAGGGAGTTGGTTTTAAAATGTTACACCTAGGTCCCTGCGGTTTTAGAAGTTGTCTTTTGAGTTTTAAAGTTCTGATTTAGTTTTAAATAATTTACAGTTTGGTCCCTGAAGTTTGAAAAGTTATTATTTTATGTAAAAAGTTATTAATTATAAGCTTTAATATATTAAAACCTATATTATCATTATTATTTATTAAAACCTATATTATCATTATTATTAATGTTATTATTAATATTAACATTATTATTATTAGTATTACTATTGATAATAGTAATAATAATATCATTATGATTGTTGTTGTTGTTGTTGTTGTTGTTATTATTATTATTATTATTATTATTATTATTATTATTATTATAATTATTTCTAGGATTATTAACACTTTAAGTTTGATAAAATTAGATAAACATTATAGAACTTATAATGTTGTTATTATCCCTTATATTAATTTGTTAACCACCAAACTAATTATTAACCATACTAAGTCCCCAAAGTTTAAAAATTGACATAATAGGCCCTTTTAAGAGTTAACAATGTTAACTTTTAAGTTAACAAAATTATGAGATGTCACAGTCTCCCCAACTTAAAATAATTTCATCCCGAAATTAAGAATGAACTTAAATAAGCAAAAGAATTAAAATGAAAGATAAGTGTACAACCTAACAGTGGTTGACGTTTAATTACAGATGAAACGCTTCACTTTATGGAATCTTACAAGATTTTTGGCATAATGCATGCCAATTGGACCCTTTTAGTGAAATGTGAGACGTTTTGAGATGAAATGTTGGAAAACGATGACGAGTTACCGTGGTACCTTAGATTTATAAGTCACAACTTCTAGAATATAATTTCGTAGTAAAATGATGTCTAGAAATCAATAAAAGACCAACAATGATAAGAAAGGTTAACCGTTAGGATTTAAGAATCCTAAACGTCACTATATGAAACGATCTTAACGCATATCTTGTGAATATGTATTTCTCCTTTGACCAATCGTCGGTCTAAGAATAATACGATATGCGAAGATTTGGAATGAGTTCACGACGATGGTTAGGAACATTATTAAAAGCAGAAAATGAATCGATCATCCAAAATTATCGATCGATGTTTAAACACATACCACGGTATACAACTATTTGAGATAGATGCAAGTTAATTTCTCGACCCATTATCTCACATGAGTCAATATGAGATTTGTCAATCGGTTTATAATGCACCAATTGTTATTATAACCTCTAAGATAAAAAGCATTTAAGTTAAAAGAAAAGTTAGACAGGAGATCCATAGGATCACGAATGCTAGGTCTTGTCATATGTGAAGGTAAGACACTTGGACACATACCAAGTTACGTCTTTTCCTTTATGCCAAACCCATGACTACAAGTTACGAAGGTTTATGAACCTCGACGTCACAATGCAAATAATAATGAGTCTCGTTGATCGAAATCAAGATAGAGTTTTAAGGATTTCCAAGGTTACGGGTTCGAAAGCGATTCAAGAAGTGACACAGACAATAAGAAAGGTATTTGTAACCATGTTTTACAAGGTAACAAATTTTCAAATGCAGATTGCATACGTAATTCATCAAACCCGTAAGTACAGTCGAGAACATTCGTATGACTAGAGACATAATCACAAGTTGATAACGTCTTTATTTAGCAGAAAGATTGTTTAAGGAAGCTACCATCATTCAATCATGTGTTGATGATATCTCAAAATGAAAGTTGATAAGTAAGGAATAAATGGTTCCATATAGTTAGATCAAATCAAAACATGAGAATAAGGAAAAAAAATCAAGTTAAGAATTTAAATGCTCCAAGCTTGGAATCAAAATCAACCTAAAGTAATCGGGTCTACTTTCAAGTCCAGATATTATGCTTGGCTTGATAGGTCGAAACACTAACATTGGTTCGCCCTTCAAGTTACTACATGTTTCTTGTCACTTGATTAAAGCCTTGGTAAGTTGAAGATCAAGAAATGAGAATAGTCATCAAAGTGTGGTTTTCACTCCTAACTTGATGGTGTATTCCCAAGGTATGACCTCTAACTTACCAATTAAAAAGTTCGATCCTAACTCATTGTTAAGGATCCACAGAAATAAAACGAGGTAACTCACCATTAAGGTAAGGGAAATCACTCTTATCTTAACAGTGAAGTTTTACAAAAACAAAATATAATAGAATGAACTTCTTCATCAAAATCCAGAATTCACTCTTACTTTGATGAGTTCGTTTCATTTGAGAAAATTACAATCCATAAAAATGAAATTATCATCAAGGTATGGGATTCACGCCTATCTTGATGATTAAATTTCATAATAACAAGAAAACAATCGAAGATTGACATTTGTCACCAAAGTACGGATTTCAATCCTATTTTGGTGAGTTCATGTCCTTTATGAAATGCAAGTTCCAAAGAAAATAATTGAAGTCAATCCTCAAGATAAGGTAATCACCCCAATCCAGAGGATGAAATTTCATAAAACATACGATTGGAAACCATTTATCAAAACAAATAGGGAACCATCAAAGTAAGGGAATCACCCCTCTTTTGATGAGTTAGAATCATTTAGGAGCTACGAATGTTCTTAGTCATAGGTTGACTTACAAACTCTTGCATCTCCCACGATGCAAACGGTACGAAGTTTGACATAACAGCGAAAAGAAAAGAATATCAATTAGAAATTCAGAAGACTTCAAGTTACATCAATGTAACAAAAGAGAAAATCATTCTTACAAGCTTAAGATCAAGGTTCGAGATGACATAATTTGTTGTGGTGTTCTAATCTTGGATGGTTTAATTCGGAAAAATAAAATCAAGGACAGGAATTATTCAACACCACAATGAGATGTGAACATTCGATTCACAATTGAAAGGAAATGCATGGACTTCTCAAATTATGAGGTCAACCATAACCTTATTGAAGACACGTGTACTTATAAGTGGTAACAAGTTATAATTAGTTTATTCGATCATTGAGGTGAGTGACCACTTATAATATTTGAGTTAACAAAATTAACATTCAATTAGCAAAGTATCCCGAGATGTAGGAATTCCACCTACAATATTGAATATCTTTAGTTATGGGACACACCCTTAGGAAGATTTGAAAACCATAAGTAACGATTTAAAGTTTTAAAAATCATTCGGTTTAGATTCCCAATATCTTTGGGTATATCAAGAGTCACGTACACGTTGATCAATGTATAGAAATAGCTACATGAAACGCCTAACGTGTAACGATGTTTATACGTAGGTGTTAAAAGGTAAGACGAGTTCAATATCACAAGAACATTATGTATGATGAGAAGAAACCAGTTCAAGGAATCAAAGATTTTAAGATACAAAGAGAATGGTTCCATTTGGTAACGCATTACCATTTGGAATCGTTGACACGTCAAGGTAAATTGACCCACTTGCCATAGAGACTTGTGTATGTTGACCATAGTTTATCACTCATCCCAGAAATCCCCAGGTAAGCATAACTGGTCTCGCAATGAGATTTATACGATATGCTTGCCTTAGCCCGAAGGCCTTTTGCCAGGAAATCCAGAATACAGGTGTCTATGTGTCCCACAAATTTCTTTGGCTTATGAAATCAAAACCTTGATGAGATTTTCATAGATTAGACATAGAGTCTAAGGAATTGAACCCACGATGATAGGTGTAGATTCCACATGTCGTTGAGAATAGGTTTAGGAAGTTTATTTGTCGGGGAGAATCAAAGAGTTAAAGTTAAGTTTAGGGAGACAAGTAACTAAGTTTTAAGCATACACAAGGCAATCCTATGCTAAGGCATCAAGTTGCACAAAAAGGCATAGCATTATGTAGCATGCAAACGATAAGTAAGCACAAAAGTATAGTGATCTTTCTATGAGGTTCATGCATAAGCTATAGTCTAGGTCACCATTTCTAATAACCTAAATCCTTATAGTTATGGGCTCTGATACCAATCTGTGACACCCCAACCTTGACGGCGGAAACGTCGAGGTGTGAGAGTTAAGATCGTTCACAGCCACATAACGCTATTATTAAATCCAAATATATTATTCATAAGTTTCAAAGGTAACATTACAATCATAAGTTTCAACAATGAACTAAAATTTGACATGACATAACAAAGTATAATCAATTGATTTTATTAACTAGGTCCAAGTCCTAGATTATGCCAGCAACATAAGTGCGCTTCAAACTTGGGGGTTTTCCTGAAACATGATAAAAATAAAAGGTCAACTATAAATAGTTGGTGAGTTTCCAAGGTTTTCATACATAATATGAAAAGATTACAAGTAGCAATTCATGTCATAGGTTATAAGCTAGCAAGGTTATAGAACACATATCGTTACAACCAAACCTCGACTTGATTACAAGTATATAAGATTGGCTAAGTGTATTTGGTTCCCTAGTGCACAAGCGTACGGCTCCTAGGAGTCGGCAATACATCAACTTTAGCACCAAATAGGCTTGTCAGGCCCAAAGATCTAAGACGTCGCCAGGCTAGCAATAGTTAATGATTGTAAACAAACTATGTATCTCATATAATCACTTACAACACACAAATAACCATGACAAAATATAAAGATGAATTGCAAGTGCTTTACAAGTCTCAAACGTTTATAAGTGTAAGTTGTATAAGTATCATGTTTCACCCCAAAATAGTGTGAAATAAAGTAAAAAGGGGCAAGGAAAACTCACATTGATATAGGCATTACAAGATGATATAAAAGATTAAAGTAATGATCCAAAAGATAGTCCCATAGTATTCATTACAAGGCACCTAAATATGTATTACAAGATGAAGGTTAAGGTTAATAATATGATTAACGTTCATATAAGAATTAAGGTTTCAATAGTTTTAAGGTTTTTAATAAGTAATAAGTTTATATAATAATTATAGTTTGATTCCATTAGAGGAATTATATATGTATATTTAAGTATTTAAAAACGAATTTAAGTATAAATATGGATAAGATTCAATATAAATAAAGCTTTATAATTATTCAAAATTAATTGGAATAACGCTTTGATAAATTATTAATCTAAACCTTTAGTTACTATATTTTATAAGAAAGATAAAATTTATAAATAATTTGTGAAATTGTAAAATATACAACTTCTACAATTATCATGATAAAACTTTAATTAATATAATGCCCATTAATTTTTATAAAGATTTATTGTTTCAAGTCTAATAATTATTTAATTGTTTTTAAATGAAAACAATTTAAATATAAAGGTTAGATAAACATTAGAGATAATTATGTCTTTTTAAAGTAATGTTTGGACCAAAAGTTTATTATTTATTATTTAAAACAAATAATTATTTATCATTTGAAACAAATAATAAAACAAGATAATAATCCATTTGTAATGTTTTGTTAAGATAAATAAATTTTAAAGTCTATTTTATAAATTATTTAACTAGTTATATTATTTGTTTTAATAAAATACAATAAAATGTTAAAATATTATAAGAAATAATTTTTCAGAAATTTGTTTGATGTTAAAAAAATATTTAAAGTTTATAAAAATTATTTTTATATTTATTAAAAATTTTCTAAAATTAATAGATGGCTGAAAAGCTTTTAAAAAATATTTGAGGGTCCCCGGGTTCGAACCCGGGACCTCAAGGTTAGCAAGGGAACATGGAACCGGTGAACCAAGGCATACAGCCGCGGTATCACCCGGTTTCCAAATTATAAAACCCTAACACAAAAACTCCCCCCAAATCAAGATGAACCCTAGAATGATTTCGATCCAATTGAACATCGATTCAATGTTATTAACGAAATTAATGTTGGGGCTTTCATTCCCCAGATAAAAACGAGTGTGTGGGTATGTTAACATTACCCGATTGTGCACGAATTGTGGTGATCTAACCCGGTTCAACTTCGGTTCTTCATGCGATGAACAGGGATTATGAAATCGATTTTTGTGTGAAGTTTTAGAGAAATAGAGGTTACAGAGAGTTGAAAGGGATCGAAGGGCATCTTTGCCCTCTGTTAAATAGCTATGATTTGTGTGTTAGTGAGCCGAACAGGTTTCATCTTCAATTCGTTTGTTTCGGTTATGATTATGGGATTAATCAACTCTTTAACTCGAATTAAACCACACATTCAACTTTTCAATGATTATACGAACGTTTCTATTCGATTAATTTGATTACCATTAAGGTTTGCACGTTAACCGGTTAGAAGTCGATGGGTGTTTCGGTTTCGAGTTCGAGTACCATTGTAATTGAGTTGAATGCTCAATTAAACCATGTGTTCGAGTTCGCGGTTCTACTACGGTTCGATTGGTATTTTTAAAATGTGTAAAAATTGGGTGTTTGGTGGTCACCGGAGCTCGGCCGGAGGGTGGCCGGCCGGTGACCGAAGAATCGGGGAGAGAGAGAGAGAGGGAGTTGGTTTTAAAATGTTACACCTAGGTCCTTGCGGTTTTAGAAGTTGTCTTTTGAGTTTTAAAGTTCTGATTTAGTTTTAAATAATTTACAGTTTGGTTCCTGAAGTTTGAAAAGTTATTATTTTATGTAAAAATTATTAATTATAAGCTTTAATATATTAAAACCTATATTATCATTATTATTAATGTTATTATTAATATTAACATTATTATTATTAGTATTACTATTGATAATAGTAATAATAATATCATTATGATTGTTGTTGTTGTTCTTATTATTATTATTATTATTATTATTATTATTATTATTATTATTATTATTATTATTATAATTATTTCTAGGATTATTAACACTTTAAGTTTGATAAAATTAGATAAACATTATAGAACTTATAATGTTGTTATTATCCCTTATATTAATTTGTTAACCACCAAACTAATTATTAACCATACTAAGTCCCCAAAGTTTAAAAATTGACATAATAGGCCCTTTTAAGAGTTAACAATGTTAACTTTTAAGTTAACAAAATTATGAGATGTCACAATGACTAACAATATTGAATTCTCTTTTGATGTGTACAATGGCTGGGGAGAAATTGTAGGAAGGGCTTGTGTGAACCTAACTGTCAACATCTACGATTTCAGTGTAGCGGTGGACGCACATTTCCATCGTCTTTGAAGATGTTGTAGTTAAATAATATGTTTTAATAGGATTATATCAAATTTTGACTATTTATATATATATGATGTAATCCTAACCTATATTAATGAAGTATGTTATGTGATGTTATGTGTTGATAATTGACTCCTGTGATCATTGCGTTCTGAACAAACAAGTCACATCCAAAACGCTTCACGCTTCCGTCGGGATGTGACATAAACCATTGACGGTTCCACTCAATGGTATAGATTAGTATCATTAGATGACTTGTCTATAATTGGGTATAAAGAAGTCATTAAGCTACTTGTTATCTTGATAACGCTTATTCAAATATTCAAACACACCCGTCTATAAGGTTTGGAATTCAATGCTCCATTAAGGCACCACAGTTATCATATCTAGATAGATTTAAAACGATCACGAGGAAAATACTATATTTTAGAAAATGTTAAGTTAGAGGAACATTAATCTATACAATAGGATTGTGTGTGTAAAGAAGTCTTTGATCTACTTGTTATCTTGATAACGGTTATTCAAACATTTAAACACACCCATCTATAAGAATTAAAATGCAATGCCCCATCTTTTAGAAAATGTTTAGAGGAACTCAATCTATACAATAGGATTCTATTAGAATGTATATCCTTACAAGTGATGTCTAATTGTAGTTATAGAAGTTTAACTTTAATACAACCCTAATATGAATGGTTAATACATCAATACTACAAAAATCATAACAAATATAAAACTTTTTAATAAGAGTAAAATGTCATTTTTATTCCTGACGTTTTGTTTAATCTATCATTTCAATTCAAAATCTTTTTTTTTCTTTTTATGGATTGAAATAGCAAATTCAACAAAATATTAAAGACAAAAATGACATTTACTCTTTTAATATTAAAAAAGTTAAATAAATGATTTTCAAAACAAAAATTAATAGTATTCATTATATTTAATGTAATAAAACTAATCTTGATAAGCCTTCAGCTCTTCTCTTTTACTGATTTTCCAAAATAGCCTTAAAAATGTCATGTGGAAAGAAAACTCAGAATTTGGCTAATGCCGAGTGAACAGACAGCAACAATAAGAGAATAAACTGAAAGTGAGCGATCATAACATACAAGTTGATTTCCAAATGAACGAATAAATAGAAGAGAAAGAATCGGTCATGAAACGATAAATTAAATTACAATGCAATAATATTATTTCATGAAAAGGGTTTGCTATTTAGATTCAAAGTTAATTATACCTCATTTAGGAAAACCCATACATTATATTTTTCCATTTTATTTCTAATATGGTTTTGTATTAAAATTTTAAAAGGTATTTATCAAATGTATGTTCTTAAGAATATAAAGTATATTGCATTAAAAGATTGAGTTTACATGCATTTGTAATCTAATGTGTTAAAGCAAAGATGGTGAAGTTTATTGCGAGTCTTCAGACTTTATTAAATTAAAAATGTCAAAAGAGTAATGTAGTAATGAATCGGAATGAAGATGTGTCAAGAATAAAAGGCATACATATGTGTTAACTTTTTGGTGCTGTAAAGTTTTAGGTCTTCTAGCGTCTTGCTAGAGCCTCTTGTGATATATGAAAATTCCTGTTGTTCATAAAGATAAAAAAGAAACATATGTGTAAAAATTATTACGTCCATCATTCTCCAAAAATATATTTGTAAATCTTACTACTAATAGAGCCTCATAGCAGCATCAAATTCTTTCTCATCAATTTTTTTTCCATTTCTTTCCCTTATTAAATTATCACATTAATTACTAGTAATATTAATAATTATTTTAGAGATTTGAATAGTTCTTTAATAAACTAAAAAAGGGATATGTTTATAAATATTATTTTTAAATAAACATATTGTTATAATTAAAATAAGAATTTTTTAAGACATCAACTTTTTTAAAAATATAAAATATTTTAAAATTGATGTTTTAAAAAAATATTTTATAAACAAAAAATAATTAGAATTGTGAGTTATAATAAAAAAATTGAAAAAAATATTTTTTAAGGTTTATTTTAAAACAAAATTATCATTCTAATTATAATAAGAAAGATTTCAATGATATCTTATCTTGGAATATTGTTTTATATTTAATATTTTTTTATTTATTTAATATTTTATAAGCTATAAGGTGTTGTTTGATTCGTGTGACAACCCGAATTTTTCGGTCAATACTATTTAAATTAACTTCTCCGTTTATCGCGAATTAATCCATTTTACTATTATTTAAGAATAATAATAATAATACTAATAATACTAATAATAATAGTAATAATAATAATATTAGCAATAAAAATTTTATTAAAAACTTAACTCTAATAAACCTTTGTATTGAAAATGCAATTAATGAAACTTGTTTTAAATACTTTTCACATAAAATAATAAAGTTTCATAAGTTGGGGGAACATTTGTGTAATTGTTTTAAAAAAACCCACCCCCACCGTCGACCACCCTGTTTCTCCGGCCGATCTCCGGCCGTAATCCGGCGAAGACCAAACATCCCAAAAACACGGAATTGACTCGATTGAACCTTCCCGACACCTTCGGATGAACGGTTCGAACCTGAGGCCCACAATTAATTGAAAAATCTCAGTGCAATCTATACCAAACCCACTGAACCACTTTTGGCCGAAAGCTTAACCATTATCGAGCACTGAACATTAATAATGAACAAAGTAAACACACACTAACAATCGTCTGACTATTTAAAAGCTTCCATCGATTTCAATTTCATACAAAAACACACAAACGAATCAATTCAATTCACCTTCTTCTTCGGACCTGCAACTCAATCAAAGGACCTGTGCGGAGCAACATTTGTTGCAATTGATAGAGGGCTATTGGTCATAATCGTGTGGGGAAGCTTACTGTGCGATTAATTTGATTAACACCATCGTTTGGGCATCAATCGAACATCAAGAAGCTGCGACCTGTTCATCGTGGTATTCACCTTCATTTAGAATCCAATTATGGTAATTAAACACACCTATATGCTCGATTTTGGATGGGGATCAAAAGCCCGATAAATATTTTCTTTAACATAATCGATTGGTAGATCAATTTGGGATTGATCGATGTTAGGGTTCTTGCGGATTGGGGATGATTGCAGGTTGTGTTTATAACAAATTCGAACCGAAAAATAACGCGGCTATAAGCCTTTGGTTCACCGGTTTACTGCCCCTTTCACATCCTTGAGGTCCCGGGTTCGAACCCGGGCAACCTCAATTAATTTTTTTAAAGCCTTTCTCAATATTTAAAAATATACAAAAATTATAAAAAATTATAAAAATAAATTTTAAAAACTTCCTTTATTTTAAAAGTCATCTAAGTAATTTTTATAAAATTTATTTATTAAAAATACCTTAATAATATTTATAAAATATTATTTATAAATATTATAAATAGCCATTTTATAAAAATAGACTTTAAATAAGGGGTTAAATCACTAAATTATTATTTAGGGTCAAACATTATCTATATATATCATTGTTTAAAGCATGAATATCAATATACATATATATATATGTATATATATAAAGGCTATTTAAACTTGTATTTAAACTTTAAGGTTTCCTTTTTATTTCTTTAAAATGATCAAATAGTATATTTCACTTTCATGGGATCACAACATAACCGCTTATATCATTTTATGTAAATTAAAACCCCTAAATATCAAATGAAACCCTAATCCTAGATTTAACGTTAATCGTATTATTAAACCTAAATCTTGTAACATATATATATATATATATATATATATATATATATATATATATATATATATATATATATATCTATTTGTGTGCGTGTTGCGCGTCAAACCTAACCGACCCGAATACGACCAAATGTATCTATTCGCGTTGAACAAATTTTAAAGACTTAATTACAATTAATAATAGGTGTTGATCGTGTTTGATCGGCATTACTCTTATTCTTTGAAGCTCTTGTTCATTTCATTACATCAATTCAAGGTGAGTTTCACGGCCCCTTTTTACTTTCTTTCCTTTTGGGGGAGAAAACATGCAAACATATTTTATGAATGGTTTTAGTATTATTGATATCGCCTGTTACGTTAGTACAAACACACAAACAGTCCTGACACTCTCGAACCGTTAGTAATGGGATTAGCGAGGTAATACTGAGTAGTACTACTGGGTCTGACAAACCCCGCCCGGGCTAGTCGCGCTAGCTTGATTGGAGGTCAAACGGGTGCATTATTGACCTAACATTTGTCACTGTCTTGCGAGATGTGACGGGGAAACACAAACATATAGGACACGCAAACAGTCAGCTTCGGTTCGAAACGCTAAGTAACATGATTATAGGCTAGCTACCTATCGATATGCTTTAATTACTAAACCATTCGGACAGTCGAACAGTTACAAACAGTCGAACAGTTACAAACAATCGAACAGTTATGAACAGTCGAACAGTTACAAACAGTCGAACAGTTACAAACAGTCGAACAGTTACAAACAGTCGAACAGTTACAGACAGTCGAACAGTTACAAACATTTTTGTCTGAGATAAAACCTGTGAACTCACCAACTTTATGTTGACACACTTTAGCATGTTTTCTCAGGTAACAGGAACGCGTAATCTCATGATGCATGATTAAGGAACGCACTCAGGACATGCATTCATCAGATCCATTTATATTGCATTAAACATTGTTTTGATTTAACATTTCAGACTTTCAGTATTGTTTACATTTCGTTATTCGCTTCCGCACTATTATTCATTTCTGTTATGTTACTTTGATTTAAGTCAAACGTATATTTTTAAACTCATATAGTGTCGTTTGATATGACCGTGTCTGAGATCCTGGTATGTCACACGCCTAACGGTAAAACCCCGTTTGTGGAAATTGAGGGTGTGACAGATTGGTATCAGAGCCACTGGTTATAGAGAACTAGGATTGCATTTGCATCTAGACTATAGCCTTAGACACAACACTAGTACTGCATAGACACTCTTACATGATTGCAACTATTTTACGAACATTCTCCTGGCATGCTAACAGTACATCACAGAACGATCAAACATTACCCATTTGTGTGACACATAGACACCTGTATTCTGGATTTCCAGGAAAAATGCCTCCGGGCTAAGGCAAGCATATCGTATAAATCTCATTGCGAGACCAGTTATGCTTACCTGGGGATTTCTGGGATGAGTGATAAACTATGGTCAATATACACAAATATCTATGTCACCTGTATCATCCTCGACTAACCGAGGGGCAGGGAGTCCCGCTCGCTCACTTCCAACATCTACATATGATCCTTCACTCTCGGAGTGAAACAACGACAACTCGAACCTAGCATCACCACTTGGGTACATGGAACTTTTTTTTCTAACACACACGATAAACCTAATGATGACAAACAAGGAGAACAACACACAATACTTTTCAAACTCTATCGTACTCATTTCTATTTCCCACATGCCCTATCATCTTCGCTAGTCTTAACAGATAGCACTCGGTACTTGACAAGGTATGTTATCACGAATGGGAGGAACCATGAGTGATCATGCAAAGCAAGTTAGAATCACGGGTGCACACGTAATTGTGATTTGTCGTGCATGAGAATTCTGGTAACTCTATTAGGTGATAACGGTCATAATCAGTACAAATTCTCATTTCTAAACTTGGAGACATGAGGTCTCGGTTCTCATGAAACCTCACTATCGATATGCAAACAAATCATTCATTCCTACTAGTATGAAAGTTCTCATTTACCCCGAGCCTTAATGAGACTCGTGTTATGACATTAGCCCTAGTCTCTATAAGACGTGCTCTTTTTAGCATTTCAGTGTTCGTGTAACACTATCCATCTACATTGTGCCAGATCTTCAAAAGTTACAATAAAGTGATAATTTTCTTGACGCGTGTAGTCCTTGTTCACTGGATTGATCTTAAGACTTAGAGTCTCGGAAATTTAGCGTTCTAGCATTCATTTCATTTGATATCTAAGCATACGTTACATTTGTTTGTCTCCCTGGCGGTGGGAATCCAATCAGATTTTTCCGGCTTACTACGCTTGGCGTAGGACCAAAAAGCAAGACATTATGACGACCCCGTCCAATATATCTCAGCCTTTCCATTATGAGCAACAGGTGCAACTATCCCTCCCAATGATTTATGCAATAAGAACATTTGAGGGCACTGTAGAGAAATTTGCACATAGCTTTAAGAACCGTCGTGTGAACATCTAGGCCAAGTCTCCTCAACCACAAGTAACACACAAAGGATGGTATAAGTGCAGACAACCGGTGTATTTAAGGAGAAACTTTCCAAGGCTCAAGAAGACAGGAAACCGACAGATATGATAGTTCTGCTTTAGCATTATCTCATTCGAGTGTCGATGGAAGTTTCATACCTAGTAACTTGAGTGGACTGCTAAAGGTAGTTCTTACCAGCTTAAGTTCTAGAATATACCATAGAAGTAACCGATGGTAGAACTATAACCGCCACCATATGCTTAACAATTGTAATCTAGGTTTTTCTAGATATTCGTTCGATATAAATCTGATTTCCTATGGTATCTTCGATATCGTAGCCGGCATAGATTGGTGGTCCAGGAAACAAGCCGAAATCATTTGTTGTGAGAAACTTATTCGATTACCTTTGCCTAATAGAGAGATACTCAAGGTCGAAGGCAATAAGAGTGGTGCTGTGTCGGCATCATCTCTTACATGAAGACTCAGAAGTGTTTAAGGAAAGGGAACTCAGCGATTCTAGCCCTAGTTACTGACTTGGAAAAATTTCAATTGTTAAAGATTTTCCTGGGGTATTCCCCAAGAACTTGCCTGACCTTCCTCCACACAGGCAAGTAGAGTTTCAGATCGAGTTGACCCCAGGAGCTGCCCTTATCACTCAGGTGCCGTACCGCTTGGCACCGAACGAACTCCCAGAATTGTCGAAATAGTTGTAGGAACTGTTAGACAAGGGTTTCATACATCCAAATTCTTCACCTTGGAGAGCGTCTGTGCTATTCGTGAAGAAGAAGATGGAATTCCTACCTCTCGGGGTACTTTGTCTAGGCAAGGTGTAGATGGTGATTTGATTCGATCATTGAATCCATTTACTTGACTCGAAACCCTTGAGATGAGTGATCACTGATAAGTACGTGTGTCTTCAATAAGGTTATGGCTGACCTCATATCTTGGGAAATCCATGTATTGTGAATCGAATGTTCACATCTCATTGTGATATCAATCATTTTTGTCCTTGATTTCGTCTTCCCGATTTAAACCATCCAAGATTTGAACACCATCATAACAAATTCTGCTATCTCGAACTTTGATCTTAAGCTTGAAAGCATGATTTTTCCTTTGTTACACTGATGTAACTTGTAACTCTAAATGGTAGGGTTAGGTCGTGCTTTTTATACTGACAAACTCCATAAATTGAAAAAGCTGATGTCATACCTTATGACATTAGGCCAAATAGAATTAAGGACACTGGGAAAATCTAGTGAGTAGTAGAAAGAAGTTGGAGGGTCGAACAAGCAATCTAGCGGTAAGGTAGACAAGAATGCCAATGTTGTGAACCTAGCTATGTTGGTTAATACGATTAAGCTAACATGCGTTAAACAGACACATTAAGAAGGTTGGAGTTCCGACCATTACCATAAAGTGTGCCCTAGGTCGAATAGGACTACAGGACAAGTTAGAAACAATCAGAATTAGGAAATGGCTATAACTAGAAAGTAAGAATAGTTAAATTATGGAAATAAAGGTCATATAAATCAAGGTAATACATTACGTGGACATACATTTACGACTGAAGCAAGCCACATTCGACAAGACTAAATGTTGTTACATGTGCGTACCTTATCATCAATAGTTACACATCTATTTGATACCAGGGTTGATAATAAGTTTGGATTCTTCTGGAATTATTCTTTAACTTAGCATTAACCCTAGTTATTTAGAAATTATTTACTCTGTTAAAATGACCAATGGTAATAATTAGAGGTTACACAAAAGTACACGAAGATCATGTCCTTGACATAGACTTAAAACCGTATGAATTGGTTATCGAAGAATGAAACCAAGATAGTCCGTCAGGAGAAGGTGATTCGACCTATCAAACCAAAGCATGATCTCTGAACCTGAAAGGAGACCCAATCGTTTTAGGTTGATTTTTATTCTAAGCTTGGAGCACTTAGATTCTTAAATCGATTACTCTCCCTTTATCCTCATGTTTTGACCTAGCTATACGGAATCATTTATTCCTTATCTATCGACTTTCATTTTGAGTTATCATCAAAACGTGATTGTGCGATGGTAGCCTTCCTAAACAATCTCTCTGCTAAAGATGTTATCAACTTATGACTTTCTAGTCATACAAATGTTCTCAGCTGTGCTTATGGTTTGTGAACTGCGTATGTAAACTTACTTGGATATTGCTACCTTGCAAAACAAGTTTACAAATACCTTTTCTATTGTCCGCGTCACTTCTTGAATCGCTTTTGAATCCTTAACCTTGAAAATCATTAAAATTCTATTTTGGATTTGAGCAACAAGACTCGTTATTATCCTCATTGCGATGTGGATATAAAGGTTCATAAACCTTCGTAACTTGTAGACATGGGTTTGGCCTAAAGGAAAAGACGTAACTTGGTATGTGTCCAAGTGTCTTACCTTCACATATGACAAGACCTAACCTCCGTGTTCCCGTAAAATCTCCTGTTTAACTTTTCATTCACTAAATGCTTCTTATTTTAAAGATCATGATGACAATTGGTATATTATATACCAATTGACTAATCTCATATGGACTCATATGGAATAACGGGTCGAGAAATTGACCTGTATCTGTTCAAATATTTGTAAACCGTGGTATGACATTAATACATCGAGTGTCATTTTGAACGGTTGATTCATTTTCTGATTTTAATGATATCCTTAACCATCATCGTGAACTCATTCCAAGATCTTCGCATAGCGTATTATTCTTAGACCGATGGTTGGTCAAAGAGAAATACATATTCATAAGATATGCGCTAAGATCGTTTCATATGGTGACGTTTCGAATTCCTAAATTCCGACGGATAACCTTTCTCATCATTGTTGGTCTTATCTTGATTTCTAGACATCACCTTACCACGAAATAAAATACTGAAAATTATGGATCCGAGAATCAAACAACTCAAGCAGCCGGGTACCCATTGTCAAAGTCCACTGGGAATCTAAACGTGGCCCAGAATTCACCTGGGAACGCGAGGACCAAATGAAGAAGAAGTATCCACAACTATTCAACAATCAGACTTCCACTTCATAGGAAATCCAAGAAACCCAAATGAGCTGAACACTCTTCTATTGAACCTGACGTTCGGTGTTATTGTATCCTAATTTTCGTGACGTTCGGTGTTATTGTATCCTAATTTTCGGGATGAAAATTCCTTCAACAAGGGGATAATGTCACAACCCGAATTTTTCGGTCAATACTATTTAAATTAACTTCTCCGTTTATCACGAATTAATCCATTTTACTATTATTTAAGAATAATAATAATAATACTAATAATAATAATAGTAATAATAATAATATTAGAAATAAAAATTTTATTAAAAACTTAACTCTAATAAACCTTTGGGTTGAAAATGCAATTAATGAAACTTGTTTTAAATACTTTTCACATAAAATAATAAAGTTTCATAAGTTGGGGGACCATTTGTGTAATTGTTTTAAAAAAACCCACCCCCACCGTCGACCACCCTGTTTCTCGGCCGATCTCCGGCCGTAATCCGGCGAAGACCAAACATCCCAAAAACACGGAATTGAGTCGATTGAACCTTCCCGACACCTTCGCATGAACGGTTCGAACCTGAGGCCCACAATTAATTGAAAAATCTCAGTGCAATCTATACCAAACCCACTGAACCACTTTCGGCCGAAAGCTTAACCATTATCGAGCACTGAACATTAATAATGAACAAAGTAAACACGCACTAACAATCGTCTGACTTTTTAAAAGCTTCCATCGATTTCAATTTCATACAAAAACACACAAACGAATCAATTCAATTCACCTTCTTCTTCGGACCTGCAACTCAATCAAAGGACCTGTTCGGAGCAACATTTGTTACAATTGATAGAGGGCTATTGGTCTTAATCGTGTGGGGAAGCTTACTGTGCGATTAATTTGATTAACACCATCGTTTGGGCATCAATCGAACATCAAGAAGCCGCGACCTGTTCATCGTGGTATTCACCTTCATTTCGAATCCAATTCTGGTAATTAAACACACCTATATGCTTGATTTTGGATGGGGATCAAAATCCCCATAAATATTTTCTTTAACATAATCGATTGGTAGATCAATTTGGGATTGATCGATGTTAGGGTTCTTGCGGATTGGGGATGATTGCAGGTTGTGTTTATAACAAATTGGAACCGAGAAATAACGCGACTATAAGACTTTGGTTCACCGGTTTACTGCCCCTTTCACATCCTTGAGGTCCCGGGTTCGAACCCGGGCAACCTCAATTAATTTTTTTAAAGCCTTTCTCAATATTTAAAAATATACAAAAATTCTGAAAAATTATAAAAATAAATTTTAAAAACTTCCTTTATTTTAAAAGTCATCTAAGTAATTTTTATAAAACTTATTTATTAAAAATACCTTAATAATATTTATAAAATATTATTTATAAATATTATAAATAGCCATTTTATAAAAATAGACTTTAAATAAGGGGTTAAATCACTAAATTATTATTTAGGGTCAAACATTATGTATATATATCATTGTTTAAAGCATGAATATTAATATATATATATATATATGTGTGTATATATATAAAGGCTATTTAAACTTTAAGGTTTCCTTTTTATTTCTTTAAAATGATCAAATAGTATATTTCACTTTCATGGGATCACAACATAACCGCTTATATCATTTTATGTAAATTAAAACCCCTAAATATCAAATGAAACCCTAATCTAGATTTAACGTTAATCGTATTATTAAGCCTAAATCTTGTAACATATATATATATATATATATATATATATATATATATATATATATATATCTATTTGTGTGCGTGTTGCGCGTCAAACCTAACCGACCCGAATCCGACCAAATGTATCTATTCGCGTTGAACACATTTTAAAGACTTAATTACAATTAATAATAGGTGTTGATCGTGTTTGATCGTGCATTACTCTTATTCTTTGAAGCTCTTGTTCATTTCATTACATCAATTCAAGTTGAGTTTCACGGCCCCTTTTTACTTTCTTTTCTTTTGGGGGAGAAAACATGCAAACATATTTTATGTATGGTTTTAGTATTATTGATATCGCCTGTTACGTTAGTGCAAACACACAAACAGTCCTGACACTCTCGAACCGTTAGTAATGGGATTAGCGAGGTAATACTGAGTAGTACTACTGGGTCTGACAAACCCCGCTCGGGCTAGTCGCGCTAGCTTGATTGGAGGTCAAACGGGTGCATTATTGACCTAACATTTGTCACTGTCTTGCGAGACGTGACGGGGAAACACAAACATATAGGACACGCAAACAGTCAGCTTCGGTTCAAAACGCTAAGTAACATGATTATAGGCTAGCTACCTATCGATATGCTTTAATTACTAAACCATTCGGACAGTCGAACAGTTACAAACAGTCGAACAGTTACAAACAGTCGAACAGTTACGAACAGTCGAACAGTTACAAACAGTCGAACAGTTACAAACAGTCGAACAGTTACAAACAGTCGAACAGTTACAAACATTTTTGTCTGAGATAAAACCTGTGAACTCACCAACTTTATGTTGACACACTTTAGCATGTTTTCTCAGGTAACAGGAACGCGTAATCTCATGATGCACGATTAAGGAACGCACTCAGGACATGCATTCATCAGATCCATTTATATTGCATTAAACATTGTTTTGATTTAACATTTCAGACTTTCAGTATTGTTTACATTTCGTCATTCGCTTCCGCACTATTATTCATTTCTGTTATGTTACTTTGATTTAAGTCAAACGTATATTTTTAAACTCATATAGTGTCGTTTGATATGACCGTGTCTGAGATCCTGGTATGTCACACGCCTAACAGTAAAACCCCGTTTGTGGAAATTGAGGGTGTGACAATTCGCAAAATGTTTAACGAAAAAATTTGAATTGGAATTATAATGGATTCTTGTTAAAATTAACAAGTTGTTTGGTTAGTAAATTTTCAGTGGAATTAAATGTTAATTTTTAACTATTGAATTGGATTGTTGAACATTATAATGTATAATTGAAAGAAAAATGAATTATAATGAATAAGAAAATGAATTATAATGAATGTGAAAATATTTTCTAATTTAAATTTTATTCCTTAACCAATCAAATATGATTTTTGAAAAGGAATATTTCAATTTAATTTCAATTTTAATTTTAATGAATTTTTTGAACCAAACGATGCCTAAAATTTTATTTAGTATTCTATAAAAAATGTTTTAACGCCATATCTTACATGATTGCTAATAGTTTATTGAATTTTGTATTTGTTAGGTGGAATTCTTGTTAGATATGGAATAATTGACTATCATTATTGCCTAAAATGAAATATTTTAAAGTCATTTTATATTTTATAGATTATTTCAAATGAATACGGCTACGGTCGATGATAATAATACACCTTTATTTTTAATTTGATATTATTATTATTATACTTTTTTTCATTACATCTTTTATCATTGAGGTTTAATTGACTTGTTATTGTAGCCTTGTAGGAGATAAGGACTACATTTTTCTTTGTACTACAAATATTCAAACATTATACTTGGCATTTTACAATCAATCACAGCAATTGAAAAAATTCATTGCTAAATAAATAATACTTTTTTTTCTTTTTTTTTCATAAAGCATATTCCTCCAGCTTAATTTTCATATTAAATGGCTGGAAGAACAATATCTGTGAAATATATTTAAATTAATTCAAGGAAAAAAGTCAAATAATATATTTGTGAGGTGGGGTATATGCTAAATTGCTCATATTTCAAACATTATAAAATACAAAAAGACAAATTTTGATTAAAGAATGGTTTTCTTGCTCATCATGAAAAGATTGTAGATATTAAAATTAAATAAGTACATATGTAAGTATTAAGTTTTTGTGTTAAGACTATGACTATATGTACCACTATATTTTTTCTTTGACCTAATATTTTATTTTTACAGAATAGCAAATGCGTTGTAGTTTATAAATGACATGTACTCTTGGTTTTCACAAATAGCAAGTTTAAGTTTAGGGGTTGCATATTAAGTTAACCATAAATGGAAAAAAGTTCTGTAAATATATGATAATCATCAACGTTAAATTACCAAAAAGTTTAATTAGGGAACGATACGTAAACCACGTAACTACATGTTTTTCTCCTGCCACTTTTCTAATTCTTAAATTAAGGGTACGTTGGGGGCTTCTAAATTGTGTCAAAGTAATTTAGGCATAAGTTATTGTTGTTTTGTATGTTTAGTCAGATAATTTAGTTTAATTGGATTGACTAACGACTAATTTGGTCATAGTATCCATCAAACAATTCAGGAGTTGTGGAGTGCAAACTTGTTTAGTTTATTATGATATTCGGAATTGAAAACCTTATTAGGGGCGAAACCTTTAAGTAATAGGGGTTTCAAGGGGGCAACCCTTGGCGGGGGTGGGAGGGGATAGTGTTCCTGGGAGCGGGGTCCAAGGGGCGGTAGCCACTTGCGGAGTCCAAGTGGCAGAGCCCCTGACTGGGGTCGAGCTGTCTTTGGTGGGTTTTAAGATCATGTGAAACTCGAGGGATAAAAAGTGTATTATTTGAATATGAAAACTACCAAATTCCCTGCAAATATTCATTTTGAAACATTTTGTCATCCTGTTCTTTCTTTTGGTTCACGAAAATCACACAACAAAACGTACTAATTCTTGATCTCGTCTGAGTCATATATGATTGATTTATTCCGGTGAACCACCGACTAATTACAATCTAAAAGTAATCTTCACGAATTTCAAATTATCCAAGTTTGATTTCAAATATTATACAAAGATCGAAATTATCTATTGTTGAAAATGACGGATGGAGACTTTGTGAAAGACATGACAAGCAAACTCGTAAAATTGGACAAGTTTGAAAGACAAGACTTTCAAAGATGGCAAAAGATTATGCATTTACTGTTAACTACTTTGAAGGTTGTGTATGTTCTAAGTACCCCCATACTAGAATTGAAAAAAAAAACGAGACTCTGTAACATACTAGGAGACAACGCAAGTGGGAGAACAATAAATACATCTATCATGGTCACATCTTAAATAATATGTCTTATTTCCTGTTTGATATCTATCAAAATGTTGAATCTGAAAAATAACGATGAGATTCTATTGAATCCAAATATATTGAAGAAGAATCTTCAAGTAATAAATTTTTAGTTAGTAATTTTATAAATTACAAGATGATTGATTCAAGGCCTATTATGGAACAATATAATAAACTATTAAGGATTCTAGGATAGTTTGTTCAACATAATAGAAATATGGATGAATCCACCTCGGTTTCTAGGATAATTGACAATCTGACTCCTTCTTGAAAAGATTTCAAACATCTTTGAAACATAAAAAGGAGGAATCGATTCTGGTCCAACTTGGTAGTCACTTCAGAATTGAAGAGTCTTTAAGGGCTCAATATAGTCATAAAGTCAAGGATAAAACCATGGTTGGGCCTTCACAAAGAAACATGATGGAAGAAGGTGAATCATCAAAGAATGTCAACAAGTTTAAAAGAAAAGTAAAGTTTAAACTTAACAACAATAACAAAGGTCCCAACAAAAAACCAAAGTTAGCATATAGGGAGTGTGGCAAAACTGATCATTCCAAAAAGGATTGTCAAGTTGGTAAAGGCAAGACGGGCAATGTTACAACTAAACCAATCAAGGGACTAGGAAATGTGAACCTTATATTTCTTTTGAAAAATGTTTATTATTAAAAAAGTGTTGTATGTACCCGGGATTCAAAATAAATTGTTGTCTGGTATTATGTTAAATAATGATGGTTACAAATAAGTGTTGGAAAGTGAAAAGTATATCTTGTCAAGACATGATACTTTTATTGGATTTGGTTATCTATGCAATGGTATGTTTATGTTGAATTTAGATATTTCTTTTGGTAATGAATCAGTTTGTATGGCTTTAACTAGTTCTACTAATAATATAAACAAATTAAATTATGGCATGCTAGACTAGACATGTTTATTATAAAAGGTTAAAATATATGTATAATATGAGTTTAATCTCTGCTATTGATATGAAAAAAGAAAATACAAGACATGTATGTTGACTAAGATAAGTAGACAATCTTTAAAGATGTTAATAGGAAAGTAAAGTTTTAGATCTCATACATAGTGATTTATGTGACTTGCATGCTACATCATCGTTAGGTAATAAAAAGTATGTTATTACATTTATTAATGATTCCTCTAGATTTTGTTGTGTTTATTTATTACATGCTAAGGATAAAGCTCGTGAAATTTTTAATATTTATAAACAAGAGGTAGAGCTTCATGAAAATAGATTGATTAAAACTTTTCATACTAATAGAGGAGAAGAGTATTATGATTCAGTGTATTTTCAATCCACTAGAATAATAATCAGACTACATCTCCTTAAACACTAAAACAAAATGGTGTAGCAGGAAAAAAAATAAGACTTTAAAAGAAATGATTAATTTTATGTTGTCTTATTCAGGCATGAGTGAATGATTTTAGGGTGAGGCGATGTTAATAGCATGTTATCTATTGAATAGAATTCCTAATAAAAAGAATAAGATTATCTAGTTTAAACTTTGGTACAAAAAGCCACCAAACATGAGTTATGTTAGAGTTTGAAGATGTATAGCTGTTGTGAGGCTTACCGAACTCAAAATGAAAAATTTAAGTGAAAAAGGTATAGATTGTATCTTTATTGGATATGGTCAGCATTCCAAGGCCTATAGGTTATTGTCTTAGAACCTAATAATTATGTATCTGTAAACTTAGGTGTAGAGTCAAGAGATGTAATATTTGATAAAGAAAGATTAACTTTTATACCTAGACCAAAGGACGTGACTTATAGTTGGAAGGTTTCTCAAACTGATAGCACATTTGGTAGTAATTTGGTTAATATCGAAAATGTACCTGCCACTAGAACTGAACCCAAAAAAAAGCATAAGAGTAAGAAAAGCTAAGTTTTTTTATGATGATTTTCAACTTTATTTATCGAAGGATCAAGAAATGAGATTGAATCGCAATATCAATATTGTTTTAATTTTGAGTAGGATCCAAAGATATATAGTGAAGTTATGGCTTCTAGAGATGTTAAATTTTGAAAAGAAGCAATCTAAGATAAGATGAATTCTATTATACAAAATAATACTTGAAAGTTGGCTGATTTACCTCCTAGATATAAACCACTGGGGTGTAAATAGATCTTTAAAAAGAAAATGAAGGTGGATGGTAGCATAAATAAGTTTAAAGATAGATTATTTATCCAAGGCCTTAGATAGAAAGAAGATATTGATTTATTTGATACTTATGCTCCTGATGCTACAATTTCTACTATTAGATTGTTATTATCACTTACAACTATACACAATCTTGTGATTCACCAAAATGGATGTGAAAACTGTATTATTAAATGGTGAATTGGATGAGGAGATTTACATGAAACAAACCAAGACTTTGTTATACCTAGTAATGAGAATAAAGTTTGTAAGTTGATTAAATCTTTATATGGTCTGAAGCAAACACCAAAACTATGGCATTAAAAGTTTGATGATCGATGTTGTGTTGTCTAATGGTTTTGTGTTAAACCAAGCAGACAAGTGTATACATAGTAAGTTTGATACTTCTAGTAAAAGAGTTATTATTTGCTTATATGTAGACTACATATTAATCTATGGTACTGATCAAAATCAAGTTGATAAAACTAAACAATTATTGTCATTTTAGTTTGCTGTGAAAAACATGTGAGAGACTGAAGTGATCCTTGCTATAGGAGGTTGAAGTCTAACTTTTTATTAGTTCTTTTGAAAAATTACATATGCATGTTCAAGAGGAAAAAGCTACCTATACGAGCATAAAGTTTAGCCGCTTCAAGAAATTTGGACTTAGATTTGATATGCTTATAAAGGATAAGGACACAAGCCTAGTAAAATACATTTTTTAAGTTTCTTACTTAAATAATAGATTCTTTTACAACAAGGTAGGAAAAAAAACCTATTTGAATTAGGTACTACTTGAAACATGTTATTTGCTTACTACTGTTTTATAAATCCTTATGATAGGACAATTTTGTCGTAGCCCGATATATCTAGTAAAAGCACACGCACATTTTAAAATCTTATCCTTTCATATACTACTAATATTCAAAATTTCATACATTATCAAACAAAAACTTTTAAAAACAATTACAGCAAAAGATAGCTTTTAATAGTTAATTACTTAATTATATCGATATGTGATTTTTAAAAGTAGTTACTTCATAAGCTATGTTTAAAATCATTATTATATTTAGATAATTAAAATAAATAATATATCATTAAATGTATTTTCATGTAGTTATCTTTCATTTAAATTATTTTATCAAGTGTTTCAAATAAAATTTTCTCATATCATAGCTTTATAAAGAGCGTGCATTGTGATATCATTTAAATGTTGTGTAAAAATCAATAAAGTAGGGACAACTTTGCTTTTTAGGTATCTGTTTGCACATACTTAAAACCAACTAAACTAAAATAATTAGTGTTTTAATATATTATAATACTAGCTATAGTAACCCGTGTGTTACACGGGTTGAATAAATAAAAAATTAATATAATAAAATTTATTAATTATAAAATAATATTTTAAGATATAATATCACTGAAATTATGTATTAGAAATGACTGTAAGTTATAAATAGTGATGTCAACTTTTAAAACTTTATTTTTTTCAATAAAATAAGTAAACGTTTTGTTCTAAAACAAACCGTATAAAAATGTCATTTTTAAAAATTTTCTTATTATAACTCTTAAATTTAATTATTTTTGGTTTTAAAAAAATTACTTTTTAAAAATACCAATTTTAAATATCTCGTATTTTTAAAAAAGTCTTATGCTTTAAATAAATTTATTATTTTATAAAAAAAATTATTTATTTAGAAATAACATTAATAAATAGATCTCTTTATTAATTTATGACTAAATTACAGAAATTATCCTTTAACTATGTTGAAAATTATGGATCTTGTCCTTTAACTTTCTAAATTACACTGGCTATCCTTTTTATTAAACGTTCTTTCACTTAATACCCTTTGTACTAACATCCGTTAAAAGCTTCTGTTAAGCCCAGTCACGCCCCTCTCACGTGAGGGGCAATTTCGTCCTTTTAAACCTTTAAATGTTGCAGACTATCCAAATACATCTTCACTAAATTCACTTCATCCTTACTAATCTTCCCACGGAAATCATCCATGGCTCCTAACTATCTGATACGGCAACATCTACAACAAGAGGAGATTGATGCTTTCTATGGTAAGTGGATATTTTGATCAAGATTGCATTTTTAAGTTTTTTGTTTACATGCGAAATGTCTAATAATTTGTTGTCATTCTCAAATGGCAGTGGGTTTTCCTCATCTATTTTCTATAAAATTGCATCATGGTGGTGTGTTCACACGGTTTCCAGGTAGATCATACGTTGAAGGGATTTCAAATTTTGTTGATATGCTTGATATTGATAAGTTTTCTGTACATGAGTTGGATGTTGTTATGGGCATATTAGGTTATGAAGCAGACGTCACTAGGTTTTACCATTATCTAGTGCCTGAGTCTGATTTAGATTTTGGTCTTAGGGCTTTGGGGAGTCATGCAGATGTGTTAGGGTTTTTAAAATATGTGTCTGTGCATAAGCTTCTTAATGTGTATGTTGAATTTGAAACAACAAATATGCATACTTACTTTTGCTCTCCATCTAAGGTTAGAATTGAAGAGCTTAGTGATGAACAAGTAATGATTATGGAAATGGCTAATGTCAGTAGATGTAGATTGTTCTTAGGGTGGACTGATGATACTGGTGAAAGTAGTGTCCAACAAGATCAAATTGAAATTGGTTTAGATGATCCAAACTTTGATCCTTTCTTTGGTAGTGGTAATGAACAAGTTGATGGCATTGATGGGAATGAAGAAGCGCACATTGGAAATGATTATAATATAGATGGTAATGAAGGAGAGCATGTTGAAGCAAATGAAAGAGAACAGTGGAATAATATAGATGGTAATAAAGGAGAGCATGTTGATGATCTAGATGGTAACACAGGAGAGCATGTTGATGATCTAGATGGTAACACAGGAGAGCATGTTGATGATCTAGATGGTAACACAGGAGAGCATGTTGATGATCTAGATGGTAACACAGGAGAGCATGTTGATGATCTAGATGGTAACACAGGAGAGCATGTTGATAATCTAGATGAGAATGAAGCATTACATGTTGATAATGAAAGTGATGAGGATGATAGTGATTTCAATGTAGATGATGGAAACAATATTGATGATGTAGAGGTTGATATGACAGATTTTAGGGTGCATGTTGATGATGATGTTGAAAATGATGCCAATGTAAATGATAATGCAGATGGTTGTGAGATATATATTGATGAAATAGATAATGAACAATTTTGTAGTGGATCAGAGTCTGATGAGAATGGTAGTAGGATTAGAAAAAGAAGATTAAGGACCATAAGGAAGGAGAATGAAAACAGATCAAGGTTCTATCTTGGTCAAATGTTTGGAACTAAAGAAGAAACAAAAAAAGTTGATTAGAGAACATGTTGTTGAAACAAGAAGACAATTAAGAATTCTAAAGGATGATAGGAAGAGGGTTAGAGCTGTTTGTTGGGGTGATATTCCCAGATTTGAGTCTACAGATGGGGTCCACATGGAAAGTGAAGTTGGGTCTAGCAGTTATAGTAAAGGTAAAGGACCAAAACCGAAAAATGTTGGAGGCAGAGGAAAAAAGACAAACCCATAACAGTATTTATGCCCTTGGGTGCTTTTACTTTCCAAAGAATCTAGATCAGACACATGGGTGGTCAAAACCTTGATAGATGAGCATAAATGCCTTCAAAGCAGGCATATTAAAGCATGTACAGCAACTTTTCTTTCTAAACAACTTATGGATCAATTAGAGGAAAATCCTAATATTCCAGTGAAAGCAGTTCAAGAGCAGTTTCAGAGAAGGTATGAGGTTGGAGTTTCTCAGATGAAGGCTTTCAGGGCCAAGAACATAGCTATGGTCCAGATCCATGGTGATTATAGCTCTCAGTATGGTTTGCTTAGAGATTATATGGAGGAATTGATAAACACAAATCCTGGTACAACAGTGAAATTGGAGGTTGAGCCATCAACAGACCCAACAGTGAACACAGACGATTCAAGAGAGTGTATGTGTGTTTAGGTTCTTTAAAACAGGGATTCAAAGCAATTGGGAGAGATCTATTAGGCCTTGATGGGGCCTTCATGAAAGGTCCCTTTCTAGGCCAAGTTCTTACTGCAGTGGGTATTGACCCAAATAATGGTATTTATCCACTTTCTTATGCCATAGTAGAAACTGAAACTTTCAACTCTTGGACATGGTTTCTAGAATGCCTTGGTGATGATCTGGACTTAGAGAGGAACTCAAACTTCACATTTATAAGTGATAGGCAGAAGGTATTCCTATGTGCTTTAATTTGTTTATATTTATAGCTAATATTTCTATTCAATCTTTTATAACTCATATCATTTCATATTGTTTTATTATGTTCAAACAGGGCATTATACCTGCATTGGCTAAGGTATTCCCATGTGCAGAACATAGATACTGTCTCAGACATATCAATGAGAATATGAGACAAACTTTCAAAGGAAAAGTGTACAAGGATTTTCTATGGAAAATTGCCACAGCTACAACACCTGTTAGATTTGAAAAGGAAATGGATAAGCTGAAGAAGTTTAATAAGGATGCACATGTGTGGTTATCTAAAATACCACCCAAACACTGGGCAAGATCACACTTTTCAGGTAAGAATATAGTACATCAGGCTTTCATTACTAAATCATTACATATACCTGTCTAAAATAGTTGTTTGATTATAGGTAGGGCAATCTCAGATGTCATGCTTAATACATGTGTGAAGTTATGAATTCCAAGATTTTAGATGGTAGGGACAAACCCATAATCACTGTTTTAGAGTACATAAGGGAGTATTTGATGAGGAGAATAGTGAATATGCTTAAAGTTATAAATAGAAGTGATGGTTTATTAACACCATATGCTACTAAATTGTTTGAGGCAATCAGGAAGGATGCTACCAGGTTAGTAGGTCATTATAAAAGTATGAATGATTTTAAAATTGAAATCATATGCTACTAATATGTTCTATTAAAAACTTATTGATAGGTATACTGTGATTGGAATGGGGAAGAACACTATCAAGTATGTGGACCATTTGGAGATCAGTGTGTGGTGAACATGAGTCAGAGAAGCTGTGCATGTAGAAGATGGGAACTCACTGGCATACCATGCAAACATGCAGTGGCAGCCATCTGGAACAAAGCTGCAAATAGACAATCAGTTGGCTTACCTGAAAGCTTTTTGAATCCTATTTATAGGATGAAAAGGTGGAAAGAAGTTTATAAGTTCAAGATCTATCCAATTAATGGCAAATCAATGTGGCCAAAATCCCAAGTGCCAACAATTATCATACCACCTATTTATCACAAGCCTTTTGGGAGGCCAAGAAAGGCAAGGAAGAGATCAGCAGTAGAGTTAGAGGATGTGACAAAAGGTGGGAAGTTGTCAAGGAAAGCAACATCAGTGACATGTGCAAGTGTAAAAGAACAGGCCACAATAGCAGGACTTGCAGAGGACAAAGCTAGTTTTCTAGTCTTTTGGTTTAATGAATTGTCTACGGTTTATGTAATGAACAAACTTATGGTGTATTTTGATAACTGTCCTTTGGTGTCTGTTTTATATGTATGTTGATAGACTTTGTTGGATCAATGGTCATTATGCAATATAATGGTTTATGTTTGGTTAAATGCTTTTGGTGGTGTCTGTTCATTTGTTGGTTGTATGGTATGTTAGTCTGTTGGTTAAAAGCATTTGGTGTCTGTTTTATATGTCTGTTCATTTTTTGGTTTATGTCTGTTCATTATGCATTTGTTGGTTTATGTCTGTTCATTTATATGTCTGTGCATTTGTTTAATCATCATTGATATTCTTATAACCATAGTCATTATGCATTTGTTGGTTTATGTCTGTTCATTATGCATTTGTCTGTTCATTATGCATTTGTCAAACATAAAAGAGGAAACAATATAAGATTCAAAACATTAATTGCATTTCCCATAACCATAGTCAAACAGTACATTAGTCCTAATATTTTACATTTGCTTAGAACATTTGCCTAATACAAAATCAGTTGAAAGCAACATCAGCTTAGTACATTTTCATAGCAGCTAACAACACAATAATCCCAATCTAGCTCATAAACAAACACTTCTTCCATTTCCTTGATTCAGCTTGACTAAGTTTAAGATCTTCTCAAGTTCATTTTTTGCCTTCAATAGACCTGGAATAATCACTACTGATCTTTCACACATCTGCGGATCAAACCATCCAATGAAACGACAATTTGATCCCTGCATTACAACTGAACTTTTTAGAGAAATGGGGACGAAGAATAACTAAGAAATGATCCCTGCATTACAACTGTAAGTAAAAGATGAAGGAGACTTACCTTTACAGGACATCCATAGAACCGACGACCAGGATTTCTAGGGGTCCACGAGGTTCTTAGAACAGCTTGCTTGCCACACCAACAATACACCATAATCGTGCAATTTCAAGAACCCTAGTTTCAGTGGAGAAGAAGATGGGGTAGGGGTATTTATTTTGATCGTCTACACGTTTATAGTTTTAAAAGGACGAAATTGCCCCTCACGTGAGAGGGGCGTGACTGGGCTTAACAGAAGCTTTAAACGGACGTTAGTACAAAGGGTATTAAGTGAAAGAAAGCTTAATAAAAAGGATAGCCAGTGTAATTTAGAAAGTTAAAGGACAAGATCCATAATTTTCAACATAGTTAAAGGACAATTTCTGTATTTTAGTCTTAATTTATTAAATCTAAAAAAGTGTTAAATAGTATTATTAGTAATTAAGGTAACTATTTAATAGGAGAGAGATGCGGGAAAATTTTGGTGAGAATGATTGTGGTGTTAACACGTATCATCCCAGATACCTTTTTATTAGAATAGGAAGATAAATTATATTTGACTTGATTTGACAGATTTATTTGTATAAATTTCAGGACAGCTTAATTATAAAAAAATATTATTTAGATTAAAATGTTGTTTTAGTCTCTTGCATGTTTGTTGGGTCATGATAAGGCTGGTGCAACCAAAACCACTTCACATAGTCATTTTGGAGCTACATTCAAGGGCTTCCGAAGCTAAGTATGAGATCTTTCAAGAGTCTAAAGAACAACAGCTGAAGATATCAACTGAAGGCAACAGCTGAAGTCAACAGCTGAAGCCAACAGCTGAGACTTCTGAAGACAAAGTCTGAAAGCTTCCGAAGACAAAGTCTGATGAAAGAGCTGAAGACAAAGTCTGATGAAAGAGCTGAAGACAAAGTCTGAAAGCTTCCGAAGACAAAGTCTGATGAAAGAACTGAAGACAAAGTCTAAAGACTTCCGAAGACAAATTCTGAAGAAAGAGCTGAAGACAAAGTCTGAAGACTTCCGAAGACAAAGTCTGAAGAAAAAGCTGAAGACAAAGTCTGAAGACTTCCGAAGACAAAGTCTGGAGAAAGAGCTGAAGACAAAGTCTGCTTCCGAAGACAAAGAAGACTCCAAGCCTCGGAAGAAGCAGTCTTCCGAAGTATAAGTGGCTTCGGAAGAAGTTATTCTTCCGAAGCATTTTTATCCTTCGAAGACATTGCTATGTCCAGTAGATATAAGTATGGTCCCTGACAGTCCGCTGCAGACCTCTGATACAGCATGGCATCTTCCTAAAGAGCCATGTTGTTGACCATACTTTATTCTACTGTTCATCTTTTTATGATAGTACATGTTACCAACTTTAGTTGGTGACAAAAGGTAAGTCAGGGACATGTCCTGACTACCAACTCTTAGGCAAAATGTCTAAGATACCTCACCTATAGTCTTGTAGTATAGATATTTGGTTAGAGGTTTCCAGCTGGTATCAAAGTATATCCGGCTGTAGGTAGTATTATATATATCTTCTCCTTGTAACTCATTAAAAGTGATTTGAGTCCAAGAGTCTTGTAATCCTTTGAGTTGAGAAGCAATATATAAAAGTACCTTGAAAATTTACATCCTGCATTTGTTTTACTGCTTGTTACTTGTTATATTGTGATCAACTCTTTATAGACTCTTGCTGAGTGTTGTTCAAGGTGAGTTTGAGAGAAAAACCATCTGTTGAGTGACCAACACACGATCCTGCAATTGTTATCAGAGCTCCAGGCTCTTGATTGTAAGATCTTACCATCCAAATCAACCTGTTTTTCACTCCTCACTACAAACCACTCACTCAAATGGCCGCTCTCTCCAAGGCTGATATGGAAACCGGTACCATGACCAAGTCCCCACTGATCACCCCTGAAGACTTTGACACATGGTGCACTAGAATGGAAGGCTTCATCAAGTGTCAAGACTCAAGGATGTAGGACTCCATTGTCAATGGTCCCTTCATACCAAGCACTACTTCTGCTACTGGTAATCGCATCATTCCAAAAGATGTTGATGATTACTCAGAAGAAGATAGGAAGAGAATAGAGCTAGATCAAAGGGCTATGACTTTTCTCCAAACGGCTCTCCCCAATTCCATCTACAGAGGCTTCAAGAAGTGCAAGACAGCCAAAGATATATGGGATGCATTGAAGCTTATGTATGAAGGATCCAAAGAAACCCAAGAGAACAAGAAGGATCTCTTGAAGCAGCAGTTTGAGAACTTTACTTTCAAGGCTGGTGAGACCTTGACTCAACAATACTTCAGGTATGTTGAGATAGTAGATACTCTGGTGGATATTGGAGTAGCTCTTGAGAATAGAGACATAGTTAGGAAGTTCATGTCTTCCCTTCCTAAACTATGGACACACTATTGTGTTGTAATCAAGAAACTTCGGACCTTAAGACTATTACTCTCACAGAGTTGTATGGTATCCTAAGTGCATTTCAGATGGAGATGAACATGCAGAACTCCTCTGGTCACTCCAATAACCAACTGAGTTCAGCCCTTCATGTGGTTGAAAGGGAAATCACAGAACCATAACATCAGTTGCTGTGCTACCCTGACAACTCACATAATGGACCCTGTATTACTCTACCTGAGACTCCAAAGTCTCAAAAGGTTCAACACAATTCCTTTCAAGATAATTGTGCCTTTGTCTCTGGAAGTGGACACTCTGGTGATTTTCAATACTGCTTTGATGATCTTGAGTGCTTCAGTCCAGATGACGTGGAGTATGTGGACATTGTCCAACAGATGGCTCTTTTAACTTACAGAGCGAAGAAGTTCTTCAAGAGAACTGGAAGGCAATTCCCTCAAAACCCAGCCAACAGCAAGTTTGGGTTTGATAAGAGCAAAGCAAAGTGTTACAACTGCAACCAACTAGTCACTTTGCTAGGGAATGCAAGGCTCCCAAGAACAACCCGGGAACCCCACAGGCCTCCACATATCCCACTGCTTCAAAGCATGAAGAGAAGTCAACTGAAACAGCTGCAGTAGCTCAAGAAGTTGACTGGAGCTTCATGGTACAGGATGTGACTCCCGCTCAAGCACTCATGGCCGGAACGGATGATGATCAGGTATAACATCTTTGTACTGCTGCCTGTATTGCTAAAGTTAAACTCTATAAGGATTACATTTCGGAAATCAGATCTGAGGTTGAGTCTTTAAATGTATTAAAATCTGATTTTAAAAGAGCTGAATCTGACTATCAAAAGAAAATTGAAGAGTTAGAGAAAACTGTGTCTCTTTTAAAACATGAAAAGACCAACTATAAGACTCAAATTAAAGATCTGATATCCAAACTATCTGAAGTTCAAGCCCAGTTGGTCACTGCTGAGGCTCAGGCCAGGAAGCAAGCTATTGCTGAGCAAAACTTCCAAACTATTCTTGCATCATCCTCTCATTCCAAAATGTTTTATCAAAACAAAGAAGGATTGGGAACCAATGAAATAGCTCCACCATACTCTTATGAGTCTATTAGACTACCTAGATGTGGTACTGAAGAGCAAGAGGTTCCAACTGCTGACCCTTCTCCATTGGAACTAGAGGAGGAGGCAAAAATAGTGGCCACCACAGGGGAGAAACAGGAGGATACACTCATGTCCACCTGTGAAGACCAAATCCTAACCACCAAGGCAAGAAGAAGCAGAGCTAAAGCTGCTAGAAGGACTGCCAAGAAGGTTGCAGAGTCCAAGCTTAAGATTGACCCTAAGCAAAAGGGTGTCTTCATTTCTGCCGGATTCCAAGTGGTAGGTAATTCTGATTCAGGAAAAGAATGTAGTACCAGCACTCCTGTCCTACCGAAGGATCAGAAGTTGAAAGGGAAAGTTGCTGATGAAGAGAAGAAATTCAAGAAACAGCAACCTGCAAGTTCCCAGAAGGCTAGCATTGCATGCATAATGTGTGGTCTGCACAACCACATGGCTAAAGATTGTTACTACAATCCAGCAAGCACACATTATGCAAATAATGTTAGAAAAGAAGGAGTCAGAGAAGGTTTCTCAGTTGGACCATTTCAAACGGTCCAAATGATGAAGAAGGGAAAGTTGGTCTCGGAAGCCAAGTTGCTTTCGAAAGAAAGTACTTCTTCCGAAGGGAAAATGGCTTCGGAAGCCAAAGCTTCTAAGGTTCGGAAGAACAAGAAGGCTCCCTTGAAACCATCTCAGAAGAAGACTACTTCGGAAGAAAAGGTGGTGAAGGCTTTTTCCGAAAAGAAAGAAGCTTCGGAAGAAGACCATGCTGCAAAAGCTTCAACAAGCTCATCCTCAAAGATCAACCAAGGGATGGATTGGAAGATCAAGGAAGATGCTACAGCCCAAACCTCTTCTTCAACGACCCCTATTGAACCCCAATGCATATCTTTTGGTTCAATTATGTCACTATCTTTGGAAGAGCCCAAGACCAGCAAGGCTTGGGCTTCCAAACAAAACTAACTATCTCATCTTATGTGCAGGGACATCCATTTAACAAGAACAACAATGTTTGGATTGTAGATAGTGGATGCTCCAGGCACATGACAGGGAACAGATCTCTCCTTCAACAATTCCAGAACTATGATGGAGGGCCTGTCCAATTTGGAGGTGAGGCCGGAGGATATATTTCTGGCAGAGGAAGTATATCTAATGGCAGAATAAACATTGACAAAGTTCACTTTGTCAAGCAGCTTGAACACAATCTGTTAAGTGTTTCTCAATTCTGTGACCAGAAGCATCCAATGCTTTTCACAGAATATGAGTGCATTATCCTCAAACCAGGGATGACAATTCCTCCGGAATTGGTGCTTCTTAGATCTCCCAGGAAAGGGGATATGTACAAGCTGAATATGAACAATGCTTCTCCTATGGGTGAAGTATTATGCTTTCTTTCCAAAGCTGATAGTGATGAGTCAACACTATGGCATAAACGCATGTGTCATGTGAATTTTAAAACAATGAATAAATTGGCTGAAAAATCTTGGTACATGGTTTGCCTAAAAAGGAATTTTTCTGCAAAGATAACTGTGTTGCATGCCTGAAAGGGAAACAACACAGATCATCTCATAAATCCAAATGTGTTAACTCTATCACTACTCCATTACACTTATTGCACATGGATCTCTTTGGACCCACAAGTATAATGAGCATTGGAAGGAAATCATATGTCTTGTGATTATTGATGATTTTAAAAGATTTACATGGGTATTCTTTTTAAGAAGTAAAGATGAAATGACTAAACTTTAAAATCTTTTATTCTTAAAATAGAAAATCAAATTGATCACAAGGTTAAGATTATTAGAAGTGATCAAGGGACTGAGTTTAAGAACTTTGTTCTTGACTCATTCTGTAACTCAAAAGGGATTGCCAGACAATATAGTGCTCCCAGAACTCCTCAACAAAACGGTGTTGCTGAGAGGAGGAATAGGACACTTATTGAGGCTGCTCGGACCATGTTAGCTGATTCAAAGCTGCCTCTAACATTCTGGGCAGAGGCAGTCAGCACTGCATGCTATGTGCAGAACAGGGTTCTTGTAGTTAAGCCCCATGGAAAAACCCCTTATGACTTATGGAACAAGAGGCCACCGTTCATTGGCTTTCTAAGGTCCTTTGGCTGCAGGTGTACCATACTTAACACAAAGGACAACTTAGCAAAATTTGCTGAGAAGTCGGATGATGCTATCTTTGTTGGATACTCTTCTAGCTCGAAAGCTTATAGAGTATACAACATCAAGAATCAACAATTTGAGGAGTCATCCAATATAGTTGTTAATGAGCACACTCCTTATGTTAGGGGGAATGGACCTGATTATATCTTTGATTTAGAATTGTTTACAAACTATTCTAAACAATCTTGTGAGAATGTTTTAGCTGGAACAGGTGCTCAAGGTGATGCTGATACTGATGCAGATCAACTATTTGAGCTTCCCAGACCTCTTCCAAGTTCTCCAAGAGCTGAAAGGCAACAAGCTTTAACCATTTACAGATCTGATAGTGTAACTATCTCCAGGAACAGTGAAGCTTCAACAAGTGAATCACCTGATGAACCCCAAAGCTCTTCAGATAGTCCATTACAACACCAGGTTAAGGGAAGTAGTATTCTGAAGGAACAGGCAACTGTTAATACTACTTCACAACCAACCATTGATGATGTTTCTCAATCATTCAATCAGTCCTTATTGAATGACTTTGAAATAGCAGTTGGACAGAGTGATCCAGTTCCTGATCAGAATATGTCCAACCTAGACTTATCTCTGCAACTGGAAGTGATTCCTCGCCTTAGGATTCACAACACTCATCCAACTGAGAACATCATAGGGAATGCCTCTGAGGGTGTGAGAACAAGGGGGCAAACTCATCATGGGAATGTCTGCTTGTACTCATGCTTCTTGTCTCAGATGGAACCCAAGAAAGTGGAAGATGTCTTAAAGGATAGTAGTTGGGTTGAATCGATGCAGGAGGAGCTGCTTCAATTCGGTAGACAAAAGGTCTGGAATCTATGCCCACTACCATCTGGTCAAGTACCCATAGGCATTAAATGGGTGTTTAGAACAAGAAAGATGATAGAGGCTTGATTATCAAGAACAAGGCAAGACTAGTAGTTCAAGGGTACACCCAGGAGGAAGGAATTGATTATACTGATGTCTTTGCACCTATTGCAAGACTTGAGGCAGTTAGAATCTTCCTTGCTTATGCAGCATCCAAGAACTTCACAGTCTACCAACTTGATGTCAAGTGTGTATTTCTATATGGGGATATAGATAGGGAAATCTATGTATGTCAACCTCCAGGATTTGAAGACCCACAGCAGCCCAACTATGTGTGCAAACTGGATAAACTCTATACGGGCTGCACCAAGCACCTAGGCTGTGGTATGAGACCTTGTCTCAGTTTCTCCTGAAGAATGGATACACTAGAGGTACCATTGACAAGACTCTCTTCATTAGGAAGTCTGGAGAAGACATTTTGCTTGTTCAAGTCTATGTTGATGACATCATATTTGGTTCTTCAAATGACCAAATGTGCAAGGACTTTGAGAGCATTATGAAGCAGAAATTTGAAATGAGTTCCATGGGAAAAATGGACTTTTTCCTTGGAATTCAGGTGAAACAGATGAAGGAAGGGTTCTTCATAAGTCAATCTAAGTATGTCTCAGACATCTTAGATAGATTTGAAATGAAGGACTGTAAACCAGCCAAGACACCCATACCCAGAAACCATAATCTTTACCCTGACCTTGAGGGGGAGGATACTGATCAACATCAGTATAGAGCAATCATTGGTTCTCTGATGTATCTCACTGCTAGTAGACCAGACATCATGTTTGCCACATGCATTTGTGCAAGATATCAGGCTGCTCCCAAGGTGTCTCACCTAGCTGCTGCAAAGAGAATCCTCAGATACCTTAAAGGAGCACCTAAACTAGGACTCTGGTATCCAAGAAATAGTGATTTCAATCTCTATGGATACTCTGACAGTGACTATGGTGGCTGCAACATTGACAAGAAATCAACATCAGGAGGATGTCAATTTCTTGGTGGAAGGATCATCTCATGGCAATGCAAGAAACAATCCTGTGTCTCTACATCAACTGCTGAAGCTGAATACATTGCTGCTGCTAGCTGCTGTGCTCAACTGCTATGGATTCAAAATCAGATGTTAGACTATGGATTCAACTTCATGACTACTCCTATCCATATTGACAACAATAGTGTTATCTCCATTACTAGAATCCGGTGAAGCACTCCAAGACAAAGCACATTGATATCAAGTATCATTTCATTAGAGATATTCATGAGAAACATCTGATAAAGTTAATCAAAGTTGACTCAAATGAACAATATGCTGATTTGTTCACAAAGGCATTTGATGAACAAAGATTTAAGTATCTCATATCAGCTATTGGGATGATAAACATTGATTAACTACCTCTTTTGAAAAGCTTTTTAAATGTGTAATGTCTTGTGTCAATACAATTTAAGCCCTGTTACAAAAGATCTTTAAAATATTCCAAGTGTAAATTCCTTCCGAAGAGGAATTAACTCTCGGAAGATATTCTGAATATCTTCCGAAGCCAAATTCCTCAATGGAAATTTTCTTCTCGGAAGAGCTTTTGGTCTCGGAAGAAGCGATTGATTTTACATCAGATCTACTTCCGAAGCTTATATAACTCTTCATTCGGAAAGACAATTTTACCTTCGGAAGCAATGCCTTGCTTCGAAAGAGAAATTGCCTTCGGAAGACAATTACCTTCGGAAATGTTTTACATTCGGAAGTAAAGGTTTTACTATGTAACGGATATCTTTTGGGCCCTACTCTGTAAAAGGTAAAGATTTTGCTTATGATGGTCAGATTATTTAAAATTATCCCTTGCCGCCACTGTCATTTCTCCGCCGTAAACCACCATACCACCCACAGTAACCCCAAAACAGTTACCCTATTACCGCCACTACCACAATTCATCCCCTTTAAATAATCCAGACTGATCAAATTCATCTTCTTTTACCAATTTACTGCCCTAACTATTCCCTTCACTGTCAAACCTGCAATTTCACCCAAATTCAAGCTTACTTTCTCTGCAATGGCGCTAAACCCTCAGCACAACCAAGTCGCATTACTTGATTCGTCAAGAGATGCTGACTTTACCCAAATCATCACCTTTCTTACTGAATCCACCTACCTCACGGCGCTAACTTTAACCCCACCGTCTACTCCAACCACATGATTGAATTCTGGAGTAACGGTCAAGCTGATGTTCTTAATGGGGTTCGCGTCCTGAAAACCCGTATCTGCGGACAGCAGTTGATCATCACTGAACACCTCATCAGAGAGCATCTCGAGCTTCATGATGATGGGGGTTCTACTGAGTTCCCCAAAGAAGACGTGGATAGCACCTACATCCTAATAGGATATGGTGGGGATGTGAGCAGGTCAACCGTCTACAAGTTTAACTTCTCTTATCATTAGAAATTCCTGCTGCATATTGTTCTGCACTGCCTATCCAACAAGTCAGGGGGATAGGATCAAATCCCATATGAACTGGGATGCCTAGTTCATGGGTTGGTGAGAGGTCTACGCTTCAACTACTCACGATTTGTGTTGACCAACCTAATCGGCAATCTGAGAAGGGATACATTCTTCATGTATCCCAGATTCATTCAACACATAATCAACTGTGAGCTGGAAACGAGCAAGCTTGTCTATGCAGCTGCTCTTACTGTTCCCCAAGTGAGACCTACCATCTTCAAAACATTGAAGAAGATGTCAATCAACTTCACTGGAAGGTACACTCCATTACCTCCATAGATGACTGAGCGCATAGCTCCTGGTGACATCCCTGTTATCCCCACAGGTGATGAACCCACACCAGCAACCTCCACCACAAATGTCCCCACACCTTCTCTACCCATCAGAATCACTTACTAGAGACGCCTCAAACGAACCCTTGTTCAATCTACTCTGATTGAACAAGCTCCTCCAGTTCAAACCAAAAGGGCTAGAGTGGAACCATAGGCTCCCACTCAGTCCGAGGTCACACCTTCCTTCACCATTGACCTCAATGTGGGTTTTGAGTCTCCTCAGTCTCAAACCCAAGAGCCCAAACCTCAAGCCTTAAGCCCATAGGGTGAGTCTTTACACTCCCTGTGCAGCCTTCTAGGGACAGCCCCACCATAGGCTCAATGCCTGTAGACATTGATCTAGGTCCCGGGTCAGTAGGTTTAACCTCCTTATCTTTCACTGACCTTTTATTCTGTACTAATGAAGAGATAACATCTCTCCATGGCCATGAAGTTGATCTACAACACCCTCTCAAAGATCAACAGAGCCAAGAGAGATCCTTTATCTCTAGCCCCCATCAGCAGCCAGCTACTGAGGTGAGTCCTACTGATGTGGAGGGGACTCATGTAGGCTCAGCTGCCACTACTCAGAGTCTCTCATTGAGCTCTCAGGACAGTGGTAACATCATTAGGACTGAGTCTACGGCAACTTTTCCCATTGACATCTCTGAAATAGATGACTTTGAGCAAAGGTATCCAGGGTGCCAAGAAGCCATATCTGGTGGTGAGACTGAGCATACTAGGTATGTTATCTCATCTCCCCGTGATTCTTCGCATGAAGATGAGGGAAGTATGCAACTCACACTTCAGTACTTGCTTTCTAAGGTCTCCAACCTGGAATCACAGGTGAGGATCTTAGAATCAAGGACTGCCACTCAGCAACTTGAGATTAACAATCTCAAGGCTAAACTAGGTGAGAAACAGACAGAGAGGTCTGTTAGGCATGTACCTATTCAAGTCTCATTGACTTCTTCCTCTAGCTCATCTAGCTCTCAAGATGATGCTACCAAAAAGGGGGAGAAAGGTCAGAGACAAACATCTGAGGAACCACAGACCCAGTCCTTTACTTCCCAACTCATCACACTACCTGAGTCATCTCAATCATTTCTAGAGATTGACTCAAAGATGCTTCATGATCTCTACAGACTTTTCACAAAGTTTGTATTGAGATCCTCCTTAGAACAGCCCAGCCCTGACACCACACTTATTTATTTTAGGACTGAGGAGCTTCAAAGACTGACTGCACCTTCTACCACTGTGAAAGAAGTTGGTCAACCTAAGGTCCACATGGAACCTGAGATTAACTTCGAAGGGGAAATGGGGACTGATGGCCCAGCAACTAAAACAGATGGGACAGAACTTGCAGCAGCCTCTTCTTCCGAAGCTCAGGTTAAAACTTCCGAAGCTAACATTGAAGCCTCGAAAGAACAAGACAAGCTGAGATGGAAGTTGCGGAAGGTCTGATCCAAATGTCCGAGGAACTGACCATCACAGATGTTATTGCTGAAATAGCATCTGAGGTGAGCAGGGAGGACATTTCTGATATACCTCCATCCCAAACACCAGCTGAACCTCTCTCTCAATCTGAACCCTCTATCCAAGAACCACCACAGTCAATCGCTGCCAAAGACAAAGGCAAAAGGAAATTGACTGCGGAAGAGCTTCAGGAAGAGGAAAGGATTGAAAAGCTCAAGAAGAAAGGTAGGTTTCCTGCTGAGAAGTTGCTAGCTGCTAGCTCCAAGGCAGCTGCAGCTAATCAGGAGGAAATCAACACTAAGAGAAGGACAGCACTCATTGACCAGCTCATCAGCTTAGGAGCTGCCAATGAGGAAGTACTCCTGCTACCACTAGAGGAGTTGGTGACTTTGGAGAGGTCAACCAGGCTAAGGCAAGAAGAAGAAGCCAGGTTGGCCTTGGAGATGGAAAAAAAGAACAAAGGGAAGCAGCCCTGCAGCTGAGAGAGGCTAGGATTAAATTCCTACTCTCAAGAGGCTTCAGTCTTCCTGAATTGTCTCCACATGATAATGACATGATCCTGCTACTCCACAACAAAGAGCAGGATCAAATGGAGAAGGAAAGGAAGAAAGCTGCCAGGGAGAAGATGAAGGAGAGGAAGCAAAGGGAGGAAGAAAAGGGGGTCACTGCCACCAAGAAGTCCAATGACAAAGACTGGATGAAAGACTATCTCCGGGCTCATGGCTTCTCTGGTAGGCAGGTGGGACCTATGTCCGAAAGGACACTCCTGCGGATAGTCAGTGAAATAAAAGTGACATCCGTATGGGGAAAAGGAAGGAGATGTACAGGAGGGGACAGGGAATGGTCTTCACCCCAGCCACTCAACCACAGCCAACTACTAAACCACAACCCACACCAAAAGAACCAATCCCATTTCCCATTAAAACCGAACCCACTGATGAAACCTTCACCCCTGAACCCACAACTCTACCCAAACCTACCATATCACCTCAACCACCCAAACTCCTATCCTAAAACCCAAAACACAACCCAAAACCACTAAACCTAAACTACCTAACAGAAACCAAGATCATCCCCACAGCTTTCTCAACATCTCTCCTTTGAGGAGATAAAGGAGTTCAAGACTAGGCTCATCAACTGCATCACTATGAGCAGCATCTCCTGTGAGGGAGACCTTATCAACATCACCTATGTTGATAACTCTTCAAACACCCTCACCCTAGGCCAATTTCTTGAGTTGCCTAGATATACCTTGGGCCAGGCTGCAAGACTTCTTGGTCTCAACTCTGATACCCTCAATGCTGAAGAGAAGAGACTAAGAAGGAAACTGGTGACTCTACTGGATACAAGGAAAGAGGACAGGATTTCTAGTCAATCTCCTGGACCTAGGAAATCTATAATCCAGTGGAGGTTCGATGAACCTTCTCATAACTTTGTTGTGGAAAGGGAGAATGGTGAAACCAACAGGCTTAATGCCACTTCTCTATTGCATCTCAGCAGATTTGACATTGCTGAGCTTGCAGAAAAGCCATTCTCCAATCCCTCCAACTCTAAGACCGCTGCACACATCAGAAATCATATCAGCGGTCTCCACTTGGTTGAACTGAATACAAGAGCCAAGATTGAAGAAGAGTTGAAGTTGAAAAGACCGGAAGACAAGGAAAGACCAACCACCAAAGGCACAGCCTTTCTACAGATGGTGGAAGGTCTGGAATTGGAACCAATAGTTAGATGGGAATATGACTATAGTTCCCATCAACTAACTCTTTTCAGAGGGCCACAACAAAGGGTATACATAATCCAAGGTGCAGAGTGGAGGTTTTGTCTACCAAGGATTTGTACAAACTCCTCAGCACCACATCAGGAAAGAATGAAGAAACTGATAAACACTTACTTTCAATGGTGCTGAGAGTTTTAAGAAGAAGAGGGAAGTGAAGTTTTGGTAGCATCAGCCTAGGGGGAGTTTGTTAGGTCATGATAAGGCTGGTGCAACCAAAACCACTTCACATAGTCATTTTGGTGCTCCATTCAAGGGCTTCCGAAGCTAAGTATGAGATCTTCCGAGAGTCTAAAGAACAACAGCTGAAGATATCAACTGAAGGCAACAGCTGAAGTCAACAGCTGAAGCCAACAGCTGAAGACTTCTGAAGACAAAGTCTGAAAGCTTCCGAAGACAAAGTCTGATGAAAGAGCTGAAGACAAAGTCTGATGAAAGAGCTGAAGACAAAGTCTGAAAGCTTCTGAAGACAAAGTCTGATGAAAGAACTGAAGACAAAGTCTGAAGACTTCCGAAGACAAAGTCTGAAGAAAGAGCTGAAGACAAAGTCTGAAGACTTCCGAAGACAAAGTCTGAAGAAAGAGCTGAAGACAAAGTCTGAAGACTTCCGAAGACAAAGTCTGAAGAAAGAGTTGAAGACAAAGTCTGGTTCCGAAGACAAAGAAGACTCCAAGCCTCGGAAGAAGCAGTCTTTCGAATATAAGTGGCTTCGGAAGAAGTTATTCTTCCGAAGCATTTTTATCCTTCGGAAGACATTGCTATGTCCAGTAGATATAAGTATGGTCCCTGACAGTCTGCTGCAGACCTCTGATACAGCATGGCATCTTCCTAAAGAGCCATGTTGTTGACCATACTTTATTCTACTATTCATCTTTTTATGATAGTACATGTTACCAACTTTAGTTGGTGACAAAAGGTAAGTCAGGGACATGTCCTGACTACCAACTCTTAGGCAAAATGTCTAAGATACCTCACCTATAGTCTTGTAGTATAGATATTTGGTTAGAGGTTTCCAGCTGGTATCAAAGTATATCCGGCTGTAGGTAGTATTATATACATCTTCTCCTTGTAACTCATTAAAAGTGATTTGAGTCCAAGAGTCTTGTAATCCTTTGAGTTGAGAAGCAATATATAAAAGTACCTTGAAAATTTACATCCTGTGTTTATTTTACTGCTTGTTACTTGTTATATTGTGATCAACTCTTTATAGACTCTTGCTGAGTGTTGTTCAAGGTGAGTTTGAGAGAAAAACCATCTGTTGAGTGACCAACACACGATCCTGCAATGTTGAATTTGCTATTTTAATTTAGAAACTTTTTTATCACTTTAATAACTGTAGTTTATCAAATATTATCATTATCATTTAATCCACTGACAATGTAAAAAACCTCATTAAATATAAAGGTATTTTACTCTTTTTCAAGATCTGAATTATTAAAACAATTAACCAATTATATTCATTTAAAACAAAATATACCTAAAAAACTAAAAGTATGAATTTGTATATATTTTAATTATATACATGGGTTGGATAGTAAGAGTACATAAATGTGAATTTGTATATATATGTTTAATTACTAAAATAATTTATTATATATAAAACAGTTTAATGTTTGAAATATATGATATTTTTTCATTTGTAAATGAGGAAAAAATAGAAAAATATGATTTATTTCTGTAAATAATTTTTTTTAAATGGTAGTCATATAAGGGTGAGTAAATTACTCTCTTAATTACTAATTGTCATAAAAAAGTAAAAGTAGTTTGGGAGGAAAATAAAAATTATGATAGTCTAAAATCATGACACGTGTTATCTTGAGTTACTCTTTTATTAGATTAGTATGATAGGATAAGATTTTTAAACTATAATTTCATGATTATATGTCGATTTATAATTGAAAGTATGAATCTTGTTATTAAAAAGATTAAAAAATATTAAAATTTTTAATTGGAATAATTAAAATGATCATTACTAAATTAGTAACAACCACAAAGATCTCATAGAGTTCATTTTATTACTTCGAAGGATTGAGCGACCATTAATTATATATTGTACTTTGTTATATAATATACTAGGTTAGACCCCGTGTATTACACGGTTGAATAATAAAATATTAAATAACTATTAACAAAATTATTAATCATAGAACGATCTATTGATATAAGATACGATTGACATTACATATGAGTGATAAAAAGACGATATCATTTTTTAAACTTTTGTTTAAATTTTTTTTTGTTTTTTTTTTTCAAAAAAAGTTGGTTTTTAAACAAATTATTTCAAAACAACCGTTTTTAAAAAAGTGTCATTTTTAATGATTTCTTTATTATAACTTTGAAATTTAATTAGTTTTATTTCATAGGAATTTATTTTAAAGCCACAAGTTTTAAAATATATTATGTTTTTAAAAGTTTGATATTTTTTGAAAACGTTTCTCATTTTGTAAAAATTATTTTTAAAAATTGTATTTATAGAAAGATCTCTTTTTAATTTAATATAAAAGTATTTTAATATGAAAAGAATTAATTGATATCATTTGTTTTTAATGTGATATTTATTAGGAGAGAGAAGCGGGAAAATAAAATTTATGAGTCATATAATTGTGCCAAGTGGCAAATCAAAACCTTCTTTTATTATAATACATAGATGTTGTGCTTTTGTCTAACTTAAATGTGTCACATAGCCACAAAGGTCTCATAGATCGAGGTCATTTTAATACGTCAAAGGATTAAGCGACCCTTAATTACTAATTTGTTGTATGATTATGTGTTGTACTGATGTTTTAACTTAAATATATCACGTAATTTTATTAGGTCAGGTTCGATCCGTGGAAACGGCCTCCTTACAAAATGTGGGGGAAAGACCGCGTACATTTTCCCTTAAATGGGACGGACCCTCCCTGGACCCTGTGAAAACGCGGGAGATCTTTGCAACACCAGGCACGCCCTTTTTATCACGTAATTTTATTAGGTGCTGATGAGCTCTTAGTTTAATCAAAATATTTTTTCATGGGAGCTTTGGACGCTGTTCTATGTTCTTAACACGTATTTGATTTAATTTAATAAAAATAAAAAGTTTAACTATAAGTTAAATTATAAAAATGCTTAATGATATCGACATGTGTTTATGGGGGAAATAAAACATACAAAAATGCTATATAATAACAAAATCAAAACAAATATACTTTGGAAAAAAATCAAGTTCTACATATGAAATAATCGTCAATAAAATTTAAAAAAAAACACCAAAAATTTAAACAAACATACAAATAAAATTATAGAATTATTCAAAGCGAAACCGACATAAAATGTTAGAATATTGTGGTGGAACGGTAAAAACGTTTATCCGCAACTAAAAATTATATGTTTTTCACATGAGCGAAAAGTTTAATATAATTAATTGTATATTCTAATTAAAGCATTATCATTTGTGCTTATTAAAGTTGTTCCTGTAATAGCTTTAACAAAGCGAGAACTCCTACGGCCATTGGCACTTAGTCCACCTTACCACCATTGTATTAATCGTAAGTTTCGTAATCACAAATTTAATAAATTAGTTACAAAACAGCGAAAGAATTGCATGATTTATTTTTCTTGTATGTATGACCTTTTAAATTATAATTTTATACGAATAAACACTGCCAAATAATGAGTATTAAAGATAGATATTTACCAACGGACAAATGACTAACGCAAATCATCAATATCCACTTTTTAAATATATTTTTGAGTAAACTGCCATTTTCGTCCCTATGGTTTGCTCAGTTTTGTCATTTTCATCCAAAAACTTTTTTTTTCACCTGGGTATCCTCAAGGTTTTTAAAAATTGCAGTTTTCATTCACGACATTTATTTACCCCGTTTGTTTAGGGGTATTATTGTCTTTTAATGTTTTTTTATTTTTTTAATCCTTTATTTTACCTCCCCCATTTCACCCTTTTAAGCCCTAGATAATCAGACACATTTGGCTTCATCGAACATCGACTTCACACATTTGGCAAACACTAGGTAAACAATACTCCCCATGGTGGAATTCAAGTGTAAACAGTAAAGGGCTGCTACCATAATCAAACACTGGGTCGAATGGGTGATTATCTACTCGAACATTCCAATTTCCATCCACTGATTCCATTCGATCGTTGTTTTCTTCTTGAAACTGTGTTTGAGATTTGTTTTAGGGTTTAAACATATCTACAAGGAGGTGAAAAAGATGGTTTAGTAAAGGATTAAAAAAATAAAAAAACATTAAAAGACAATAATACCCCTGAACAAACTGGGTAAATAGATGTCGTGGATGAAAACTGTAATTTTTAGAAACCTTGAGGATACCCAGGTGAAAAAAAAGTTTTTGGATGAAAATAACAAAACTGAGCAAACCACAGGGACGAAAATGACAGTTTACTCTATATTTTTTATGGTAATGTGGTTTCTGATGGCTTCTATTAGTGATCCATTAATACATTTTTTCAATGAAATAAAAAGTTGTTGGCAACCTAAAATTAAGGGTATATGTTATATGTATCACCTACTTCTAAACTGCATTTTATAAATACGTAAACTGTCGTTTACAGTATTGTAAACTGTAAACGATTATTTTCCTTTTTATAAACTGTATACATGGTGTGTGATTCAAAAACCTTAAAATTAGTGATTTCTCACGGCCTGGTTTTTCTAAAAACTTTCCAACTTATATGTTTAGAAAGTGATTTTAACGACCCATCTGTCAGTAATCTGTTGGTTTTAACAAATTTTATGTTCCAATAACCAAGCTTTCAGAAAGACCTGGATACTTCTATGAAAATTCTCTCAATGTCATAGATATTTTTACAATAGTACTTATAAGTAACCTATCGCCTTCAATTTTTTTCCTTTCCAAATGTATAACTCTCATGATATGTATTATTCGTCAAGTAGAGATATACATACTTTGATCTTGTTTCCTAGTTTGTATCGATGGTCTTCAAAGCTATACATAGCGATTGCAATGTTGAATCTAGCATTTAAGCAGCAAATATGGTGTTAGCACGTTAGTTGGAATCGGAGGTCTTAAAATTCAAATAACGTCACGGGATGCAACGAGTCACCAAGTGTGCACGGTTCTTCCATGTGAACAAATTTATGTGTTTTAGTTTAACTAATAGTTCTCATCTTAAGATCTTGAAATATATGCAATATTGTATCTAACATGGATGCGTTTGTTCTTGTAGTAGTTATGAGTAATTAATAATTTATCTATGTAGTTTAACTAATAGTTCTCATCTTAGTCCGGTAGTGTAAATTTTTTGCCCGGTAGTTTAAATTTATATATAAATATCAAGTTTGTCTCCCCTAAAAAAATTAATTTCGCCCCCGCCCCCTTACGTGAATGTTCAAGCTCCGCCACTGTCACATATTATATAGTGAGGCATTCTAATCATTTTAAACACCATGTTATACTCCTTTAAATTATCAACATACTGAGCTAGCTTATTTTTCTCACGTTCGTGGAATAGGGTCAAGATGCATGTATTATGCGGATCAGTTTTTGTGCCTTAAATGAGCCTTTATCAAATCAAGAGTACATGTGTTTATTTATTTACCCTAATTTTCAATTCTATATTTTCTCAATGTAATTTTTGTATCAAAGAATATATTTACCTAAATCAAAACATATTAAGCTTATCAAGTATCGTAACTATATGTATCGTATTAATTAAAATTATTATCTTTAAATATACTTTATTTGAAATTTTTATCTTTTTATATGATGATGAACCTAAAATCAAAAAACTCCTTACATGACACTGGTAGCTTGAAACAAAATGCAGTAAAGTTGAAACAAACTGTAATTTCATAAATTTTTTATGATCATGTGTGTGTATTATTAATACACTAAAAATGAATATGTAGTCAAGAAGAATGAACACAAGATTAACGAGGAACACGTGGGAAAGATATATGCTTTAAATACTTTCGTATGTAAAAAAGAATTAGAATATTTAATAATTTTGATTTATCAGAGTAAAATCACTGAATAAGGGCCAATGGTTCCAAAAGGTTAGACGTTTTGATTATATTCTCACTAATTCAATCCCTTTTTTATTAGTGTCAGACATCCAAATGAATAGAGCGACATCTTTCTATACGTCACGCATAGGGCTATATGCGACATATAACGTCTCCAATTAAAATCACGACATGTTAGGTCAAATCAGTCATTAAAAAAACCCTATACGTTGTGTACAGACCTACACGTGGTGTATGGCTTTTCAGATGACATATTGTTGGTCGTCACATCAGTCATTCAGAGATCTGTATGTGCATGTATAGCACTGTATGCATCGATGTATCATATAAGTGGCGGCTATATGACACATACAGTGCTATATGCCATGCATAGGCGCTACATATATGTCATGTATAGTGTTATACGTCACGTATAGACACCACCCATACAACAGTAGCAGGCTATACGTCGGAAATATACGCAGCATATATAACTATACACCTTGTGTAGGCATTTTTTTTCAAATGACGCGTTTCGTTTCGAATGATTTGACGCAGTTATATACAACTACAATCGATGTGGAAAAGTAGGCTATAGGTTGGTGGGTGTTAACTTAAATTTCTTAGGGTGGCCAAATAGATGCTTCGTTCTATTATCATATAATAGGGCTATAATTAGTATTTTGACTTTAATCATGTAAGCCTACTACATGTGAAAGGAAATATAAGCCCACGTGTAGAAGAAACTAAGAAAGTACACTGAGTAAAATCTTTTGATTTGATTTTATGATCCGAGTTTATAGAGATAAAAGCTATCACCTATACAAACACTCAAACTAAGAGGCACAAAGTAACCTAAACTTCGAGACAAGACATAGGCTCAACCTGAAACCGAACTCATTGAGGTTTGGTTGAGTATAATTATATTATGTGAAAACTATGATTTATTAATCTTATAATATAAAAAATCAAAGATATTTATAAGAAAATACGTGAAAGTGATATTAGAATAATCTATAACTAATGATAGATTTAGATATGCAATGAAAGGAATCAAAAGCATGTTATTTTAACATGTGGATAAACCTATAATAGTAAGAGTCATGGTATCATTTAAATGATGCTTTGTTAGCATACATTGCTTTTGAAGAATTTGGCAAATGTCCATAAATGAATCACTCAATAGGAATTTGAGTTGAAAGGTGGCCAACAAATAGAACATGAGCTTTTATAATTTATTGGTTTTGACCGTTTGCTTCAATCAAAATCATAAAATGCTCTCTGATTTGAGTTGTAATATGAATAATCAAATTATCCTAGAATAAGTGTAAAAGATATTCAATACGTGTCAAAAGCATAAAATGCAAATTATTGATCTAACGCATTATATATTATTGTTATATATTTTTATATATTAAAACTAAACAATCACGAATAGTAACTTTGAATTTGATATTTGACTTTTTTTATTTTAATATTATATTTTTGTCTTCTTATATATTTTTAAACATAATGTTAGCATTATAATTTCAAATATATGACGCGTGTATTTTTTGTTTACATTTCGAAAGTGTAAAATATATCATATCTTTAACTTTTTTTTGTTTTTACATACGATGTGGATTATTTAATATATTATTACTATACCTTAAAATGATAGGTCGGTGGAGTATTTTTCTTTTTTTTTTTATTCCACGTTCAGTTTACTTAAATAATTACTTTGCCAGATATGACTTAAATTTCTACCCTTAGATTGGTTGGGATGGCAAATTGTTTTTAGCTTATTTATTTTTATTTAACTTTTTTTTCTTTGTTGCTAACTTTTTTAAAAATCTTTTATTTCAAATTTCTAATTAATGTTTTGATTTCTATAACTGAGTCGCGGTAATTTTATATGTTTTTTTAATATACTTAACTACATAATGACATTGTTAGTTTGTTATAACGCATGTACCAAAGTTCACAAATGCGCCGCATCACGTAAGCAAGGTTTGTGGCTTTTGTCATCGGTCAATTCTCGCACCTCAACTTTTGAATTTTACACTTTCATCCCCTATAATTTCTAAAAAGTTTTTAACATGTCAATCGACCCTCTCAAATTTCTAATGTTTTAGGTTTATTAAAAAAATAAATTTCTTACGTTCTTCTTTTTGTAAACATGTCAGTATAAGTTCGAGTCCATCTACGCTTTGACATAATTTATTTGGAAATGAGTCGGTTCAAATATACGTTTTCAGTTGGTCTATGTTTTGACGTAAATGTAGTTTGGAAGCAGAGCCAATTGTAGTCTACAAATTATCATGTTGTGTATAGCGCCGCTTTAACGCCCCGAATGTCTAAGCAAAAAACTTAGTAATAATGGATTAAGTTGGGATAAAAATAATAATAATAGTAATAATGATAGTAATAATGATAGTAATAATGATAGTAATAATGATAGTAATAATGATAGTAATAATGATAGTAATAATAATAGTAATAATGATAGTAATAATGATAGTAATAATGATAGTAATAATGATAGTAATAATGATAGTAATAATGATAGTAATAATGATAGTAATAATGATAGTAATAATGATAGTAATAATGATAGTAATAATGATAGTAATAATGATAGTAATAATGATAGTAATAATGATAGTAATAATGATAGTAATAATGATAGTAATAATGATAGTAATAATGATAGTAATAATGATAATAATAATGATAATAATAATAATAATAATAATAATAATAATGGGGAAAAGAAAATTTCTATTATTATGGATTTTAGCCCAATTAATCCATGGGCTACGTGTCAGGTGTGTTTAAAGGCCCATAATCATCCATTAAGCAAACCCTCATCAGTCATTTCCCTCACACTTGCAACTCAAGAAACAAACCCTAGAGAGAGATAGAGTAGAGAGAGAAAGTGAAGATTTTGAGGATTTGAAGCAATGATTGCTTTGAAGATTGAAGATCTGGTGTTGGTGCACGAAAGTAGCAAGGAAAGAGTAGGAAATCAAGGTAAAAATCATCCTCCAAACATTCCTTTAGAACAGATTCGGATTTTCTAGGGTTTTGGGTTCAAAAGTTTCAAAGAATCATATAAAGGTCACATTTTTACATATGAAAAAGTGTAAAAAGGTTAGATATCTTTTTACGGATGATAAACCAAGGATTTGGACGTAAAAAGTTAAGATTTTGGGTGAAAAACGGGCTGGTTCGTCATTTTTATGCGTCCAGTGAAATTGTGAGCCCGATCAGCGAAACTGTGGGTTCATTCAGTGAAATTAAGATAGTTTCAGCGAAACTACAGTTTCGCTGGTAATTTCGCTAGTGCCCAGGTTGACCTATAGATATTGCGAAACTAGGAAATTCCAACGAAAGTTGGGCGCACCTGACAGCGAAACTGTCGTGCGAAACTGCTGGGTGAAACTGGAAGCGAAACTGCCAGCGAGCCTACCAGCAAAACTGCTATCGAAACTACAGCGAAACTGCCAGCGAAGGAGATAAAGACCTAACGGTAGGAGGATGCATTCCAGGAATTAAAGGATAGATTAACCAAAGCGCCAGTACTAACCTTACCGGAAGGAGATAAAGACCTAAGGGTATACTCCGATGCCTCTTACTGTTGGTTAGGCTGTGTGTTGATGCAAAGAGGAAAGGTTATAGCTTACGCATCAAGACAACTGAAGGACACGGAGGTAAATTACCCAGTTCATAATTTGGAATTTGTAGCAGTGGTGTTCGCATTGAAGATATGGAGACATTATTTGTATGGAACTAAGTGCACTATATTCACCGATTATAAAAGTCTAAAATATTTCTTTGAGCAGAAAGATCTAAATATGAGACATAGGAGGTGCTTGGAGCTGATAAAGGATTATGATTATGAAATCCATTACCACCCAGGTAAGGCAAATATGATAGCCGATGCCCTGAACCGAAAGGAGGGATATGAACCAATTCGAGTGAAGGCATGCCAGCTGGTAGTGACCCCAGATGTTATGAGGTTGATAAGCGAAGCTCAGGTGGACGCCTTGAAAGAACACCAAATTAAGAAAGAAAGGATGGTGGGAAGGGCTGATGATCTAATTGATAACACATTGGGTGTGAAGGCCATTTATGGTAGGATATGGATTTCGAGGTATGGAAATTTACGAGAGAAAATTTTTGATAAAGCACATAAGACTCGCTACTCAATACACCCTGAAGCAAATAAGATGTACCATGACTTGAAGAAAGATTATTGGTGGCCCGGGATGAAGAGAGATGTGGTTGCATACGTAAATAAATGTCTACCGTGCCAACAAGTGAAGGCTGAGCACCAAAGACCTTATGGGTATGTTCAACCTTTAGAGGTGTCGGAATGGAAGTGGGAACATATTACTATGGATTTTATTACTAAGTTACCGCGTACAACCAAGGGTAATGATGCAATTTGGGTAATAGTAGACAGGTTGACTAAGAGTGCTCATTTCTTACCCATCAAGGAAGCAATCGGTTCAGAGAAGCTCGCGGAGTTATTCATCAGAGAGATAGTGGCGCGGCATGGTATACCTGTATCGATTATGTCAGATAGAGACACACGGTTTACATCTAAATTCTGGAGGAGGTTTAACGAAGAGATGGGGACGAGGTTGCATATTAGTACCGCTTACCACCCGCGGACTGATGGTCAATCCGAAAGGCCGATACAGACATCGGAAGACATGCTCTGAGCATGTGTAATGGACTTTGGTGGTAACTAGGACAACCACCTACTATTAGCAGAATTCTCGTACAACAATAACTATCTTGCTAGTATTAAAATACCTCCATATGAGATGTTGTATGGGAGACGATGTAGGACCCCAGTTTGGTGGGGTGACGTCGGACAAAAGGAGTTGGTAGCTTAGAAGTCGTGGAAGCTAGAATGGAAAAGTTAGAGAAAATCAAGGCGTATTTAAAGGCTGCAAAGGATAGACAAAAGTCATATGTCGATAAAAGAAGGAGATTTAGTGTGGGTTACAAAGTAACGTCAAAAGTGTCACCATGGAAGGGAATTATCCGATTTAGGAAGAGGGGGAAACTAAGCCCCAGGTTTATTGGGCCATTTAAGATACTAGCGTGAGTTGAAGATGTAGCTTACAGGCTGGACCTTCCAGAAGGGTTAAGTGGGATTCACCCTACCTTTCATGTGTCGCACCTACAGAAGTGTTTGGTCAACGACGGGATGGTTGTGCCTCTCGATGATATTGAAGTGGATGAAAAGCTGAACTATGTGGAGCAGTCGGTCGTCGTTTTGGATAAAATGGTGAAGCAGTTAAGAAACAAGGAGATCCGACAATTCAAGGTACAATGGAGACGTCGAAGGGGGTCAGATGCCACCTGGGAATCCGAGGAGGAAATGAGGAAACAATACCCTGATTTGTTCAACGATTAAACAGGTTTCGACGACGAAACCTAAATAAGGGGGGAAGACTTGTAACGCCCCGAATGTCTAAGCAAGTAACTTAGTAATAACAGAATAAGTTGGGATAAAATAATAATAATAATAATAATATATATAGTAATAATAATAATAATAATAATAATAATAATAATAATAATAATAATAATAATAATAATAATAATAATAATAATAATAATGGGGAAATGAAATTTTTTATTATTATGGATTTTAGCCCAATTAATCCATGGGCTAAGTGTTAGGTGTGTTTAAGGGCCCATAATCAACCCTTAAACAAACCCTCATCAACCATTTCCCTCATACTTGCAACTCAAGAAACAAGCCCTAGAGAGAGATAGAGTAGAGAGAGAAAGTGAAGATTTTGAGGATTTGAAGCATTGATTGGTTTGAAGATTGAAGATCTGGTGTTGGTGCATGAAAGTAGAAAGGAAAGAGCAGGAAATCAAGGTAAGAATCATTCTCCAAACATTCCTTTAGAACAGATTCGGATTTTCTAGGGTTTTGGGTTCAAAAGTTTCAAAAAATCACAGAAAGGTCACATTTTTACGTACGAAAAAGAGTAAAAAGGTTAGATATAGTTTCATGGATGATAAACCAAGGATTTGGACGTAAAAAGTTAAGATTTTAGGTGAAAAACGGGATGATTCGTCATTTTTATACGTCCAGTGAAACTGTGAGCCCGATCAGCGAAACTGTGGGCTCATTCAGTGAAACTAAGAGAGTTTTAGCGAAACTACAGTTTCGCTGGTAATTTCGCTAGTGTCTAGGTTGACCTATAGATATTGCGAAACTAGGAAATTCCAACGAATGTTGGGCGCAACTGACAGCGAAACTGTCATGCAAAACTGTTGGGCGAAACTGGTAGCGAAACTGCCAGCGAGCTTACTGTTGGTACACATGTCCCCAGTTCTAGTCTAGTGAGCTTAAATGTAATAGAACTTCTTCTTGTAACACATATGTAATGTTTAATCAAGCTAATGAGAATCTCTTCTATATATGGTTGTTGGTTATTTAATGTTACATCTACTTACATTATTAGTTGTTACACGCATAATATGACCATGGTATATAGGTTTACAGTTGTTAGACATAGTTCTAAACCATTAAAGGTTCATGAATGTGTTTAACTAAGTTATCTGATTCAGTCGCACGACTGGACCATGCGAATGGGCCAGTCACACGATTGAACTAGAAGATTGAGTCAATCGTACGATTGAGTCATAAGACTGACTCAGTCGTCCGAATGAACCAATCGTATGATTCAGTCGCATGACTGAGCCAGTCGCCTGACTCAGTCGTACGACTGATAGCTGTAACCTATAAATACCACTTAATTCGTGGAAAAACTAAACACTTCGAATACTTGAAACCCTAGTCGACCCAGAGCGTTCAGATCGTCAATTCCAACTTCATAGAACGTCTGAGATCATTCTTATTCCATTCTTAACGTTTTCTAATCGTTAGGATTAATCTTGATTTCGTTCTCCCTGATTGGATCGCCAATCAAATAGGATTCCGCACTATTTGATCCGGTATAACAAAGAATCAGTTAGTACTCCATACGTACACGGTCCTAACACTTACCAGCAAAACTGCCAGCGAAACTGACAGCGAAACTGCCAGCGAAACTGCAGCGAAACTGCCAGCGTAACTGCAGCGAAACTGCCAGCGAAACTGGGAGCGAAACTGCATAGAAATGATCTGTTTGAGTGTAAACTTATGTGCAGGCTGTGTAGTGCATTTCTAGCCTAGAAAGCTTAGACGAGAAACTATTTACCTTGACCAAGTGAGTTCTAGATCCCCTTATTTACAAGTTTTTTTATGTTTTTGGGGCTATTATGCATAGTAAACCTAAGGTTTTTAAGGCAAAGATTTTAAGAGGTTTTAACAAGAAAATCAATTTTCCTATAATAAAATATGTTATATAAACCCCTTAAAATAAAAATTTTGTGTGCTGACCTGGCAGCCCGGCCCCAGCTAGGGGCGTTGGACCCCATTAGGGGTTGCTGCCCCTAGAACCCCAGCTATCAGGGGTTGCACCCCCGAACCCTCGATGTCCCGCGGAGGGTCGGTTATATAGTTTACTCTCATTGTTGAAGAAAAATGAATGCATTGACTAAGAGTTTTTTTCTTATCATGTGTAAAGTAAATATAAAACTAAAGATGTAAGTGAAACTTAAAGAAATGTTATTAGGCCCATAACATGTACCTTGATAAAGTAAAGCCTTGCAAGCAATTAATAAAGGAGGGTTGCATTTGTTGTGCTCTCATGACAGTAAAGTAAAGGATCGAACAGGCAGGTCAGTAAGGCCTGGATTGGCATGACAATAATTGCTTGTTTGGGTACGACAGTAAGGTCTGAATTGGCATGTCGATAAAGTCATGTGTTTATCATAGGCACCGATAGTAACTGGGAATTGACGGGTAAAGAAGATTAATAGTTAAAAATCAATCGAAAGTCTTAATGATAAAGTATTTGATAAAGCGATAATATGTGTATATCAATGTTCTGATAGGTGACGATTATTTTTAAATGTTAAAGCTAATATATCTTACAAAGAGTTATCTAATTTAATAAACCTAGAATTCACTCAGCGAATCTGACTTTTTTTATGCATATTAGTTTACAGGTGAGCTTTAAGGCTTAAGGGATGAGAGCATGGATCTAAAGCTTTTTAGCATTTGGAGGCTGGCATCCCTGACTAAGAAGATTGTTAAGAAGATCACTAAAGACTATTTGATGTTTTAAAGACAATATTAAAGTTTTAATTTGATTATGTTATAATGGATTGAAATTTACTTTATTTTTCCGCTGCAATATTCATCTAAATGAATGTGTTAAATCTATGTTTTGCTGTGAATGACCAACTGTGAGGTTTCTTGGGATTAGGGCCTTACAGCCGCCAAAACACGCGACGGGTAATAAAACTAGTTCAATTTTAAACCATAACATTTACGACTTATTTATGTGTTTTATTTTTCAAAATTAACAACTGTAAACTAATTTATTCATAACAATTTATTTTAATCATAATTATTTAAGGGTGAAAAAGGCACTCATGCTATGAGCCCTCGCAACCACATGAACCCACCAATGTCATCGTGTTATGCAAACTATGTCAAATTACACCACACAATCACATTTGGAGGGGACACTCATACCACACCATGCCCACACCAAATGGGTAACACAACGGTCGAAGTTTTGGTGAGTTCCACGACGAGAACATGCCACGTTAAAATACCATGCAATGTATATTCCATGGTGGCAGTGGTAGGCCATGCCACACTGGGTCACACCGCGAGGCACAACGTGTGTGCTCCCACCATTGCAAGGATGTATTTTAACTAGGAAGTAGTGAAGCTCCTTGTGTGGTGTGCCAGAATTATAGGAATTTTGTGTACAATATGTGTTATTGATCAAAAGTTGTTACGGCATGTGCTAAATATGTAGGCGATGAACCTGTGAGCGTTAACATGCATTGATTTTGAATTAAATTTTTATCAAACGCACATAAAAATAAGCTCATCTCAATGCTATATTCAGAATTCCATAATACATTATGTATGAAGCGTTGTAAATGGAGATGCAAGATATATTTAAAAACAAAAAATATTAAGCATGTTGTATATGACTTGAGTTGATTTCAATTAATATTTACATCAAAACATAAATAAAAATAAACATAATACAACAGCGTGTTTAGAATTTTATGACATTAAATTTTCTAAATTATAAGAGATAATTAAAATATGTGAAAAATAATTTTAATAATAAAATTATAAAGTAATATAATCAAAACAAAATTAAAGTGTGGCTAGTGAGCACTCATGTCGGTTAGTAGTGATTTCAGGTTAACAAGTTGAATAGGTGAGCTCGAACGGAACCTATATACGTATGTGTCTTGTATCTTATCATGTCATACACACTTAAACTCATATCGTGTTCTGCTCAAGGTCATGTTTACGTCGACTCTTTTAATGTCCATTTGCTGATATGATTTAATACATAGCATTTACTAACAATTTAAGGAATTTGTTACTTGATTTCAAATAAATTTCTAAATAACTGGTTTTTTTATTGGTTTTGTTTTTATCTCTTATTCCCGGTTGAAAAACTTGGTTTTATATGTAAAATTTGATACTAGTGGAACCAAATATAAAATAAATGATAAGTAGTTTGAATTAATGAATAAAGTGTTGAATATGAAGAGTTGATAAATATTTCAAGGCACAAATTTAATTTCACACTTGAGAACTAATTGTTAGAGGGATGATTAAGATGCAGTTTGTTTTTTTTAAATGTAAATGCATGCGCTCTGCGGATTACATATGTAGACATCTATAGAAGAAGAGATGGACCAAACTTCTGCATCTGCAAGAAGAATATTGTTGCATTTTTAAAGTCTGCAAACTGCTAATAACTTCAATCAATCAATATATTCATATAACAAACCCTAAAATAGCATACGTTATTGGTTCATCATATTCAATGGCTTATTAATACGATCCATTTGAGTAATTACGACATATACATTTACAACCTTAATCTAAGCACAAAGTCACAAATTGATTACTTCCCGAAAGTGAATCGACGCAGCAGCGGTGGCGGTGGCAGAGTAACGGCTGCAAAGGTGATGAGGGGTGACGGGTCTGCGAAAGGTGATGGTCTACGGTGGATATGAGGACCGTTGGGTCTGCTGGAAGTGAGGGTCGACGGATCTGCTGGAAGTGAGGGCGACGGATCCGCTGGAGGTGAGGACGGGAGGTGGTAGCAAACGGCGGGAGGTGGGTGGCAGACGACAAGATTTGGGTGGCAGTGACAGGATGCGGGTGACAGACGACAGGATGTGGGTGGCAGACGGCGGGAGATGTGTGGAGGTAGAGTTGTGTTGATGGAGGAAGGAAGGTGGAGGTGGAGTTATTTTTAGGGTTTGAGGGGTGAAAAAGTAGGAAGATAATGTTTGCACTAAGAAGAGGTTTTGAAGACCTTTTTAATGAAAGATCTTCCAAAAAAACAAACACCGTGTAGACATAAACGTGTGTGTGACGCAGACAAAAGAGGTCAAGAAAACCTTTTCTGAAAAACAAACACCACCAAAATCTCAAATATCAAATTTAAAGTTTTAACACTCGTGAACTCCTCTTAAATAGGAATTTTTGTGAAGACACGCAAATTGCTCTAAAATGGTAACCTTTAAATTAAACAAAATGTGTGCAAGTTAACCTAGTTATTAAATAGTCACGCTTAAGTTAACATGTTTACTTAAACAATTTATATTAGCTTAACAAAAACTTTAGTATCTTCATATCGTTAAACTCACATCTATACAACTGTGATACATATTACTTATTGAGTTGTAAAATACAACTTTTATTTTTTCCTGAACAACTAGACATTATCCTACCTATCATATTTCATCTGATCTACACACAACTAATTTACATAACAGTCATAGGAACGGAAAATTGAAACTTTGACCTTAAGAGAAGCTAATCACCGATCTAACTTCAAACATTATTAGTTTATTATACCCGACCCCACCTAGTTGTGCAATTTACATTACCTTTGATGTGGTGGTACGCCAACTCAAAAGCAGTTGATATAAACATATATGCTTTAACACTTTCACGTAAACCAATCACTTTTAAAAGACAAAAAGATTTGTTGCATGTTTTCAAAGCTCAAACGACCAAGTGGTGATTCTTGACCATCACATCATATACCCCTTAAAAGCCACCTTTTTAGATTTTTATATCTACACTTTAATAATTTAATTCTTTTAACAACCGTGTTATAATAATTTGTGTATCATACATCCACATGGAATTTGCTTTACATCATTTATACGATGTGGTGTTAGAGAGAAAATACTCATCAATCAACATTTGTACATGTGTTCTTTCGAAAATAAACATGAAGTTGGTGGCATCGAATCATTTTCGATTATCAACAATGTAAAACAAATAGATTCAACTATTTAGTTTAATTGGGTCATGATTATAATATCCATCAACTAATTGGTCAAATCAGGATCCACATTAGAGCACATATGACATAACTAACAGAAAAATCTAACTCTATTAGTGTATTTGACTGAAAAAGTTATACAATACAAACCATAGGGCTTGATTTGTTAAAAATTTATTTTTTAAACTCAAAGGATTAAAATGATTAAAGCACGGGTACAAAATATTAATTTTATGAGAAGCCATCGTTATGCACCACTTGTAACAAAAGGGTTAGAGTAATTGTTCCTGAAATTTGGCAAGGATTACATGTGTGAAGATGCATATTGGTTCATGAAAACACAAAATAATAATGAACGTGAAAACACACAATTTATTTGACATACGTAAATGCACATTTTTTTCTAAGACTCACAATTGTAGACGCATAGTTATAGAACTAAAAACTAATAGCACTTAATACTATATGTTGATATTTCATTGATGTTTATATCAAATACTTACAATAAAGAGGTAGGTAAACGGGCAACAAGTTACGACGCAACCACTTTTTGAATAGCTAAACCTAGTCTGCTAAAAACAAAATCTTGGCCCTTAGGGGTCGAAACATTGCTTTGGATGACCCATTGAACTCGATTCAGGAAGTTCACGGCCTCCGGAGCTAGGAAACCAAAGGTATCAAAGGCCAATGGAATAAAAACATGTTGATTCTCAAGACATGTTTTCTCATATTTAGTGATCTTGCATGATTCCGCCTTTAAAGCCGCCTGTCCCGCAACAAGCCCAATATCCCTAAACCCAACCAAAAGAGATACCCCGGTAAGATCCACACAAGCGTGTTTCCGTCGTGCCCAATCAAATACAAGAACGTCAGCTGGGCGCAGAGTAGACCTCCCTCGCGGATTTGTAAGAAAGTTCACGGGCGTCTCCTTTTTAGCTAAAATTCATGCCCGCTTAAGGACATCGCAAAGAACATCCCTGACCAAATTATGCCTGTATCTAAAACCAGACAACTCCTTGCAATGAATCGCATGATAACCAAAAGCATCAATTCCATGCCTGTATGACTATATAAGTCTCAATTCCATGAGTACCTAAGTGTAAATACTTTGTATTATTTATGTATTGGCTCCCCACGAATTGGGGCATCTCATTCACAATTAATTCACAAAATGCATATTTATACGCCGGGCTTGTTAAAATCACTTTAAAATGTATTTTTTTTTTTTATTAATTTAACCATACCATATAAACATTCAAGATTAAAAAAAATGTTTGATTTTGTGGCTAAGTTTTATTAAAAGGGTATTGTTATCTAAAAAAGTTATTTATGCTTTTAAAAAATGATGGAAGTTAATAAAATTCAATAATTAGGGGTTTTCCACTTTAACCCTTCTAGAATGTTTTTGTACCCGAACTTTGCCACACTTTAATCATCTAATCATAGGTTCCCCTTAATTAATGGTTCATAACTTTAGCATGTCAATAAGATCATCTTATTATAGCATTAAGAGAACTCACATTAGAGTCTCTAAAATTCACACTTTATCTATAATATTAAGAAAACAACAAAAATATCATTGCATTGAAATCTCTATAATAGATAAAATTTTAAAGAAATCAAAAGTGAATCTCCATTTTTAGAAAACCACAATTTACTCTTTATATAATTATTGAGAGTGTGAAAAAAATAAATGAAAAAAATAAAATAAGTGTTTTTGAGTATGATAAAGTTGAAGAATGAGATGTTAGAGGTTTTTAAAAATAAATAAAATTTACTGTCAATTATATTTTTTAGTTAAATTATATAGATAGAAATAAAGAAAGGGTCGTGGATGCTCTCATGGAAGCATCTGTACCCAATTTTTATAATTTTACTAAAGATCATTTTTCTTTAAATTAATCTCTATATTTATTTAATATCACATGTCCCATTCCTCATCTCTATTTATATATATATATATATATATATATATATATATATATATATATTATCTTTATCACAAACATTTATTTTATTACTTTGTTTTCTTTTTAAACACTTACAAAAAACAATATAGATTGATTATAAGTGGATGTCCGTGTGGAAGGTTGTTCAGACCCGAACTTTCAAGGACCCAAATCTTTTCAGTAATGAAGATTTAGGAAATATTATAAGTTTTCAATCTCAAACAAAGTTCTTAATTTGATTTTCAATAAGTTATGAACACGTAAATGTGAAACAAATTTTCAAAACATATATAAGCTATACAACATAAACAATTATGAAGAAGGTTATTAGAATTTGAAATACAATAATAAATATATTAATATGATTTAAAATTTAAATAAATATATCGTTACTATTTAGTATATGAATATTATTTAAAAATAAGAGTGAAACGAAGAATGAATGTTGTACTCGCAACTGATTAGCCATTTACTAATTATAGATTACATCACTGGTTACATATCAATTTTTTTAGCAAAATATCAACTTATAAGTTATATGGTTGTGAATACGTGTTCCATCCTATTTAGCTCTATGTATATAAACTAGTGGGTTGTTACTCGTGCTTCGCTATCGATTTGAAACTTAGATACAGTGAGGTGTTGACATTTATAACGTTTCTCCATTTTTAAATATATAAATTTGCAAGTCGTGATGGTAGTTTAAAATAATCCGAATAACCAAAAAAACAAAACCCGAACCAATCATTTTAAACTATAGTTTGTGATATGTTGTCGAGACTCGGTTTAAGAACAAGTTAAAAAATCAGTCTTACCTACCTTTATTGTATAAGAAAAAGTAAGGTCGTCTCCACAGAAAATTAGAATGTGTTTGTTATTTCTGAGAAACACTTCCTGGTCTCTTTTGCTTGCGCCATGCAGACCACGCGTAGACGTTGAGCTTTGCAGATTGTTTGTTTTTTGAAACACCTTTCATTAAAAAGGATCCTCCTGAGGTCAGCGTGATGAATATATTGTACAACCTCTTCTAACATCTTCTAGCCTTTTAATCACAATAATCCATCTCCTACCCCTTCCACCAAAAGAATCGACTGCTCTCTCATCTCCTACCCCTTCCACCAAAAGAATCGAATGCTCTCTCATCTCGTAACCTAAAAACATCGACCTCTTTACCCCTCACCATCGTCGGCCCCCTCCCCTACCGGCTGCAGTCAGCACCGGCCCCCTCCCCTAATCGCCTGCAGCCACCCGCCTTTGTTCCGTCCGCCAGCAGCTTGTGGCCCGCCGCCTCACGACTGTCATCGCCTGCAGCCACCAACCTCACGGCCGCCGCCGCCCTCCTTCTAGGTTTGTGATTTTGTTTAAGTTTTTGTTAGATTTGTGGTTTATGAAGCATGGTTTATGATTTGGTTTAAGTTTTTAGTTGATTTGTGGTTATGTAGGATGATTTGTGATTTGGTTTATGTTTTGTTTGATTTGTGATATTAGATAGTATGATTCGTTATTTGGTTCAGGGTTTTGTTTGATTTGTGATATTAGATGGTATGATTTGTGATTTAGTTTAGGGTTTTGTTTGATTTGTGATACTAGTAGTATGAATTGTGATTTGGTTTAAGGTATGTAGTATGATTTGTGGTTTATGTAGTATGATTTGTGATTTGGCTTGAGGTATTGTTTGATTTGTGATTTTAGTTTGTATGATTAGTGATTTAGGGTTAAAGTTTTGTTTGATTTGTGATTTAAGTTTGTAGGTTAGTGATTTGATTTAGTATTTGGTTTGATTCGTGGTTTATGTAGTATGATTTGTGATTTAGTTTAAGGTTTTGTTTGATTTGTAATTTTAGTTTGTATGATTAATGATTTGGTTTAAGGTTTTTTGATTTATGATATTAGGTTGTATGATTTATGATATTATTACAGTGTTGTATGACTTTTATTTAAATTTTAATATTGAAGTACTTTTTAAAGTTTCAAAAATAGGTTTACTTTAATTATAAAATATTTTAGCAGTCTGTAGATGTTAAAAAAAGAAATAGTTTTTTTCTTACAGACTGAAGACGTTTGGTCCACTTCTTCTGCAGCAGATGTCTACAGATGTCTGCAGATGTGGTCCGCAGACTGCAGATATTTTCCTGCAGAAAAAACAAACAGCACCTTAGTGAAAAGTGTTTAACAAACAAACTCGATTAACTCAAAAACACAAACTTTGAAAGTAAATATTGAAACTTTGGATGAATTCACTAACACAAGTGTAATAAGCAATCAACTTTGGCATGCATCTACGTAAATAATTAAAAAAAATCACTTTCGGGTTTTCAATTACGCAAGATCAACAATGGGTACTTTAAACTAGGGTTTGTTAGAACATAATTCCCAAGATTTCAACTTTTGATTAACGTAACAAAGTGTCTTCCTCTTTAAAACAATAGAAGCACACTTGTCAACCCCACAATACTTCTTAGACTTTTAGATTAAATCATTTATTTAGTATAACCCTACCCTATAACTTATTACGTGTATATATAGATCTTATATCATGTCAAATAAAGATTATTATAATTATATAATAAATAGACTCGTATAGGCTTACGAGATTAATCAATTTTGGTTATAAAACTCAAGGCCGATCCTTTTTATTGAATGAGTTTCAATTTAGACTCGAGTTCATAATGCTTGACTTGATTTCAAATTTTGATGGTGTGACATCCGGTAATTTTCCGTTACCGAACTCTGTTAGTTCCGTTAAGTTTTGCATACACGTGTCGTAAGCGCACACTAGTTGTCGTTTGACGTTGGTGACTTAAAAATAATTAATAATGTTAATTTAATAATAATCTAGTTGATAAGATGATTATTATTTAATGTTTATGTTTTTACGCGATTTAAAGACTATTTGGGAATTTTATCGCGTAACGCGGAAACGCGTGTGTTAATTCGTATGTTGCGTGTTTTATAAAGATAAAATATATAATGGTTGTTACTAGTTTATATATTTGCTAGATGGTTAAAAAAACCATTTAAAAACTATGTAAAAGCTTAATTTTATAAAATTATAAATTATAAGGGTTTAGGATGTAATTAGGATTAATTAAATTAAACAAATCAAAATCCCAACCCTAATCCCACCCCCTACAGCCGCGACCAGCCTTCTCTCCCTCTTCTCTTTCGAAATCAGCCAAGAACAATCCTAATCCCTTCGGTTTTGGTCGATTCCAAGTAGTAGAAGGCAATAGAAGCATCAAATCTTGTTTCTTTCCACGAATTGAAGGTTAGTTTGGTGTTTTTTCGTGACTTCTCATCTTGGCCGAAGCCCTAGTTCGAATGGGCTGCTGATTATGTCGAAATTGATGTTATGTGATAATGATAACATGTTAGTTTGATAGTATATAAGTTGTTTAACGTTGATTATGCATGAATTGTATGTTTTTGTGGATTGATCATGAACTTTGATTATAGGCAAACCCTAATTCAAAATTTGTGTGATTATGGATGAAATTGATGATTGTTAGATGGTTATATGATGTTAGTTAGGTTGTATGAATGTTGAATGTTGTTGATTTTGCAAGAAATCTAGGGTTTTGATCATTTAGTTCATACATTGCCATAAGAGGAAACTTTTTGTTCTTGGAATTCATGATTTGATTATTCTAAGATGTTAGATGTAATGCTTAGATGTTAGTTTAATTGAATTATGCAAGAAAATTCATGAAATTGTGATGTTGATCATGACTTACTAAAAGTAGAAACTTTTTGTATGATGTTTGGGAATTTGGATGTTTTGGAAGTGATTAGCATGTTAGGATGAATTCTATGAACTTGATTAGGTATATAATAGTTGGAATTATGGTTGAATTGGATGTTAAATCACTTTTGGGTATTACTTTCCCAAAAGGGAAACTTTATTGTGCACGAACTTTGGATATCGAGAATTGGACTTGTTTATGGTTTTAGGATCATGTTAGAATGATTGTTATGGATGTTTAAAGTGGTAGACTCTGTTAATTGAGTAGCATGGAATGTTTATTTGGTTATTGGGTGAATTATGCACTTTGATGGTCATGTATGGTTTGGTATGTTGATTAGTAACTAGGACATCATGTTTGGGACTGGAATTGATCATATTAATGTATGTTGCATGCATTGGGCATCTTGTATGTGTTGTGGATAGTATGGATGACTTTTTGATAAATTATCTGTTTTGACCCATATATGCTAAATCATGGCTATAGGTCATGTAAGTATGTTATGCATGATCTAACCTGCTATATGATACCATAGTTGTGTTATGAACGCACTGAGTATGCTAGATGCTAAGAATTTACATAACTTGTATGATATGTGCATAGTATGATGATTTAAGCAATGTATTAGGAAGGTAGCATCAAATGTGATTCATTGGAATGTTAACCATGTATGTTATATGCTTATGTATGTTTAAATGGTTTACAACACATAATGTCACCAACGGGTCAAACGGGTCAACTAGGTCACATGTATGTTGTTTTTATAGAACCTTGAGTTCTTTGTTTGTAGAACACTTAGGGTTTCTCTTGAGATTGTTGTGTGTACATGTACTTATGTACTTGTGTGTTCTAGGTAACCTTTGAAGGTTGTCTTTCCACCCGTTCTTGTCAAGTTAAGCCCTAGATATCTATCACGCGTATCAGGTGAGTTCATGCCCCACTGTTTTATTAAATCTCTTTTGGGGGAGATAGCATACTGGTAATGTTACAAACGCTTTTTATATTTAAGATGTGTATGATATTAATATAGTGTTGTTTACCATGATAAAGTCCTCACACTTTCGAATTGTTAATATTGGATAGAAGGGAAACTTGGGTAGTACTACTGGGTCTGACGAGCCCCACCTGTGTGACTCGAGGTCAACCGGGTGCAATTTTTCCTATGATTATTCGTCACGATATGGTGAAGTCGTGACGGGAGGCAAACATAACACATTCAGCTTCAATTGCGAAATCACTATGTATTAATATCAATTTGTTAATGGACTAGCTAGCTATTACAATGCACATGCTTATTTATACACTATTGATAAACTGTTATGTTTATACGCAAACTCTTGAACTCACCAACCATGTGTTGACTTTTTAGTATGCTATTCTCAGGTCGTTAATCTGGACTGCTGATAGGAGCACTACACGAGTCAGCATGCATTTTAGAAATTTAAACTTCAAACATAATTACTCGTCTTTTATTTATGGTTTAAAATACTTGGTTGGCACTTGTTTTGACATATGGTACTTTCACTTGTTTTGGGTTGTTTTATTTACTTTACTCTTCCGCATGTCTTTTAAAGTTTGAACTCTGGTTTGGTTTACGTTAAAGTAGCATATAGAGTCGTTCCGAGTAACTATTGACAGTGATCCTGGTTTGTTCACACGTCTCGTGGTAAAACTTCGCACGTGGATTTTAAGGGTTTGACAGATGAGTCAACCTGAAGTAGCTTCTAAATGTGTGATGTTCAAAATAACACCTTTGCTTTTATGGTTCCACCAATACATTATATTAAGTTAGATGTGACGTTGCAAAAAGCAAATGGGTACAAGTATGTCCACCATAAACACATAAGTTGGCTCTACTATAAAACATATATGATAGATTTCTTAAAAGCTAAGGTAGAGTCTAATCAGAACCCATTTCCAACATTATAAAACCATTTTTAATGGGCAGCCCCTCTTAAATCAAAATATACAATGCTTAAGTAACTATCATATTACATCATGATATCTTATTACTTTTCATAATTTCACACACATGTCAATTTGATATATATTTTTGTCATTGAATAAATATGTAAATGATATATAAATATCTACAAGATTGTAAAAGATGAAATTATGTAATGTTGACTTATGTTTCTTATAGATTTTTTGTGTGATTTGTAAAATGGTCTTTAGTTAACGTATTATTTAAGTAGTAATGTTAAGTTGATATATTACTCCTTAATGGATTTAACTTGGATTTATATTGGAGTGCTTTGTTTTTTATCATCGGACTTCAACCTAAGTGACAACTATGTTAGCAAATACAATGAAAGAATAAACATGACATTATTATAAACTCTCTCATATTAGTTTTCACACCCATACTATTTTCTCCATTTTAAAGAGTAATTAGAACTAATTTTTAAAATTTTCTTCTTCTCACTTTATATTACTAATCCAAAGCATTTATTAATCATTAATTTTTAAAAGACATTTTTTCATTAAATTAACACTAAGTATTTTTATTAACAAATATACTTTTTCAAAATCAAAATTGTCTAAAACTATGATTTTTTTCTAAAACAACGAAACTTTTTTAAAATATGAAATATTTTAAAATCAATCAGTTTAATATATAAAAGTTTTATATAAATTTTTTTTTACAAAACAAACCCGAAGTTTTTAAACAATGAGATATTGATATACAAGACGAAATTTTTTCAAAGCAATAATTTCTTAAAATGAAAGTTCTAAAAATAGTAAAAATATTTTATCAGCTAATTAAAGTACTTTAATATGTAACGGTTTACAATTTCTAACTTTTCCTTAATAAATATTTAGTATTTTTTTATTTAACTCGTGTAATACACGAGGTTATCACCTAGTTGTTTAAATAAACAATCCCAAATACCCCTAATTTACATAAATTTTAAAAAACAAAGCCGTCAAACGGAAAGAGGAACGAAAATATGTGATTAAAAATATCTTTAAAACGCTTATACTTAATACTTATGTAAATTATATTTAGTACTTAAATTTGGTTGTGCCAGTATTATTAATTATGCTTTATTATTGCTTTATGTTTCGTCAATAGTCATACTTTTGGGCTTCTGGCCCAATATATGTTTGGTCGCTTAAGTCTAAAATACCCATTTTATACATTTTAAGAATTTTCTAACTTCCTCTATATAATTAATCAACACAAACTTTTCCAATTATTATAAGAGCAGTTGTAAAAGAAGCTTAGATTTTCTGTTATAAATTAATCCCCTAAACCCATAACTTAAACCCTAAACCCTAAACCCTAAACCCTAAACCCTAAACCCTAATTCAAGTGTGAGAGAGAATGTAAACACATGACATTATATATATGGCACACACTCTTTGTATAACATGTTGCTAAGATAGTTATTGGTGTTCATCATGTGGCAGAATGATTAGGCTTATAATCGGTGACAGATTCATAAATTCTCATTAGTCGGGTCAAAAACATATTGAATTGGAACAAAAAAACAATTGCCTTAAATTTTAGTTCATTGTCTTGTAGTCTCGTGATAATGGTGATTGTGTCTCATAAAAGTTCTTAGAAGGTTGGGTGGTATTTTTTTACCTAAAAGGCTATTAAAAAAATACCTTGATTTTTAGATCTAATAATATAATTACACAATGCCTTTGATTACCATATTTATGTGCTTTCTTGAACAAAAAGATGAATACCAACACGTCCATTCACTTGGTGAAGTTCGCATAAATAATAATAACAATAACAACATTATAATCTTTATCTTTTATCGGATTTTAGCAGCATTTCTTTTAACGCCATTGGAGACCGCGGATGCCGGAGTGACCGCCTTTCTAATCTTGGCGACATTCCAAGCAGTGCCCGCGACATGCCCTGCAGTTGCAAGCACGTCGCCAGTTGCTTCCCCAGCATTTTCACCAAACCTGATTTGCACATACGCGACAACGATGAATGTACACTTCAAGGTTTAAACATGTCTTTAAGAAAAAGATATTGCAAAAAAGTATTTTTTTTTTAAACTCAAAAAAATTAATTAATAAAAAGTTTAAAAAGGAATTTAATGTACCTTTCAGAGACCATTTTTGTAGCAGCACCAGAAGTGGCAGATAAGGCTTGTTTTTGAGCAGCCTCAGCTGCATCCATCACTTTATCTGCAAGTTAACAGGAAAATTATGTTTTTTAACATACAATTTGAACTAATTAATAAGGGAATGACTCAACTTTCGTCTTGTTTTACTATAAATGATGAGGTGTAAATGAGACGAGTCGATCTCAATCTTGTTTAAGCTTAAATCCGACTTGTATAGTTTGAGAGAGCTTGATGTCTAAAGTTTGAGCTCGTTAATAATATTTCAAGTTTCGCTTTCTATAAAATTTCAAACTCGAGTTTCGCTTCTTAATAATTCTTTATGCTTGAGCTCAAATTGTTTACTACTTCCTAAATATCTAGTTAATTTATTTATATACATGTATAGTTATTTTATTTTATTGTATTGTATTTTATTATTTATTATATATCCAGTTATTTTACACATTTTTTATTATTTTATTTTATTTTAATTATATACATGTATTATTATTTTTATATGTATTGTGATTATAATGAGTTAAACATCACTAGCTTATAGTATAACGTATAAGTATTTACAAAGTTTTTTAAAACAAATTACAAAACTAAGGTTGGGGTTGGCCCAAGCCGGCACGCCTAATTTGGGCCTTTCTTAAGAGTTTCATACACCCGAACTTATTTTAACTCGGTTATCTAACATGCCAACCTCCTCTCTTGTCATCTACAAGAGTATCATTTTAAGAGTATCATGATACTCCATTGAGGTGACAAGGATGAGCTAGGTATAATGTTTTTATTTTTCCGACTTTTAAACCAATTAAATATTAAATGTTATGCGATTTAAATATGCTTTAAAAGATTTCTAACCCGTTTGTTTCATTTCATTATTTTCCTTTTACCTAACGTAGATAAAAAATTAACTATTTTTAGGAAAGTGATTGAAATTGTCATATCGATAACAAATGAAATTTGAACTTTCAATCACTTTTGTCGATGGACAGACGGTTGATCTGTCCGTCGGTGAAAGTATTCTGATTTGTAGAGTTTGAATGATATTACTTACTAACTGCATCAAGAGAAGCTAGAAGGACCTCTCCTGGAACCATGCTAAAAAAGGCCTTCCCTGCTTGTGAACGAACCACCGGACCCATGACCGATCCGCTTGCTATTCCAACGCCATTCAGCATCGCTTTACTCATGCTTTCGGTCATCTTCGAGAGCTTTCTTACACTAGATATACACGTGCACGTTAGAATGACCGAATAGAGTACAAGTCTACAACAACAAACAGCAAAAAAGCCGTGGTTTATCGCACCTTTTTAAGCTTTTGTTGATCCCATTCTGCTTACTTGACCCATTGTTTTTGTTACTTTCATTACTAGTAGTTCTTGAGATGCCATTCTTTTCTTCCTTTGCTTGGTTTAATATCATATTACCTCCCTTTTGCACCTGTTTTGAATTCATTAATGATACTTTTCATAGTAATCATAGCGTATTATATCGATCAATCGCGTATCTAGGATATTCTTATCAAGAGTACGCACTGCAGGAAAATTATCAGTTATCGATAGGGTCGGTAATGGGACGAGTTTTGGTAATCTTAGCCTTATACCTGATTGAAATCGTCACGTATTTGTTATTCGTTATCTAGGTTATGATCTTATATGGCTAATAACTCGTTGAGAAACACTTAATTATCTAGGATACCAAAATCAACTATCCAACACTTTGGATACCCGGTTTTGATCACCCCTACTTTATGGGTTATGCTTGGTTTCAGAAAATATGATTAGATCATTTTGTTAATCGTATTATATATTTTTTTTAAAATTCAGAAAATATTTTTTTTTAAAAAGGTGGCATTTTTACCTGAACCTGTTTACCTATTACGTCGTGTGTGTAACCACGAATATCGATTCGAAAGCGAACCTGGTTTGTATAAGCATTACTACATATAAAGATCCCTTTAACAATCTGGCCAGTTCCTCCAGCAATAGCCTTTGCAATAACATTGTTATAAGCATCAACCTTTGGAGCAAACTCCTTCCAATCGATGTCCGTTTTTCTTGATGACGATGATGAAGTGGAAAAACACGAATGTTCTTTCAAGAACTTATCCAAGAACTTGAAATCCCCATGACTCGTATCTGAAAACGTGACGCCATAGCTTAAAGGATCGTCACCCTTAACCACGGTCAAAGAGAAGAGGTAGTGAAGAGGATCAAGCTTCACTACCGGTTCATCTTTGGTTAATGGCCATTGAAGATCATCATTGATCTTGATTATGGTTGCGAGTAATACATCATCATCGGATAATTGGATGATTTTGAAGTCTCCCGTGGCGAGTTCTATGGCTTCACCTTCATCCATAAGATGGACTTTGCAATTAGGGATTGACAAAACCGTCTCTTGTTTGGCGGCTTTCGGTTGTGGCTGGTCATGGTTGTTGTTGGTGGCGGTCGTGGTGGAGATCGGGTAGGGGATAGTGTTTTTGGTTTCTTGACTCCACAACAACTCATTTTGTTTCAGTTGTTAAGATTGTGTCTTTTGGTTTGTGGTCCTAATGCTAATGGTGATGTTGAAGTAGAATGTGTTTGTAAGAATAATGGTATGATGGGTGAGGGTAAAAGGGTAATTTAGACGAGAGGGAATTAAGGCTTTAGTTGATGCTTTTTGCCATGTAACTTTATCTTATTCCTGACTTTGGTATATTTAGCTTTTGATGGAGGGAAAATTAAGTTTAAATTATTATAACATACAAATCCAGAATACAGATTATGAATGATATTATACAGTACAAACTTATAATAGTCGATATTATACAGTACAAACTTATAATATACGATATTATACAGTACAACCCTATAATACATAATATTATACATTACGAACTTATAATACAGATAGGACATAGAAAATAAGACAGTGACCGAACATGTCTGTGGCAACAAGTATCAAGTCATGTGTTTAAAGACCAATTTACCCTTTTGTTTGAAAAATGTAAAAACTTTAGATAATGTTTCTTTGATATTAAAAAGATATTGTTCTTTCACATTGGTTTGGAAAGGATCAGATTCTTGACTCAAATTGTTCTTTCACATTGGTTTGGAAAGGATCAGATTCTTGACTCCATACATGACCTAAAGTCGTGATCTAGAAGAGAATGATTCGAATGCTATTGAAGTCCAACAAGTTGTGCATCTAAATGAGCAACACGGGCTTATCAAGTCGGTACAATTGTACAATCTGAATATAACTACGTAAGAAATCGTAGGGTTGTAACCAAGCTCGGGTTGCAACTTATATGTGCAGGTCAAGAAATGCCAAGTCATGTTGGATCGACCTGTCAACGCTTTCGTCCTTTCATGTATCTTAAATGAGTATAAAATATGTATTATTTAAATAATAAGATGCTTGCTTTTATATGAAAAAAATATTTAAAACATTATAACATCAAGTACATTTAATAAAAAAAAAACTTCTGACCCTTTTGAACCATTTCATTTTCAGTTGACTCTTATGGTTGACTAATACTCAAGTATTATAAACGTCGACCAAACAAACTTTTTTACAAGTAGAAATTGGCACTACAAATACAAGAATACTTGAACCTGCAAGGCGATAAATTGTAACATACGAGAAATGGGTCTTACATTCGGGTTTGAAATGAAACAGTAGTTCCTTTAAATTACACAACAGTCAAATTTACATGTTACAAAACCGAAACCAGGCATAATGTGACTACAGCTACTGCTGAAGAATCAATCAATTGAATGGAAATATTTCTTTTTCTTTTAAACGGACCAAAAGAATGGCTACTTCAAGGACGAATGGATTCGAAACAATCAAACCATAAAGGATGATGGATGAATAACATTACCTGGTTATGTCTTTGCACCGAAAACCAGATAATGTTGATCACAAACAATTTGAAAGAAACCCGATATCTTTTTCTACACGTCGTATTTCTTTGGTTGTCGCCAGTTGGCCAAACTTCTCGATAAAGTACCGAGAATCGAGATTTTGCTTTGGGCTCTTCTGCCATATAAACGCTTGGCTGCCAGATCTGAAAACTTCTTACCCTTCTCCATTGTTCGGTCAATCTGATAATTTAAAAAAATTAGTTTTGTGGACAAAATCTATCTATAATAGGACTGTGCACTGGTTCATGATGGGACTGGATCAGTAACCGCAGACAAAGAATAATCAAGATCAGAAACAAGACTAGGTATTGGTGTGTCGGTTCAATAGAAAACCCACTTTATAGTCTATACTTTATTAATCCATATGGCCTATTGACTTGTTTAAATACTATAATAATATTTTATAACTAAACAGGTCAACGGGTTGATTATACAAGTATCTTTTATATTTACTTAACTAAAGAACAATAAAATCACAGGTCAAATAGGTTAAAAGAAATCACATTGTACATTGTTAGTGCATTGAAATAAAAAGTAACAGAATGATAACCAGATAACTGGTTTTAGTTTGTATTATCTTATGTATATGAGATGTGATTTTATGAGTTGGTTCTGATATAAATGCCTAATACATCCCGAGATTTCTATACAATTTGTACGGAAACATAGTTCTTTAAAAAAGAACAATAAAATTAAGAGGGTCAACAGGTCAAAGGGATTAAAAATATATGAATGTTAGAAACAAGATGTATATCAAACAGGTCAAATGGGTATCATGTATTAAATTAGAGCTAAGAAACAGTTAAGTCTGCATTGTTTAAGGAAACTCGTTTAGTCTGGTTTGGGCTGGTCTTTTTCAGTTTTAGACAGGGCCAGATGACTGGAAGTTCTCATTAGGTTAGACCAAATACAGGACCAAAACTATACACTTGAGCCGCTGGTTCAGTCCGTCTAGACCGGTTTTGCACACCCTTAATCTATGCTATGAATATTTTGCAACTTCACTAATGGGCAAATTATTAATTTTGGAGTGTAAGTTGGCCAAGAAACATCATTTTCATTTGGACAAAGGTAGTTATAGTAATGAGGATGGATTTACATGGATGTGACTGCTTAAGTGTTTAAATAAATCTAAATAATTATACTGGACCATAATAAATCTCACCTTGTGTATTTTCCCATTCCTTAAATGGTACCGGATACCAGACCAATTGATAGACTGAGAAAAATGTGAACGGATTGCTGAAATCGGGTATAGAAAGTTATCCACCACCATTGCAACAAAGACCTGCTCATAGTCACTTTGACTGGATTAACACAAACGAGGCTCATGTTTGACCTTCTTAGGGTAAGAAAAGAAAAAAGAATAATCCACTTTAATAATAAATAAAAGAGTTTACAAAAGATTAAATGACTTTATAGGGCCAATAAATGCGAGAGGTAGCCTTTTGACCCATTTATATGCGACGCCGTATCAGTTTGGCTTGTGTTTATCTCAAAAGGGTCCAAATTAAGAGACGGTATACATCTTTTTCCTTCAGGGCTACTCAAGCACTTATTCGGGTTCATTTATACCATTTGTAGCCAAAACAAGTCAGATGATGAAATGGTGTCAACATGTTATAGGTTAAAATTGGTGTTTTTCCAAAAAAGAATTAAGTGCGTTCTGTCATTCAGTGTGTTTTTGTTCAAAATAAGTATAAAGAAATTTACAAAATCTGGGTTGTCTTGATGGAAAAAGTTCAATACTTGGATGGACTCTACATACATTATCCTTTGAAAAATTATAGCTAAAAGGGGTATGTGTCGACCCCACCTATTCGTTTCATCACATAAAAAAGCAATACATTTCAACCCAAACCCATTTTGGCACCACATCCCATCCCGGCAATGAGTTATGACAACTTACCAGGCACCAATTGTAAGCACTAAGCGAGAGCGAAGGTGCCTCGGGAGACAACATGTTGCATAGCCGAACTTCTATTCTTGTTAAATTCCACATTGAAAGAAGTTCAATGGCAGTGCATATGACGAGACAACCAACAAGTCTCAACCCTAACAGAAGTACAGAACATTAAAAAAAAATCAATAACATAGAATGTACATGTGTGTAAACCTTTATAAAATATGAACAAATGCAGAATAGTGACACCCACAAGCAATAAATTATTGTCACTTGTGTAAGATAAAAAGAAAAGTCAGAAGTGCTACTTTAATCTGATTTAAAGGTCGCAATTTCAAGACATGTATTTATGAGAGGGATGATTTAAGTTAGGTTTTATTTCTAATAAATCAAACAAGTAAACTTAAATCCTGACTTATAGAGAGATGACTCAAACAGGCCATAAGACGCTGAAAATGTTTTTAATCTATAGCACGTGCTGAATCCTTTTAATCAAGAAAATAAATTGTTAAGCAAGTATTATAGTCTCTTTATAATCATATATGACACTTTTTAACATTTAAAAAGATTAAAAAATCAGATAAAAGTGTTTACTTATGAATTGGATGATTCAGGATCTCAGGTTATGTTCTATCTCTAACAGGAAATGGGTAAAAGTAAAACAACTTAAAAGGAAACAGGTCAATGGGCAGAAAAATGTACAGTGTTAAAAGCATCCTAAGTCGTTTTATTCAATAAAACTAGATTATTAAATTGTTACTGAAGTAATAAATCAGTGTAATAAAATCTAACACACCATTTATTTATAAGAAAAAAAGCAATCAGACAAAAGCATTTCCAATGAACCTAGCACAACTTATTTTGACAGTACCTAGAAATCTAGAATAACCCATTCAGATCTGAACTTGTTTGAACTGTTAACCAGCCTGCCTCACCACCCATTTTCCCACCTCAATTTTGAATTTATAAGAAAAAGGAAAATGAAAAAAAAAACTTGAATTTCAGAGCAGTTTAACTAAAGCTCGATCCATTTCAACCTTACCAACGGAACTGACCCTGTTGAACTGTTACCCAACCCACCCATTTTCCCGCCTCAAATCTGTATTTATAAAGAGTGAAATCACAAACAAAGGCAGTTCAGATGAATCTAGCACAAACCCAGACCATACTCAAATTACCACTTTCATCTGAACCCGCTGACATATTGACCAACCCACCTGGCCCGCCCATTTTCCCACCCAAATCTGTATTTAATATGAAAAAACAGGCAGTCATTTCAGGTCAACCTAGCACAACCCATTTTGGCGTATTAACCAACATGTCTGACCCGTGCATTTTGCAAACTCAAATCCATTACATAAAGCAGAAGAAAAAAGGAATTAACCGTTAGGATTGAGAACATGTTCTTCGGCTACATCATACTTGAAATGAAATCTTAGTGCTGCTGCGACATGAAACATAGCCATGATATACGGGGATACAAATCCCCAGGAAAGGTAGCAGTGCACAGTAAATAAAGCTCGGTTCATTATCCAGTTTACATATGTCGTGTAGGACTCCAAGACGAATGTTTGTTTCCTCAAATAATTCCAGTACCTATACAACATATATAAGAAGAAAAAGTTTTATTAACTTGGGGTTGGTCTTAAAATATTATTCGCACATGTGGCAGAGTCAATCCATTTATTTCCCGAAAAACATTTCAAACCGGTGGAATCAAGTGAAATTAGATAAAAAGGAAACGAATCAAAAGTTGCACAAAGTGTTTTTTAAATCTTATAACCTCCTAAATCATTTCATTCATAAATCAAAACATAATTTATTAATACTATCTTTGTAATAGTATCGGGCACACTAGTTATACTTCTTTACAGTAATATTAAGGAAAAAAAGTGTTTCTAGTTAATCCAGTCTGACTTGTACTAAAAATTTCCCCTTTGTGACCCAACCCACCAGATCAGCCCATATTGCCAAACAGATTATATTCAGACCGTGAAAAGGTAAGATCACTAGCAAGAGGATGAGGAAAACTGCAACCGGAGGCGATGTGATGAGCCTCTTATGAGCACCTGAAGAAAAGAAACAAATTGAACAGCTGAGTGTAGGTCCTCCAGTAAAAAAATAATAAGAGAAGTACAAATATATTGTTATCCTGGAATGCTTATGCTTCAAACATGCCACTATCGGAGAGACATATAGTGTCAATATCATGATATGGAATCACGGTGATAATATCAAACCAGCATCGGATCATTGTGTAATGTTATATGGTGCAAGACACACATAGAAATATAGAATACGGCCACAACATAACACAAATCTTACTCAAAAATGTTTATAGGAAAATAAACAATAACTACATAAACAAAGAATAAATAAATAATATATGATTACCGGCTATAGCTGCAAGAGTCATATCATCAGAGTAACCACCATCAGAAAGTTGAGTTACAACACCATGTTTGTCAGTTCTGAAATCATCCGCATGCATCTGCAAATAAGAAAAAAGGTTCCTATAGATAAATAAATAAATACAACTTTAATGTCAACTTGTCAAGTCAAACTGAGATAAAAGTTTCTTGCCATCATGCAGCCTCCCCAAAGAAAAAACGTCCTTCCACCAGTTGCAAATCCCATTGAACATGGCTGTAAAGAGAATGATGTTATTCGAATAAACAAAAATTTATAACTGTAAAAGGCCTCAAGAAAAACAAAGCAGTCTGTTTCTTCAATAAATTAAAAGGGCCTCAAGAATGATGTGTCGAATATGCATAAATTCTGTTTTTTTCAATAATAATATGTTTTTGAATGTTATGATCAGAAGGTTTTATGCATTATAATACACTTTGAGTTGCTTTTATTGGCTAGGCCCATTTGACCTGTTTCATCTGTAACCATTAAATATGGACCATAACTCGAGTAACCAGTTTATAAGTTAATCGGTCAAGATTGCTGCTTTCTGGTAATTAGGAAATACAAGGTATAAAAAGGAGCCATATTCCTTTGATGTGCTGTACCATGTGATACTCATAAATGCAGTAACTTCCCAAACTTCCAGAAGGTAAATCAAGCGGGTAACCAGTTTGAATAAATATCTGCATAAATTAAAAAGAATCCAATTTATACAAGTAGCAGAACTTTGAAAACAAAAGAAAACAAACAAAATTAAAGAACTAAGTACCATCTATCAGTAGATGGGAGGAATGTGCATCAGCATGATTATACCTCAGGATTCTTTATCATCTCTGCAGTTAGGGCTCCAATTGACCCGGGATGCAGCCTAACATCATCATCCAGAAACAATACATATTTGCTATCTTTATGCATTTTTTCCACACCAACCTGGCAATTCATAGTACAAAACAAGATGTAACAATAAACCGTGATATGCTGAGTTAAAGTAAAAGTTTAAAGGAACATTTAGTCATTTGTTAGCCATATTTGGTTTGTGTATTGTGGGATTAAGAGGTCCAAAATCTTAAAGCAATTCATAGTATTTTTATTCTAGTCTCAAAACTTCAAAAATAAATAAATTGGACCCATTTATTAACCTTTTATAAGTTCTATGGGTTAATGTGGCGTGATAAGTCAAACTTATAAACCTGTAAAAGGGCCAGCAACAGCTAAGAACCAATGTTGTTAGGACCGGATCGGACCGGCCGGTCCGACCGGTCGGACCGGGATTCGGAGGCCTGTCCGGTCCGGTCGATAGTGGTTCGTTTTTGGAGCGTTGAACCGGCCGGTTCGAACCGAGTCGGCGGTTGGACCGGCGAACCGGTTCGGGTCCGACCGGATTTTGAATTTTTTTTTTTTTTTTTTTGATTTTAGTGGGTAAAAACGGGGTGTTAAACCATAAATTAGTACTTTGTATATACAAATATAGTTAAGTTTTATATATAACTATAAAATATATGTATAAATCATATATAAATTACTTATATTTAATTACATATATAAATATAATTAAAATATAGTTAAATCCGGTCCATCCGGTCCGACCGGTCCGACCGGTCCAACCACCAAACCAGTAAGCCGTCCGGTTCAACGTCCGATCCGGTTCTGAGAACATTGCTAAGAACATGATTTATTCAAGCAGACTAGGCTTATGTAACTTCAATATTGAAAAAAGGTGCAAAGGAAAAGGAAAAAGATCATCTAAAGGGTATTTGCAGCATACCAACTGATTATGAATTTTTTGACTACATGTTGTGGATGGGCCCGCGACAATTATTCTTGCATCAACATCGTCCTGCATAGATGCAAATTAGTAAGAGAATATAAACCAAACAAGAACTCAAATACAGTTAAAATTAGCATACTTTCAGTGCAATTTTTTTTAGAAATAGAAGTTAGAATAGACTGAGAATCCCATAAAGCAAGAAGAATAAAATGCTAGCCGTGCTAAATATTTAAAATACCTTGAAATCTAGAAGTAAACGAGATACAGCATGATAAGCTGGATCTTCAGTACTATCCACAACAAATAGGAACTCCAGTGGACCACCATATAGAGAAGTTAACTGCATGCAGTAATCCATATTAAGTAAACAAGCATATATGATTAAACTAGAAGAAAATATGTCAAACTTTAAAGTAAAAATTCCAAGAAAACTTATCCCCTAGAGAGACGCACATGTTTGAAATATAGGGTTTGACGAATACTAATTATATCAAAATGCCCCATGATAATGAAAATTAAGATATCAATATTACTGATGTTTTACAATAATTGTCATGGGTGATGGGTAAATGATAACCATAATTGAACCTTTGCGAAAAAAGATGCAGAACTTATTTCTGGACATAGCATTTATTTTGAAAAAATGTGGGTAAAACTTGGTTATTAAATCAGAAGAGGCATTTTCATATAAGCATGTGATCCTCAGAATTGAATTTGATCTTAGTGTACTTTATATGTGTGGAACGTATACATAAAGAACTTGCATTCTTATGAATTTGTATGGTACCTGGGTTCTCCAGTTGTGCAGATTGTGTTCTCCAAAACCTTTCAAGGGCATTACAACGGTGACACCTGGCAACTTGACCTGGCTTGAATGTTCGAGGTCATGAATATCATGACTAAGAAATGCAAAGGGATTGCCATCTTTCATACTTTTTTCATCTGTCTTATTTCTCTGTTTCTGCAAGAGATGAAAAGATGTTTAGTTTAGTTTTATATGAGGTTTTACAAAAATAGTAGATACACAGCAGAGGTTTTGTAGCAAATGCCAAATAAATGATAAGTGATAGGTTATAGATATCAATTTGATACCTCACATAAGCTGCACCCGCCCATCCAGCCGCCAGAAGTAAGCATATTACATATCCCTGTAGCATGAATATATCCTCATATCAGAGAACACTATGCTAGTTTGATGCGTGAAGAATTAATAAAAAGGCATTATCCTTGAATACGTTTATAAAGGAACTTTTAAAATTCAATATTACATAAAAATTGCCCTGTATAATATAATCTAATAACCTACAAACAAAAGAGCTACTCCTCCAATAAAAAACCTTCATCATCCTATGGGCTATGGCTAACAACTAGTTTCAAAACACATGTGAAAACTTTACCCAATTTCCCATTACCACGTGTACTATGTGTGTTTACTATGATACTAAATACAGTTATTCAGCCCAAAAGAAACCCCAAGCCTTGGCTTATTATTCTTATAAAGGTGATCAAGGGTACTCATGACATGTAAATAAGGGGAGGTCATGGATTCAAGCCTCACTCTGAGCAAAATACTAAGAGTGATAACGGATAGGTGGGCCCGATTTCTAACATCTATCCTCCAAAGCAGGGTCGCACATTTGCCGTTCAAAAAACAAAAACTATGCACACCTTTCTTTATTCCAAGTACTACACTTGGGATCCGTGTATAACAAATCATCAACTGTGGTTGCATTTTCTAACATATCATTTAGGTCGACTTCAACAAATCAATAAACAATTAACAAAAAAAAAAAAACCTACTTCCAGTCGTAGCATTCTATACATTTACTCAGTCTCAGATGGGTATATATTTATATCTTACACAACTGTATATCCAATAAAAGACAAAGGTCATGCAAGAACTCAAGAAAAGGTTCAAGACGAGTTTGTCCAGTGTTGTGCAATGTTATTGTTTGCACACTTGCACAATAACAGCCATCCACTTAAACCCTATGTGTAATGTAATTCTTGTGCGGTTGTTTATACACAAAGACATGAACAAACTCCACTCTAACCAAAATCCCATATTACTCCTATATCTACAATACAAAAAGAATCTGTCAGGCCGTTGTTTCTGTTTCACAAAAGCAATAGAGGATGATAATTTATAATTAAGGCATCAAAAACAAGTCAAATTAGCAGAAAGTTCACTCCCTTTGTTTAAGTAAAAAAAAATAAAGATGAATCGTTTCATTTCAAGGTCTAGTGAAGTAACATTTAAACCTAGATTCATAAACTAAACCTCTCTACTATTCAGCCACCCCAAAAAACCCTTCAACAAAAACCACAAAACACAAAAACAATAGTGTTACCCAAAACACACTCCAAATCAGTCATTGACTTTAACAAACCACCAGATTTAAAACGTGGAGCACTAAAACTCAAATCGCCACAAAATTGAACCCTCACAAGTCACAATCCAAAATCAACTCAAACAACACCTAACTTCAAGTCAAATCCAACTTCCGTAACCAATTAGGGCACTAAATCATCACATCTCATCAACCACAAAAAGCACAATCATCCTACAGCATTATACAACAGCATAATCCAATCCTATTCAATTCAATTCAATTCAACCAAACAACCACCAGATCCAGAACCAAACAAGAACAAAACCCTAGAAACCACCGCGAGAAGGCCGTCAAACCTGGATCTGAACAAACACAGCGAACGGAGTGCACAGAGCTCTGCTGACGGAGAACAAGAGCGAATCAAGCGAGTCCAACGGCAACGTGATGTCCATGGTGGATACAGTGAATGACGTCGGAATTGCGGTGAATCTGAGGTGAATGAGATGATTTGTGTGGTGCGGTTGATGTCACTTTCTCTCTCAGATCGCCATGATCGAAGAAGAAGAAAGGACAGTGATGGAGGAGAGAGGAGAAAAGGGGAAAAATGTAAAAGTGGAGACCGCGTAATTTATATTTTCAAAGGATTATTAGGGGAAAGGGGATGTCACAGTGGTGCACTATCAATATAGCTGTGGCCTATGGGTTGTGGTCCTAAAAAGTTACTATTATTTTTTTTTTAAACAACTCATTAAAGCGTGAAAGGGGTTGACATCGGGTTCATGTTCGGGTTCGGGTTCGGATTCAGGTATAGGTACATGTGAATTCAAGGATCTCAATTCAGGAATTATCAGTATTAAAATAAAATCAAATCAATGATCGCGGAATTATCATTAATTAATGTTTAATTGTTTTAATGATTGACGAAGAACACAAACACCAAAAACACAATAAATGCGAAAGCAATAATTATTCAAAAGTATTTCATTAATTATTGAGTAATGAGTACAAAAGAATAATTATAAATCACTATGAACAATGATTTCTGTGAATCGAAATAATGTTGATGTTGATGGGACGGCGGCTAAGGTTGCACGATTGCTTGACAGCCGTAATATTGTTTGATTGTGTTCTGTAAGATGTGAAACCTAGGACTCATATTTATAGATGGTTGGAGTCAGTTAGGAAACACCGGATCTCTTCGGATTCGATATTGATTGGTTGACTTGTTTGACTTGTTGATATTGTATCATACAAGTGTTCTGAACTTCCGCAGAAAACTTGTCTTCCGCAGGAGGTTTTGCTCTTCCGTAGATATCTTGATCTTCCGTAGATATCTTGGTCTTCCGTAGAAGTGTTGTTCTTCCGTAGGAATTCTGTCAGTCCATACAATTCTTGATCATCCGCAGTAATATTCACGTGGTCTTGTAAGAAACATATCTACGGATTAACAATAATGTTCATCCGTAGATGTTTCTTACACTTGGTCAATTTCAGGAATCCTACCAAGTACATTGATTTTGCATGTCAACAATCAAAAAGCAACACACATATATATGGGTTACCCTATAGATTCAAATGCACACACACACACACATATATATATATATATATATTGACAGTTACAATTATTAATTACAAGACTTGATTAAAGTTCTAAGCCTATACAAAATAATCTAGACCTATACTATCTAGATCCAACAATACTCCCCCTTAGGCTTAGATCTTGTAATCAGTCCTTCAAAACTGCAAGCTCTTTGACTCTTGATATGATTTTGTTGTAGAAGTAAGATACAACAGCCTTTTGATCATCATATTTGTACTTGATCTTCATGTGCTGATCTTCTTCAGAGTCTCATAGCTTAGACCCAGAACATCCTCCTCCGTAGTGAGTGTCTCTAAGACTTTGTCATTCTTCACCACTTCAAGTTCATCCTGTTTAGAGAGTCGGAGTTCTGTGACTTCATCGTAAGTTGTTCCCTTCAGCAAGCCAGCATTATGTCTTCGTCTTTTGTAGGCTTTTGCATGAAGTTTGTCTATTACTTGGATCACATGCACATGCAAGAACAAGTCATTTTGAGCTGCTTCATCACTCAGTTTAGGAAAGAATTTGTCATGCAAATATGAGGTGTAGCTGGGATGAAGTAGCTTGATTTCCACAGGATCAAAAATCCTGATCCGTTCAGCCCTTTTGTTCTCTGCATTCCTCAGCAGCACAAGTTTAAAATCCTGATCCGTTTAGCCCTTTTGTTCTCTCGACATACCCCCATTCAATAATAGGGAGTGTGTATTGAGTTCCTTCAATGTGCTTGATTGCTGCTGGGTTCCTGTTATTGTAGCCAACCCTCTTTAAAAATTCATCATCTATGGATTCAGAGGCATTGGACTTATATCTTTTCACTCCTTTTATTCTTCTTCTGTGCTCATTATCTTCTCTCTTGGCTTCAGCCAGCACATCATCTTTGAATTTTGTTTTCAGTTTACCTACTATGCTTGAGAAGTCCCTGCCCCTTGGATGTATTGGGTAATTTGTAATAGTAAGGCTTTGCAGGTCTTTGAGATCACTCTCAGGTAGGCATAGAACTGAAAACACATCATGGAAGTATTCAACTCTTCCTGATGTTCTTTTGATCACAGCACAATCCCACTCTTGATTATATTTCCAGGCCATGATCTTGTTTTCTTCAGCAGAGTTAGGAGTTGTGAGGTGATCAATCAGCTGAATCAGTGTGGATTTCTGATCAGTGATTTCTCTCATAGTAGTACCAAGAGGCCATACTTTGCCTGGGATGACTTCCCTTGGTTCTCTGATGAGTTTGTCTTTTTCTTTATGCTGATCCTTAGGTTCAACAGTTATTGGATCAGCAAGCAGTTTGCTTTGTTGGTCATTAGATGGATGTGGAGCAGTAGTTCTGAATTTGACACCAGTTTCAAGTTCCACTGCCATTACATGCTCCATCATCCTCCGCAGTTCACCAGTTGTTCTACCTTTTAGCTCATGCGGTTTGTAGTTGTGGCCTTGTAACCAGCATGTCATGTTGTACTTGGTTAGTTTTGCTGTGTCACAATGGCCCAGATCTTTCTTGATTTTCTCCACTGATTGAAATACCGTGAAGGCTCCATAATCACAGTTTGGGAGTATGAATCTTGCAAGCTCAAATTCTTTCAGCAGATTCTTCATTTCAGTTAAAGTCATCCTCTTAACCATGTCATATGGAAAACCATGGTTGATGAGGGTCATGAACATACTTGATTCAGGCCTCTCTTCCATGATATCTTCAGTGGTTAGAAGGTCATCGGCCTTTGATTCTTTTTGCTCAGTGGGAGACTCCATCCTGGGTAGCTCCTCCCATTCTTTATCACTATCATCAGCATCACTAGATGATACCTTCACAATAGATAAATCTACTGAAGGTGCAGGTTCAGGAGATGTCAGCTTTTGCCTTTTTGGGAAAGCTTCTTCTTCAGTCTTCTTCTTGATAGAGCCCAAGTATTGTCTTTTTCTTGAATACTGAATTTGTTTCTTTGAAGCTTCAGTTAATTGTTTAGATTGTTCAATACTTAGGGCCTCCCTTGATTCCAGAGCAGAAATCTTCTTTTTCAATTGATTTATCTCTTCATCTTTCTCTTTGATCAGCTGAGCTTTGGCACTTTTCTCATTTCTCAATGATGCCTGCAACTCTTGTTCATTTTGAAGAAATGCATCAATTACTTCATTGTTGCTTTTGGCATCCTCTCTCAGCCTTTTCAATCTGGCTTCATACTTTATCAACTCTTTATCCTTTTCTTGAATGATTCCTTTAAGCTCTTGGATTCTTTGTTTTCGCTTGTTTGATTTGAGTACTAATTTGTTGTACTTAGCAACCAAATAGCTTTTGCTGACTGGGATGTCACTATCACTTAAGTCATCTTCATGATAGGTAATCACATCCTCCTCAATCTCTTGTTTTGCTCCCATTTGCTCATCAGCAGGCTGATCATCAAGAATTGGTGATATTGGTTCAGTGTGATCTGATGGCAATTGGTTCTCAGAATTTGTGGGTGAAATGGGAACAGTGCTAGCTTGTGACATCAACTCAGTCTCTCCTGTGTAAACAGAATTCAAAGACTCAGTTATGTCAATTTGTTCAGTGCTAGCACTTTCCGGAGATGGTTGCTTTGGTGTGTCTGGAAGTGGTTGAATAGGAGATTGGATTTGGATTGGAGAGAGAGGTTGGGTGTGATGTGAGGATGAATGAGAAGGTGATGGTGATTGTTGTTGTTCTGGTGAGATCGGCTGGGTGTTGTTGGTGGAAGATGAAGATATTAGTTGTGGGAAACATGGTGATGAATGGGTGAGATTGGTTGGGTGTTTATGCTGGCTGGTGATTGAGGTTGGTGAGTAGGTGTTTGCCTTGGTGTGTGTGATGCTTGTACAGATTCAGCAGATGTCTCTGCTTCTTCATCTATCCATATCAACTCTTGTGGTATGTTGGCCTGAGCATCCACAACATGTGCAAACATGGGCATGTCTTCACCCTGGTACTTGCCACTGATGTTGTTTAGCACTGATCTTCCCAGGTGTGCTTGAACAAACACTTCCCCTTCCCTTGCAATCCTAGGGAGTTCAGCATTGATGATCAGTTGCAGGAATCTTGGGAACATAAACATCTTGTCATTCCTTTGTAGTTTAACTTGATCACAAAGGCAGTTGAAAATGTACTCAGAGTAGTTATATGTTCTACCCTCAAAGATCCCAATGATTCCTGATGAGATGTGTCGAGAGAATCTATCTAGCCCTGCCTTCCTGTTGGAGATGCACTTCAGGTAAGTGTGGCACAGGAACCGATAGGGCTTGCATAGCCTTCCCTTCTTGATTTCGCCTTTATCATAATCTCCATCATACCCAAGTAGGTTGAACACCTTCTCAATGTATTCATTCTCGAATACATCAGGGTGGCCCACCTCGCGTTCGCCCAGCTCAAGAGATCTTCTGATTGTTTGTCCATCTATCCTTATTCTCTGAGTCAGGATTTCAGCAACAATCACTTCGTCATCTCCAGCTTGTTCTACTCGTGCCGAATTCCAGAAATCAACAATGTGTGATTGATGAATCACAGGATCAGCCGTCAAGGCATAGAAGAGCTTGGACAGTCGAAGATATATGATGATATCTCGACATCCTTCAGCAGCAGGATCTTCAGCATTCAAGAATGCGCACACATTGTGCTCCTTCGCGAATCTGTTTGCCATCTGTAAATAGAAACGAAAATCAGTTTAGCATTAGTGTAACTCACATGATTTCGAATCGTTTTAATGGCATTCAAGGATTAACCAGTTCTGTACTGAAGATTAGAACATGGGTTACCTTCGCGACAATGATAATCGATTACTGAATGATGATGTTTATGATGTTTGTAACGGATTTTTGAAAGTTTGAATGAGGGGGAAAGTGTGCGTTTTTCTAGGTTAGAAAACTGAAAAAGTGCTCTGAAAAAGTGATTAATGAATTCTTAGAGTCAAAAACCTTATTTATAAGCGAACACATTAATTTCTTTTATTAAATATGTTGGGCCCACTTCCCCTTTATCCCTTTCCGTATACCAAGTTTATTCCGGATGCATTGCTTCTTCCGCAGAACATCTGCGGATGTCATAACATCTGCGGATGCCTTAGTTGAAAATCAAATGCAACATTATATCTTATTCATAGATTACCATTCTATGAATTATGCTCTTAATGTTACTTGCACATCCGTAGATTACCAATTCTACGATTATGCAGTTACATTTTTACTGTTCCTTCTGCTGATGCAAAAATTTCACTGTTACTTCTACGGATGCAGAAATTTTACTGAAACTTTTGTGGAAATTAAAGTTTCGTTGAAACTTTAAATATCATTTATTGATGTTGAACATTGTTGACTTTGTTTGCATGGCAATTAAGTACAAGAAAGCAAGTGCCCTGTATCCTGCATTCAAGTTAGTGCTCAAGTTCCAATTCCTTCAAAATGCGACTTATAATTATTCTTTTGTACTCATTACTCGATAATTAATGAAATATTTTTGAATAATTATTGCTTTCGCATTTATTGTGTTTTTGGTGTTTGTGTTCTTCATCAATCATTAAAACAATTAAACATCAATTAATGATAATTCCACGATCAGAAATTATAAAGTATTTTACATAGTGTGCTTTTGTAAGTGATTTGATCACATCAGAAGATAACTTACTTTCCTGACTTTCAAAATGGAGTTCCCACAGATAGATAACTGGTGCTTTTAGGTTGGCATGCTCTTAGCGTAGTTTCCACTCATGATGAACCTACTTACATATCAAGATGGTACAAGTCAGATTGAATTTTATTTGCTTTGTTAAAGAAAGCCAAGCATAGTGTACTATCATTTCCCATACATATGGCATGCACAAAGATTCTATCAGACACTTAAATCATCCCCAACCATTACTCTACACAAGGACAGTCATATGCTTTGATGATTTAGTCTAAGTTAATCATTCCCAAAGATTCTATCAGAAAATTAAATCTAACAGAATCAAAGGCTTTAGTGAACAGATCAGCAAGCTGATTTGTTGTGTCCACTTTGACTAACTTAATTAAACCCTTTTCTGAATAGTCTCTCAGAAAATGATATCTGATTTCAATATGTTTTGTTTTACTATGTTGAACTGGGTTAGCAGTTATAAACATAGCAGCTGAATTATCAATATGAATCGGTGTTTGAAGGAAATTGTAACCATAATCAAGCAATTAATTTTGCAACCAAAGTACTTGAGAGCAACCAGCGGAAGCAGCTATGTACTCAGCTTCAGCTGTGGACACAGATACATTAGTTTGCTTCTTGCACTGCCAAGAAACAAGTCTTTGTCCTAGAAATTGACATCCACCAGTTGTGGATTTTCTGTTGTTGTTGCACCCTCCATAGTCACTATCTGAATAAGAGAAAAGACTGAAATCTCCATCTTTTGGATACCACAGTCCTAAAGCTGGTTTGCCTTTTAGATATCTGAATATTCTCTTAACAGCATTTAGATGGGACTCCTTTGGGTCTGATTGATACCTGACACAAACACATACAGCAAACATTATGTCAGGCCTACTGGCAGTTAAGTACATTAAAGAACCGATCATAGATCTATACAATCTCTGATTTATTGATTTTCCAGCAGGGTCAGGCACAATCTTGTCTATTGTTGAGGCAGGTGTCTTGCATGAAGTTGTATCAGCAAGTTTGTACTTCTTTAGAATTTGATGAATGTACTTTTCTTGATTGATGAAATTCCATCTGTTTTCTGATGAACTTGTAAGCCAAGGAAGAATGTCAATTCTCCCATTGAGCTCATCTGGAATTCAGACTTCATTAAATCTTCAAAGCTTTGACACAGCTTCTTGTTGGTTGATCCAAATATTATGTCATCTACATATACTTGAACCACCAAAAGATCTTGATGTTCTTGTTTGAGGAAGAGTGTCTGATCAATAGTCCCTCTTTTGTAGCCATTCTTCAGCAGGAAAGATGACAATGTGTCATACCACTTCCTTGGCGCCTGATGAAGTCCATACAAAGCTTTGTCTAGCTTGTATACTCTATGTGGATAGTCAGGATCCTCAAATCTAGGGGGTTGAGCCACATATACTTCTTCATCAATTTTCTCATAAAGGAACGCACACTTCACATCCATTTGATACACTGTGAACTTCTTGAATGAAGCATAAGCTAGAAAGACTCTGATAGCTTCAATTCTTGCAACTGGTGCAAAAACTTCATCATAGTCTATCCCTTCTTCTTGAGTATATCCTTGAGCAATGAGTCTGGCTTTGTTTCTCACGATTATACCCCTGTCATCCAGCTTGTTTTTTAAGAGCCACCTTGTTCCAATTGGATGCTGACCTTGAGGCAAGTCTACAAGGTTCCACACCTTTTGTTTTCTGAATTGTTGCAATTCTTCTTGCATAGCCTCAATCCAGCTGTTGTCCTTTAGAGCAGCTGTAATGTTTGCAGGAACTATCTGAGACAAGAAGCAGGTGAACAAGCAAATGTTTGCCACTCCTCCTTTGCTCCTTGTAGTCCTTGCATTCAGGTCTCCAATGATATTATCTGATGGATGAGACTTGTGAATTCTACTTGTTGAAACAACATCAACTGGGATAGTTGACTCTAAGTTTGAGAAACCCATTGAAGCAGATAGATTCAGCTGTGATGTTAAATCTATGAAGTAATCAAGGGGTTCATGGTCAATTGGATTGGCTTGAGCTTCAGTTGCTGCATGTTCTTCTTCCGTAGGAAGTTTTACGGAAGCATTTTGTTGTTCCGTAGGAGTAACAGCAACATCTACGGAAGCATTTTGTTCTTCAGTAGAAGTTACAGCACCATCTATGGATGGACATTGTTGATCAGCAGGCAAGTGTTGTTGATTCAACACATCCTCTCCATCCCTACGATCAGTGGTTGAAACAGTATTTACATCTACGGATGATGGTGCATCTGTGGATGTATTTACATGAGCTGCGGATGAAGGATTTGCTTCTCCGGATGTATCTTCATGCTGCTGACTTGATTCTTGCTGTTGTGCAGTTGAAGGTTGTGCCCTTGGAGGGTCAGCTGTCAGTGGCACTTCATTCAAACTTGGAGGAACAAATGGATAGCATATATCAGCAGAACCTGCATTGATCAGATATCCAGTGTTAAATGATTCAGTTAATGCATCTATATCAAATAACCAAGATGATCCTTTTACGGTTGTTGTAATCATGGATTCATCAAAAGAAACATTAGGAGTCTCTTCAATAATGTTATGTTCTGGAATATAGACCCTATAAGATTTAGAAGTTGATGAATATCCAACAAAGAAACCATCATAGGCTTTTTCAGAAAATTTTCCCAATTGTTCTTTAGTATTTAATACAGACACATGACACCCAAACGCTCTAAGATATCCTACAAAAGGTTTCCTTTTAAATAAGAGTTCATAAGGGGTTTTATTATGTTCTCTCACAATTAATGTCCTATTCTGAACATTGCATGCTGTATTCACAGCTTCTGCCCAGAAAGTTATGGGCAACTGAGAGTCAGCTAGCATTGTTCTAGCTGCTTCTATAAGAGTTCAATTTCTTCTTTCAGCTACTCCATTTTGTTGTGGTGTTCTTGGTGCACTGAATTGTCTTGCTATGCCTTTATTCCTGCAAAAAGAATCCATATCAGCATTAACAAATTCAGTCCCATTATCACTCCTAAAAATTTTAACTTTTAAATCAAGTTGATTCTCAATCTTGATTACAAAGTCCATTAATATTTCAGATGTTTCACTCTTATGTTTTAAAAAGAATACCCATGTGAACCTAGTGAAATCATCTACTATCACCAAGCAATATTGCCTTTTTCCAATACTCATCACATTGGTTGGACCAAAGAGGTCCATGTGAAGCAATTTGAGTAGTGTAGTGTTAGTGTTGATTATTTTGGATTTATGAGACACTCTATGTTGTTTTCCTTTGTAACATGAAGAACAATTATTTGAACAATGAAATTCTTTCTTTGGCAGGCCAATGACTAAGTCATTTTTCACCAATTTATTCATGTTTTTCATGTTGAAATGAACAAGCCTTCTATGCCACAATTATGATTCATCTTCTGAAGACTTAGATAGCAGGCATGTCTCATGGCTTGTGAGTGATGTGTTGTTCATATCCAAAACATAAGTGTTTCCTTTTCTTGATGCTTTAAGAAGGATCCATTCTGTTGGTACTGCAAAACCTGGCTTAAGAATGTAACAGTTAGTGTTATCAAATAGTGTTGTGTAATTTTGATCACAAATTTGAGATACACTAAGTAAATTGTACTGCAAATTTTCACAGTAATTCACTTTTTCAAATGTTAGTACATCATTTGTTACCATTCCTTCACCAGCTATTTTACCTCCCTTCTTATCCCCACCAAATGCCACATAAGAGGCATGTTTATGTTTGAAGTCATGGAGAAGAGCACAGTTTCCTGTCATATGTCTGGAACAACCACTGTCAACATACCACTTGTTGTCAGCTCTCCATGATTGTTCCTGCACACAAAAAAAAATCAATTAGAATTGACAACCCAAGCTTTAATTGTCTTGGGTTTGCCAGATGTGTCTACAATAGTTACTCCTTCATGAATTAATCTTGAAGTTTCAGTATTAGTTGATTCTTTTTGATTTGATGGTGGTGAGAATGATTCTATTGAAGACGATTCAGATGATTGGATGTCTTCATTCTTATCTGATTTTTTCTTCAATTTTTCTTGTTTTGGCTGATATTTTAACTTTGAGGATGCTCCTGCATTTCTGAAAGTCACTTCATCTTTCAACTTTGATTGAGGCACAGGAGTTTCTTTTTCAAAGTTATCAAAGAAACCATCAATCACTTCAGTCTTCTTATCTGACAGATCCACCTTTTTGTGAGGTGTTTTAGACTGAATTGGTGCTTTCTTCTTCAAAGGTTTATCCGCAGCAGAGGATTTTTGCTTTGCTTTTTGTTGATCTTTCTTCACCTTTGGTTCTTTGTCACTTTCTGAAGATTGAGAATCTGATTCAGATGTTTCATCATGTGACTTCTTTTTGCTCTTTTTCTTGTTCTTCTTGTTGAAATAACATTCCTGAGTTGAATGATTATGTTTATCACATATTGCATAATGTTTGTTGAAGTAGCAATCAGAAGTCATGTGATTGTTCATATTGCATATGGAGCAGTAGCTGCTGAAGTAGCAGTCCTCTGTGTTGTGATTTTTCATATCACACCATTTGCAATATTTATTTTCTGAATTGTCTTCAGATTCAGACTTCTTTTTCTTGTTCTTGTTGGACTTCAACTCCTTTCCTGATGGATCACTTGATTTTTTCTTGCTTTTGCTAGGAGCATCATTAGTTGTTTCTTGTTTACCTTTGGCTGCTTTTTGTTGTTTGTTGGAAGTCCTTTTTACCTCATCCGTTGATTTGGTTTTACTCTTCCGTGCTTTTTCTACGGATTCAGCAGTTTTACCCTTACGTGGATGTTCTACAGACTTGGCTGATTTTGCCTTCCGCAGATGTTCTGCGGATTCTTTAGATTTTTCCTTCCGCAGATTTTCAACACTTGAATTTTTCTTGTTCTTGTTTGAAGTTTGTTGCTTCTTACTATCTGAAGATAAAGGTATTTCATTACTTGATCCGCAGTTATCAACTTTTTGAAGGTTCAGTTCTTGAAGACCTTCATTCAGTTCAGCAATCCTCTTGCAAATAGTCTTCAGCATGTTTCGTTGCTTTGGAGGATATTGCAGCTTTGATTCTTCAAGAACTCGTGGAAGACCAGTTTCAACTTGAACATTCTTACCAATGTTCAGTTAATCAGTATCATGTTCATCAGAATCATCCAAGTCATCACATTTATCATAATCAAAATCTAAGTCATTATGTTTAGTGATTCTGATTCAGTAGATTCAGTTTCACTCATCTCAGCTTCATTGTTAATGTTTATTTGACTTGTTTTTATATCAATTTTTGTGCTGGGCACAAAATGATTTGACAAAGTGTTTGTCATTGTTTCAGGTAGAGTTGTGTAATTATCATTAATAGGTGGTGCAACAGCATTATAACCCAACCCATACCTATTCTTTGATTCAATATGAGAGTTTAATAACTTCTCATATTGCTGAGATGATAGTTGAAGCTTCTGAAGTTTCACTTCAGTAGATGCATGATCAGCCATGGATTTGGTTAAGGAAGTGGTCAGATGCTCAACTTAGGCTTTAAGGCTGTAATTTTCAAAAACTTATTTTTCTAAATCCTTTTACAAAGAACTTATTTTGATTTGATATAATTTATGATCTCTTAAATGGGATTCATTTAAAATCAATGTTTCTTTTACTTTGTCAGCCAACTGTTGAGCATGGACTCTATAGCGTTCTACTTTCTCAACACATGTTGATGAACATAACCTTTCCCTTACCTCTCTGGCCATTGGAGGAACTTTGTTTTCCATGTGTGCCATCAATGCTTGATTCTCTTCCAAGACTTCCTTCTCATACATACTCCAGTCACATGTACCATCTTGAAGTATGATCAGACCAGACCCCTTTGAATTACTCGGACCTGCTGATTCATTTGTGGCTGGTAGGGATGTATTCGTCAGCTGAGGTTGTCTGAGCAGAGATTTTTGAGAGGTTGGTTGCTGATGATGAAACTGCTGATGCTGCTGATACTGATGCTGCTGAGATGATTGTTGATTGCATTCTCTAGAGAAGTGTCCATAGAGATTGCACTTGAAGCATCTGACTTTGGACTTGTCAACACCAATCTTTGATGTTTTACTAGCTGCAGCCAGATTCTTGTTTCTCCTCAGATATTGCTTAGCTCTGTAAGCAATCATTGCCATCTGCCATTGTAGATCCATCTCTTCCACTACATCAGGAGGTAGTTCTTCCAAGTCTTGTTGGCAAATGTTTGCTGATGTAAGTGAGCTTCCCAGATATGCTTGAAAGCTAGAACTAAAAGCTGCAAAGGCTGCTTTTTGTTCTTCAGAATCCAATATCACAGTAATTGGTTCTGATTGATTGTTTTGTTGAGAAGATTTTGCAGTTGCAGTAGTTGTATCTCTTTTCTCAGCAGATCTTCCTGTTTCCTTTTGGTTCTTACTTTGAGTTGATTTCTTAGAGGGTTTAGAGGCGTAAAAACTAACTTCCTCTTCATCACCACTCAAATTACAAGAGTTATCACCTTCATGATTTGAGATAAATGCACTTCAAGCATTTTTGGTTTCTTTGAAGTGATAAAGTGAGACATGGGTTCTCACACTCTTGTTTCTTGATTGTTCATCCATTTCAAGAGCTTCTACTTTAGCAATCAGAGTATCTAGACCAGTTGACTTAAGATCTATGGTATTCTTGAACATGGACACTGTCTACTTCCAACTTTCAGACAAAGTGTGGAGCATTTTCTTGTTAAGTTCCTCAGTAGTATACTTTAACTCCAAGATGTTCATCTCAGTAACGAGTTGCATAAATCTATGGAGTTGTTGAGGAATTGATTCACCCTCAATATGATGAAAGGTTTCATATTGTGATCTGAGGGTGTCTTTCCTGATGCTTCTGATCTCATCACTCCCTTCATAGAGAGTGTGGAGTATCTTCCACAAGGAGTTTGCTGTTTTGTAGTTCTCACATCTGATTAATATCTCTTCTGGCAAAGCCATACTAAGCAAACTGTATGCTTTAGTATCGACTTTAACCTTCTTGACATCATCAGGTGACAAGTTTTTTATGCTGATAGGCTGATTCTTGTCATTATAATCCGGTCCAAGAGTGGGTGGAATATGAGGACCTTCAGTAATGGATTCCCACAAGTCAGAATCTGTGTAGTTCACATGATTCCTGAACCTGATTTTCCAGGACTTGAAATCAGCTTTTGTTTCCAACTTCGGTGGTTGATGAGATCCACCAAAAGTACTCATATTTAATTGAGAATAATGAAACAAGTTTTGACTGTTGAATTAGACAAATCAATCAAAGACTCAGATCTAGTATTCAATTAATTTGAATATAGATCTAAATCAATCAAACAAAGAGAGTATGCTTACTGAATGATTAGTCGTAAAATTAATTGTTTAAAAGACAATTAAACAATTTTAATACTGATAGATCAATTGATCTAAATCAATGAGCACTTGGCTCTGATACCACCTGTGAATCCAAGGATCTCAATTCAGGAATTATCAGTATTAAAATAAAATCAAATCAATGATCGCGGAATTATCATTAATTGATGTTTAATTGTTTTAATGATTGATGAAGAACACAAACACCAAAAACACAATAAATGCGAAAGCAATAATTATTCAAAAGTATTTCATTAATTATCGAGTAATGAGTACAAAAGTAATGAGCACTTTCTCTCCCTCAGTTCATAAGTCGCGTGGGGGTCGAAATACGTCTTTTCTTGCTTATCGACGTGGTGCACAAATCCTGACTAAATCAAGGAGGAAAACTGAAGCTAAATCTTCATACATGTGGAATGATCACATTTTGTTATGAAACATATTGTTGTTAGAAGCCAAGAGGATAAAAATGAATTTACAAGCTCCAATAGCAGGACAGTACTTAAGGCAGGTTTCTAATCAAGGCGGGACTTCATTGCCTGCTATACCACAGCAACAAAACATGATGCAGAACTCTGAAGGTGGTACCCATGCTCCACTAACTATGGAGCATGCAAGGCAGTTTATACAAGATAGGATCTATAAGTTCCTCATGCAGCGGCTAACGCGGGAGGTGCCTCCCAAGAATGTACTGGATATTGTTAGACGCTTGGAGGAAGGCTTGGTCAAAACTGCAACATCAAAGGAGGAGTATTTGAATTTAGATACACTGGAAAACCGTTTACAAGCTCTGATACCACCTGTGAATCCAAGGATCTCAATTCAGGAATTATCAGTATTAAAATAAAATCAAATCAATGATCGCGGAATTATCATTAATTGATGTTTAATTGTTTTAATGATTGATGAAGAACACAAACACCAAAAACACAATAAATGCGAAAGCAATAATTATTCAAAAGTATTTCATTAATTATCGAGTAATGAGTACAAAAGAATAATTATAAATCACTATGAACAATGATTTCTGTGAATCGAAATAATATTGATATTGATGGGACAGCGGCTAAGGTTGCACGATTGCTTGACAGCCGTAATATTGCTTGATTGTGTTCTGTAAGATGTGAAACCTAGGACTCATATTTATAGATGGTTGGAGTCAGTTAGGAAACACGGATCTCTTGGGATTCGATATTAATTGGTTGACTTGTTTGACTTGTTGATATTGTAATCATACAAGTGTTCTGAACTTCCGCAGAAAACTTGTCTTCCACAGGAGGTTTTGCTATTCCGTAGATATCTTGGTCTTCCGTAGATATTTTGGTCTTCCGTAGAAGTGTTGTTCTTCTGTAGGAATTCTGTCAGTCCATACAATTCTTGATCATCCGCAGTAATATTCACGTGGTCTTGTAAGAAACATATCTACGGATTAACAATAATGTTCATCCGTAGATGTTTCTTACACTTGGTCAATTTCAGGAATCCTACCAAGTACATTGATTTTGCATGTCAACAATCAAAAAGCAACACACATATATATGGGTTACCCTATAGATTCAAATGCACACACACACACACATATATATATATATATATATTGACAGTTACAATTATTAATTACAAGACTTGATTAAAGTTCTAAGCCTATACAAAATGATCTAGACCTATACTATCTAGATCCAACAGTACATTTGAATTTATGGAATACAATCTCTATCTCCTTGGGTAGCAGGTTTGGATTGATGAACATGATGAATTCAAATCTCACGATGGTAATATTTTTTAGTTTTAATCGTTGTTGTTTGTGGTCCTGATTATGAAAATAACTTGATACTTTTAAAATTTAGGTTAATGATTTAAGATGGGCTTAGAATGGTTCATTTGTGTAACTTGTTTAGTAAACATGTTTGTGTTTTTATTTTGGGTTTTGGATGGATAAAATTATATGTTTAACTCGTCTTGAAATAGGACGAAAGATATAAGTTATAAGTTTAACTCGTTTATTTCATCTATCTATTTTTTATTGTTATTTTTTGAATGATGGTGACAATTGGGGCTTAGTGGCATATCTTTTTATAGCTAAGGTATGCACATACCTTAGACGATAGTTCTACCGTCAATCGATAGTTTGATGCTCGAGGATGACGTCAACCAGTTTTAGGAGGAAATTGACAGGCTCGTAAAACCTCCTGTGTAATGCCCGGAAAGTTAGATTTGGAGTGTCATGCGACTGGAGCGTCCAATCGCATGGGTGTCATGCGATTGAAGCTCAACGCACGACTGGAGCTCAATCGTACGACTGGAAAGTTCAATCGCACAGAGCTTGGACGACTGAAGGTCCAATCGCATGAAGCTCGGGCGACTGGACGAGGGGTATTTAAGGGAGAGGGCAGCCCTTACCCTCTCCCCATACTTGCAAAATCAGAGAGAAAGGAGAGAAAGAGGAAAAGAGAAGAAGAAAGTTGGTTCAAGCGAGTTCGTGAGCCAAGATCGACGTATAGCGGGTCAAATCGAAGCTCTAACCGAGGAGGCTGCTAAGGTGAGTTCTAAGACCCCTCTTTTACACGTTTTTGAATGATTTTGAGGCTGGAACACATCTGAAACCCTATTTTTCGAGTTTTGGGTGTTTAACCTGTGTATGTACGTATGTGTATGTGTATGGTACATTTAGGGCTTGATCCCGGACTAGGATAGGCTTGTATGAGGTCGAGGTATGTTTCCCTATGGATTAGAGGGGCTAATTTGAGCTCAAACGAGGTCTGGAAGGGTTTGAGGGCCAAAAACCCTCGGCTGCAGTCGGGATGAACTCCATTCTGCATCAGCTAGGCCAAGTCACCCGAATGAGGGGAGACTGGAGCCCAGTCGCCCGAATGAGGGGAGACTGGAGCCCAGTCGCCCGAATGAGGGGAGACTGGAGGCCAGTCACCTAAATGGGGGGAGACTGAAGGCCAGTCGCCTGAATGGGGGGAGACTGGAGGCCAGTCACCTGAAGGGGGGGAGACTGAAGGCCAGTCACCTGAATGGGGGGGAGACTGAAGGCCAGTCACCTGAATGGGGGAGACTGGAGGCCAGTCACCCGAATGAGGGGAGACTGGAGGCCAGTCACCCGAATGGAGGGAGACTGAAGGTGTAATCACCCGAGTGAAGGTCTAGTCACCCGAATGAAGTTGTAGTCGCCCGAATAATGGGCATGTCGCATGGAGGCCAGGCGACTGAAGGGTGTCCATACGCCCGAATGTCCGTGGTATTGTCCAACTTTTGAAAAGTGCGAACTTAGACTCGGACCCTCAGGGTTGTAGATGATGATTTGGGCATGGATGATGCAAGACGATGTATGACGATAAGTGACGACGATGACGTGCATGATGTTATGTGTGATGTATGCCTGGCGGTGCGTGTGATGCATAGTATGTCGGATGTGTGTTATGAGTGTATGATGATGCCTGTATGGTGATGATGTATGTTAGGATTATGTGTATGTTCCTTATTATGTATATATGTCTTCCTTTGGCTTTACGTTGAACGCTAATGAATGCACTGAAAGTATTATATAACGTAAAGTGAAAGATAATGAAAGAGGAACGTAATGAATGAATGCATGCATTAATGAATGAATAAACGAACACATGAAATAATGAATGAATGAAAGGCTTGCAAGTAAGTGTATGAGGTGAGCGACTCTGCGTCGCAACAAACTCGAAAGAGGTCCTTGTCGCGTACTCCGGTATTGCAGGAGACAGGATCCGGATGAACGAGAGTAAGATTGGCTTGCAAGCAGAAGGAAAGGAGGTTCATGGCTCATTGAGAGTTGTTAGCTCAATGGTGTGTGTATTATAGCATGTGATCTTGGCTAACTCATAAGGGGACATAGACACAGTGGGAGTTCAGTTTTGGTGACTGCTCCGATACGTACGATGTGGTATTTACTGTGTGCTATGTAGCGTGCGATTTTGGCCTACCTCATGTGGATTATGTAGCGTGCGATGTTGGGCTAACCCATGAGATGGCGTGCGATTCTGGCTAAACCCCGAGAGCCCTCACAAACACAGAGGGAGTCGGTCTAGGTGACCTCTCCGTTGGTGCGATTAGTCCGATATGTACGGTGTAACTCATAAGGGGACATAGACACAGTGGGAGTTCAGTTTTGGTAGCTGCTCCGATACGTACGATGTGGTATTTACTGTGTGCTATGTAGCGTGTGATTTTAGCCTACCTCATGTGGATTATATAGCGTGCGATGTTGGGCTAACCCATGAGATGGCGTGCGATGTTGGCTAAACCCCAAGAGTTCTCACCCACCGGGAGAGTTGGTCTTAGTGACAAGTCCACTGGTACGTATTGCATGAGGCGAGAAATAGGAAAGGGTATTATGAAGAAAAGAAAGTATGAAACGAACGAAAGTTAATGAAAGTAATGAAAGTTAAAGAACGAACGAATGAAAGTAACGAACGGAAGGAACGTAATGATAACGTATGAAATGGGATCCTTGTCACTCGACCTCAGTAATCATGGTTGTGTGCCATGAAGAGGGTAAAGTGTGACCGGATCTAGATAGAAGTGAAAGATAGAGAATGCATGAAAGTTAAAGATAGATAATGAACGAATGATAGGCAGAGAATGAATGAAAGTTAAAGATAAAGAATGAATGAGAAAAGAAGATAATAATGATATTATCTATGTGTATGTACGTATGATGTGTGTTCATATACGAACGTATAGTATGTTTTTGAAAGAAGTAAAGAACGGTGTTAACGAATGAAAAGTATGTTTTCATATAAAAGTAGAACTCACTCAGCAACGCTGACTTTGATGTGTTTCCAGTTGGCAGGTATGTTGCTGAGGATGGCACGAGGCGACTACTCAGTTGATGAGGTTGGCATCCATATTTTGACATGTCATTGTATTTTGAGATGAAAACGAATATTGTAATGTTATGAACTGATATACTTTTAGTTATTAATGAAATTTTAAATTCCGCTGCAAGATAAATGTACGTTTTAAAATGTTTTTATGTGCGATGAATGACCAACTGTGAGGTGCCCGGGAATGGGGCCTTACAAGTTGGTATCAGAGCCAAAGTTTAAGTGAAATGGGTAAATTTTCAAAATAAACTGAAAATGGGACAGAAAGGGGTGGGATGCCAATCTGAGTAGCTGCGTGCCATCAGGTATTTTCTTAAAGTGAACCGGTATTGTGTGCGCATGTTATGTGTTTATGTGCTACTGTTAGATTTAGATGCTAATATAGTCGGGACAGGTAATGCTCGGGGTATGAAAAGTAAGGTAAGTGGATAATCACAACTAATCACTGTAATTAGGGACTTACTATACTTGACATGAACTGAGCTATTCCATGGAATGACCGTGTTAGTGTTTGAATCTTTCAGTGTGATAGAGGATGGCTGGTGGTAGAACTTCTAAGGCTTCACGTGGTGGAGGCGGTGGCGGACGTGGTGTTGAACCACGAGTCACGAGAGGAAGACCTAGAGTGGAACAAGTGGTTCATGAGGAATCCGAAACCCCTCAATCGGAGGGCGGTGATGGGAGTGCAAATTTGAGAGCCTCGGTAAAAGAAGCGGTAGTCGAAGAAGTGCATCAGGTCCTGCAGACGATCCTACCGTCTGTAGTGACCGAGGTGATAAAGGCTATTAGAAACGAGGAGAGACAAGAAAGGGGTAGATCTTTGGGTGAAAGGAGACGGCCCGAGACTGAAACGGTTTTCTTCGATGACGAGGATGAGGAAGAAGAGGAAGCGCCTGCGCCGGTGGCGGCACGAGGCTGTAACTATGGGGCGTTTCAACGATGCAAACCCCAACCTTTGACGGTAACGACAATGCTACTGCCGCTCATCGTTAGGTCAGAGAGATGGAAGCGGTACTGGAAATTAGTGAGTGCCGGGAAGATCAGAAAGTTAAGTTTGCCACTCATTCTTTCGTGGACTCAGCTTTGTGCTGGTGGGACAATATAGTCCAAGCTGAGGGTAGTCAGGCTATCGGAAGGATGAGATGGTTAGAGTTGAAAAGGTTGGTGATTGAGGAGTTCTGTCCTCACCGTGAAATGGATAAAGTTGAAAGGGAGTTCCTGTAGTTGGAAGCGGGGACGATGACGCATCAGCAGTACACCACCAAATTCAACGAGATGGCACGACTGGTGCCGGATCAGGTGACACCTCTTTCGCGGAAGATCAAGAGGTATATTCAGGGCTTGCCGACGGACATCCGTAGGCATATGATCGCTGCCCGACCAAGCACGTTTAGGTCAGCGGTTGATTTGGCGGGGAGGTTGTATGATGAAAGAACGATGGTGGTGGTGGCTGAAGATGGCGGGAAAGATGATGTAGGTCGGAACTGGAAGGGGAAGAGAACTAGACGGGGTGGTGTCCAGGCGAATAATAAGCACGCACGGGGGGATGACCGTCGTGTGGTCGCACCTTGTGTGGGTCGGATAGGTGTGTAAATTGCGGGATGGAGCATTCGGGGGAATGCAAAAGGGGACCAAATACTTGCTACAAGTGTGGGAAGTTTGGTCATATGTCTAGAGAATGTGGAACCGTGAGATGCTATAATTGCGGAGGAATTGGCCATATGAGTAAAAACTGTGAGAAGCCAAGGGCGGAAGGTTCAGGAGTGAAGAAGGCTGGAGGAAGGAGAACAGAGGGCGGAAGCTAGAGCTTTTGTCATGACCAAAGGGAGGTTAGAGCGGACTTCGACTTGACGTCAGGTACGTTTCTGATAATTTAAGTTTGTGCTTTTATGCCTTGAATGTGATGCTAGTAGTAGTTCGTTCCTACTGCCTTCTGTTGTGAGTTGCATGTTAGGGGAAGAAACATCGATGAGCCCTTCGATGTAGAGATTGCTATTAGTGGATTCACTAGGTTACCGGATGCCCTAGAGGATTACGTGATGCAATTGAGAAAGCTATGTCACCCGTTGTCTAAGGAACAGTATCAGCCTGTGAATTGTTCATCGAAAGCAAAGTACGCATAGCAAACAGGAAGAATGGGAGATCGGAAGTAAAAGAGAAAGGATAAATTTGGTTTGGGTCACCAAATAAGTTGATTTGCCTTTCTTGTCAGTAGTAGGGTTTACCAGAGGGTCATTATTCATACATAAAGGACATCAAACAAGGGCTAGCAACTTTACGCAAGTGGATGGCCGTGTTCCTCAAGCATTAAAGCTGAAGGTTCTCAGCGATGCTCTGAAGCTCAATGATTATAACGCCGAGCCTTTGCTCTAGTATTGTGATGTAGTAACTATATTCTACATGGTATGTTTGGAGTCACAAATGCTGGTCAAATGAACATCGATCAGTATGCATGGGTTGCCGATGGCGATAATCCAAGATAGACCAGAAGTCGAAGGTTGATAAATGATGTGGAGCGATAGGATTCCAAGTGATATACTGGAAACTAGATGGGACAATATTGCCCGCGAAGGTTTAAGGAACAACAGGTTTCGGGGACGAAACCCGTTTAAGGGGGGAGGACTTGTAATGCCCAGAAAGTTCGATTTGGAGTGTCATGCGACTGGAGCATCCAATCGCATGGGAGTCATGCGATTGAAGCTCAACTGCATGACTGGAGCTCAATCGTACGACTGGAAAGTTCAATCGCATAGAGCTTGGACGACTGAAGGTCCAATCGCATGAAGCTCGGGTGACTGGACGAGGGGTATTTAAGGGAGAGGGCAGCCCTTACCCTCTCCCCATACTTGCAAAATCAGAGAGAAAGGAGAGAAAGAGGAAAAGAGAAGAAGAAAGTTGGTTCAAGCGAGTTCGTGAGCCAAGATCGACGTATAGCGGGTCAAATCGAAGCTCTAACCGAGGAGGCTGCTAAGGTGAGTTCTAAGACCCCTCTTTTACACGTTTTTGAATGATTTTGGGGCTGGAACACATCTGAAACCCTATTTTTCGAGTTTTGGGTTTAACCCGTGTATGTACGTATGTGTATGTGTATGGTACGCTTAGGGCTTGATCCCGGACTAGGATAGGCTTGTATGAGGTCGAGGTATGTTTCCCTATGGATTAGAGGGGCTAATTTGAGCTCAAACGAGGTCTGGAAGGGTTTGAGGACCGAATACCCTCGGCTGCAGTCGGGATGAACTCCATTCTGCATTAGCTAGGCCCAGTCACCCGAATGAGGGGAGACTGGAGCCCAGTCGCCCGAATGAGGGGAGACTGGAGCCCAGTCGCCCGAATGAGGGGAGACTGGAGGCCAGTCACCTGAATGGGGGGGAGACTGAAGGCCAGTCACCTGAATGGGGGGGAGACTGAAGGCCAGTCACCTGAATGGGGGGAGACTGAAGGCCAGTCACCGAATGAGGGGAGACTGGAGGCCAGTCACCCGAATGGAGGGAGACTGAAGGTGTAATCACCCGAGTGAAGGTCTAGTCACCCGAATGAAGGTGTAGTCACCCGAATAAAGGGCATGTCGCATGGAGGCCAGGCGACTGAAGGGTGTCCATACTCCCGAATGTCCGTGGTATTGTCCAACTTTTGAAAAGTGCGAACTTAGACTCGGACCCTCGGGGTTGTAGATGATGAGTTGGGCATGGATGATGCAAGACGATGTATGACGATAAGTGACGACGATGACGTGCATGATGTTATGTGTGATGTATGCCTGGCGGTGCGTGTGATGCATAGTATGTCGGATGTGTGTTATGAGTGTATGATGATGCCTGTATGGTGATGATGTATGTTACGATTATGTGTATGTTCCTTATTATGTATATATGTCTTCCTTTGGCTTTACGTTGAACGCTAATGAATGCAATGAAAGTATTATATAACGTAAAGTGAAAGATAATGAAAGAGGAACGTAATGAATGAATGCATGCATTAATGAATGAATAAACGAACACATGAAATAATGAATGAATGAAAGGCTTGCAAGTAAGTGTATGAGGTGAGCGACTCTGCGTCGCAACAAACTCGAAAGAGGTCCTTGTCGCGTACTCCGGTATTGCAGGAGACAGGATCCGGATGAACGAGAGTAAGATTGGCTTGCAAGCAGAAGGAAAGGAGGTTCATGGCTCATTGAGAGTTGTTAGCTCAATGGTGTGTGTATTATAGCGTGTGATCTTGGCTAACTCATAAGGGGACATAGACACAGTGGGAGTTCAGTTTTGGTGACTGCTCCGATACGTACGATGTGGTATTTACTGTGTGCTATGTAGCGTGCGATTTTGGCCTACCTCATGTGGATTATGTAGCGTGCGATGTTGGGCTAACCCATGAGATGGCGTGCGATTCTGGCTAAACCCCGAGAGCCCTCACACACACAGAGGGAGTCGGTCTAGGTGACCTCTCCGTTGGTGCGATTAGTGCGATATGTACGGTGTAACTCATAAGGGGACATAGACACAGTGGGAGTTCAGTTTTGGTAGCTGCTCCGATACGTACGATGTGGTATTTACTGTGTGCTATGTAGCGTGTGATTTTGGCCTACCTCATGTGGATTATAGTGTGCGATGTTGGGCTAACCCATGAGATGGCGTGCGATGTTGGCTAAACCCCAAGAGTTCTCACCCACCGGGAGAGTTGGTCTTAGTGACAACTCCATTGGTACGTATTGCATGAGACAAGAAATAGGAAAGGGTATTATGAAGAAAAGAAAGTATGAAACGAACGAAAGTTAATGAAAGTAATGAAAGTTAAAGAACGAACGAATGAAAGTAACGAACGGAAGGAACGTAATGATAACGTATGAAATGGGATCCTTGTCACTCGACCTCAGTAATCATGGCTGTGTGCCATGAAGAGGGTAAAGTGTGACCGGATCTAGATAGAAGTGAAAGATAGAGAATGCATGAAAGTTAAAGATAGATAATGAACGAATGATAGGCAGAGAATGAATGAAAGTTAAAGATAAAGAATGAATGAGAAAAGAAGATAATAATGATATTATCTATGTGTATGTACGTATGATGTGTGTTCATATACGAACGTATAGTATGTTTTTGAAAGAAGTAAAGAACGGTGTTAACGAATGAAAAGTATGTTTTTATATAAAACTAGAACTCACTCAGCAACGCTGACTTTGATGTGTTTCCAGTTGGCAGGTGTGTTGCTGAGGATGGCACGAGGCGACTACTCAGTTGATGAGGCTGGCATCCATATTTTGACATGTCATTGTATTTTGAGATGAAAACGAATATTGTAATGTTATGAACTGATATGGCTTTAGTTATTAATGAAATTTTAAATTCCGCTGCAAGATAATGTACGTTTTAAAATGTTTTTATGTGCGATGAATGACCAACTGTGAGATGCCCGGGAATGAGGCCTTACATCCTGACTTGTGTATGCCTAGAGAGCTCCTCATCAACCCCTATTATAGGGTGCAGATTTTACATTGAAGTCGAATTCGAACTTGGGACCTTAAGGACACAGAGCTATTATATACATCAGTTGGTGCCTATAGACTAGATAGCCACTTGCAACTCATCAATCTATTTACAACTTGTCAACATGTAATGTGACCCATTTAAAGAAACTAATGTCTTGGTTACATCCATAGGTGAAGTTTGAAAGTTATTAACAACCATAAGACTATCTGTATATGTTTGTGTGTTTAAAATTCTTAAATATAAAACTAGTATATTTTCTTTGGAGTGTCTTGTTGTTAAGGCTTGTTTGATAATATGAGTCTTCTAGGATGAGCTGTTTGATAATTCTAATATGACTACATTTTACACAAGACGAAAAAAACGATCATCATAGTTGAAAGCTTATGGATCTTGTTTTGTTCTACTTGGTTTATAGGAACTACACCAACATGTCACGAGCATCAACCTTTTTTTGCATGGCACGTTATTATCTTTAGTCTTTAGCGACCATCGATTGTGTAACCATGTTTCAACACCACATCAAGTAACACCGCATGACATCCTAATAGACCCCTCTACAACCATTGTACACCCGACACTTATAAAAACTTGTGAGAACAACATGAACATACTACATACCACGCATCTAATTCAATTTGACATTTAATATCATTGACACATATTCGCTCAACAAGGCTCGTGTTGTTGAAAAATTGGATCAAAGTAGACAATGAACACAATGATTTGTGAAACTCCCATGACTCTTTGAATATTATTAACTTCAACGAAAACTTGAATCAACAATTATAATTCTCTATATTTATTTATACTAAAACTGTGACTTGCACGCTTAAACTTCCAACTAGACTCGGATTAAAAGCCTAAATCAAACAAATAATAAAATATTCTAAACATTGCTTTTACTAAAATAATATTTCAATTAACAAACCAATATTTATCAAGATTATACCAATATCATTCCCCTCCCCCCCTAATCTTAGCATTGACTCGCTTCTCAAAACAACATTGGCTTCCTCCTGGTCCAGATTTGCTACTTCTTCTTTTTGCTTGGGACACTCGGCATCCTACCTCCTAACCTCTTCCACTACCACGACCCCTTCCACGTCTAGTTTGATTCGACGAGCCCGTCCCACACACATTCACAACCAAGCTCTTCTTTCTTTTGCGGTCATTGGTTTTAGAGAGTGACAACTTGCTTTGAATCGTTATTAACCGTCTCATCTTGCAATTTGATCCACATAGGCTTTCAACCTATCTATCACTTACTCAAATGTCATGATCTCAATATCTGGATACTGCTTATTACATGTAACAATTTGAAGATACTTGACATTAAATCCAACCGCATTCAAACTATTAATTCATCATTAAGACTCGACTTGGGGCTAGTAAATGTCAAAACAAAGCTTCTTATTTTACAGCAAAGTCTTCAATCTTGTTTGTTCTTTTCATTTGAAGTTGCTTGAGTTTTCTCCTTAATGTAGCCAATCGTGCCCTTTGAACTATGTCGGCACCAAGAAAACTTACCTTAAAGGCTTGTATCTTTTTTATTTTATTTTTATATTGTTACAAGTGGGTAAGATTTATAACCAAATATAAGGTTTGTGTAGTGTTTCATTTTGTAAAATTTAAATACTGTCAATACTCTGTTGTAATTCATAAGTCAATTTTTTAAAGTTTCGTGTTGTCGTTGCAGCAATAAGCAGGTCTTAACTACTAGTTATTAACTCAAACCGAACCAATAGTTATAATACAATACTCATCTATTTATACTAAAACTCTGACTTGCTGAGTTGGTTCCTAAAATCTGAAATTATACTCAAACTAAAAAATCTAAATCAAACAAATAATAAACTACTCTAAACATTCTTTTAACCAAAAATAAACTTCAAATTAATAAACTAATATTTTGTCAAAATTAAATCATCATGACATGTTTATCTCAACCTTTCGTAACGTATATAACTTGTGATTATTATATTTCAAGAAAATAATGTAATACCATTAAATAAACGCATTAAACGACTATTGTAAGTTTTGTCTTTTTAATGATATTCAAACTAAACACATCATCATACCATTTTTGAAGTAACATGGTGCGGGCCAAAAGTGCGAGCTTACGTGGCATGCGATGATTCTTATGGAATTATGCTAATAGCTATTACCAATATTCGAATCTCCCTTTTATCGCCGTCTTTTATGCTATTATTGTAAGAAAAACATAATATGTTTTAACTGTTTTCTTTAACACCCCAACTAAACCTAGTCCTAAACATACACTATTGATTTATTTTTACATTTACGAATACATATAAAAATAACAAAATTATTTTTTTTAAATAAATTAATTGACTCGCACAACCAGTTCAGCTCCAAACTCAAGTTCGCAACTTGAGCTCATTAAGTTAAACGAGTTGACTTGACTCAGTTTTCAATTGAGCTCTACATGAGCCCACTGACTCGGCTCGTTTAGCTCAACTCGTTTGCTGCCATGATATATTCATCATTTCATTTTAACGAGTAGAATAGTTTTAAATAAACACGAAAATAAATAGATCTATAAATTACATTGTTTTTTACGGTAAATGTATGATCGTGCTTCGGATAATAGATGTCATCTTAATCGAGCCTACATATCCGTTTTTCAACGTGGACCGCACCCCCAATCCCTCAAAAGAAAATCCACAACCAGAAAAACTTGTAACTCAATCTTAGATATTTTTTCTCGGAATGAAACTCGAACCTAAATTCTCTCCATTTTTAATTGTCTTATTTAACTCATTTCACTCACTTGAGATAAAACTTCATTATTGGTCAATTTTATCTATGAATTACAGTATTAACAATTAAGTAAGTCTAGAATCAGTGCGTTACGACAGGGTCGTTAAACTGAAAAAAAATAAGGGTAAAAATGTTTAATCACACACGCATGTTGTGGTGTGTTACTAGTAAAATTAAACAGAAACGCAAAATAAAAAAATATATTATATGAAAAATATGGGGGATCAAAGATGAAAAAAAAATAGGATTAAATTGTAAAAAATATAAAAAATAGTAGGTTAAAATAAAAAAAAAGTTAAAATTTAAGAAAAAGACAAATATGGGTACAACCCACTAAACATATAATACAACCCACTAAACGTATAAAAATTAGTAATTAATATTATATAAATCGATACATATTTATTTCATTAATTACGTTATGATATAAGGAATCATGGATGGGCTGGCAGTGGCAATCAGCTGATGGGGGACAATTAATTAAAGAGTAAATCTCGGTTTTGATCACTGTGTTTTGCAAATTGACTCCACTTGAGTACCAACGTTTATTTTGTCTCCATTTGAGTACCAAATTTTAAAAAAGTTGTCTGTTTCAGTCCTTTTGACTAACGGTGTTAACATTTTCTGTTAAATTTTTTAAAAAGACCAAAATACCCCTAAGGGCTATAAAAATATCACCATCTCCACCACACACCACATACCACCACCACCACCACACGCCACCGCCACCACACGCCACCGCCACCACACGCCACCGCCACCACACACCACCGCCACCACACACCACCATGAAAAAGCTGTCGATTGGCTGATTAAGAAAGCTAAAACCGCCATTGATAAGCTCGCAGAGCTTCCGCCATGGAAGCCCACTGCAACAACGAACCCTAATTCCACTTCTTCTGTGAATTTTGAGCAGAACCCTGATTCGGACTGAGTAATTTGGATCATCAATTCATTTCCATATGTTGACTGTTGAGAGTCATCTTCCCCACGTCTCAATAACAGTTCTCACAAACGAAGTTGGTTCGTTTTCCCCTTAAAAGTGCTAACCTCTATTACCTTCATCATCAAGATACCTAAAGAAAACCAATTGATGATCCAAATTACTTGATTCAGTGGATCAAATTCTTGTTCATCTTCAGTCATTGAATCATTGTAACAATCAATCGCTTTAGACTTTGATTTCAATCTTATAACTCCGGTGGTGTGACGACGAGCCCTAGGATTTCATTCTCGTATGATCTCTCACAATCCGACACTGTTCCGGTGGAACAGCTTCTCCGATCGTTTTCATCGTCTTCTAGCGTCGATTTCAACTTCTGCGTGCAGGAAAACTCCGATCTCCACCACGCGTCCATGGCGGACGAGCTTTTCTCCGACGGTAAAATCCTCCCGACGGAGGTTAAATCCAAAGGCGACACATATAAGCGTACGCCGGCGACGACGCCTCCGCCGCGACCGAAGAACGAAAAGTCACGATCACCGGCGATATTACCGCCGGACGACGAGGATCTCCGGCAACAAAATTCGAAGTCGTTTTGGGGGTTTAAGAGGAGCAGCAGTTGCGGCAGCGGTTATGCTCGGAGTTTGTGTCCTATTACTCTGTTATCTCGGTGGAGTGTGTCGGCGGTGGTGTGTGTCGGCGGTGGTGTGTGTCGGCGGTGGTGTGTGGTGGCGGTGGTGTGTGGTGGCGGTGGTGTGTGGTGGCGGTGGTGTGTGGTGGTGGTGGTGGTGGTGGTATGTGGTGTGTGGTGGAGATGGTGATATTTTTATAACCCTTAGGGGTATTTTGGTATTTTTAAAAAAATCTAACAGAAAATGTTAACACCGTTAGTCAAAAGGACTGAAACAGACAACTTTTTTAAAATTTGGTACTCAAATGGAGACAAAATAAACGTTGGTACTCAAGTGGAGTCAATTTGCAAAACACGTGGACCTTAATCGAGATTAACTCTTAATTAAATAAAACAAAGTAATATTTTATATTAGTGATTGAATGCTACTCCAAATATTTGTATTTTATTCCCTTGTTTTGCACATGAATCTCGAATTTGTGGTTTCATCCTATGTTCCCATTGACCGTTAAGAAGCATCTTAATGGCACGCCCAATTATATAATTACATCTGGTTTTTATAATTTTTAGTTCAACTTTTAGCTAAATGACATAAAAAAAAAATACTTCATCCATGAAAAAAAAACCATAATTAAAAACTTAACCTGATCAATGTGGGTGGCCCTTTAAACTTGGTGAACTTTTGTCTCATGGGTTTGCCTATGAGCTAATGGACTAAAACGCTACTTTTAGGCAACAACAGCCCAACCATTTTGGAAACCTTAAACTAAGTATAAAAGTACTGTCTTTATACAAATTGATTAATATTTTCAGTTACTGATTTAACATCTTTAAAAAAAGAAGAATTCTGCGCACACCGCAGATTTTTAAGGTCACCGATTCAAACGGTCACGGTTAGGGCTCACCGTGACCGTTCAGTCGGGTGTGAGACCTAACTGTCACGGTGAGGCCTAACCGTGACAGTTAGAGTCCAGACTAATTTGGGGATCCGTTGCAATTATTGCCCAATTATTGGGTATGTAATTAATGGGGAATTGGTTGTGCGCAGTTAGGGTTTTGGAGGGCTATATGTCACGGTTTGGCCAAACCGTGACATATTGCATATATTTTCTATATTTTTTTAATCATAATAGTTTGTTTTTATTTTAATTTTATCACACGTTTAACCTAATCGTAACTCACAAGTTTGTGTTTTGTGTTATTAATAATTTATCATATTACAAGTATTTATTTATTATTAATGTGACGGTTATGTGTTTAATTTGTTTACGAGTTTGTAAAAATCGGTTGTCATTATACAGACATATTGCATATATTTTCTAAATTTGAGTAATCATACTAGTTTGTTTTTGTTTTTATTTTTATTTTATCACACGGTTAACCTAATCGTAACATACGAGTTTGTGTTTTGTGTTTATTATTAATTTATCATATTACAAGTAATTTTTGTGTTTAATTATTTATTAAACAAGCTGGTTGTTATTTTATCACATGGTTAACCTAATCGTAAAAATAAGTTGTTATCAAACATATACAATTAATATTATCAACATTATAAATATAAAACAAACAACAAAGAAACACAACCAAACAAACACAACCAAATATACAAGTCATCATAACAGAAACTGCATATATATACAACGAGTTTTTACATATAAAAAGAAATAAAATACAAACAAATACCTATCTAATCCGTCATCTCTGGATCCCTGCCCTGACCAGACCCGCCCGCGCCAGATGGGCCAGCACCGTCATGGCCTAACCGCCTCGGTGGCTGTGACAACAACGGTGTACCGGAGGCGGCATAGTCGGCGACCATGTGCTGGATGACCCAGTCCAGCATATCCTCCAGCCTCGTGACCCTGGCTCGCGTGTCCTGAAGCATATCTATAACGTGAGAAGGCAGTCGCACGACATGGTACACGCGCTGAGGATGCTGGGGCTGGTCCTGGTCGTGTGGCGGAGGAATGGGCTGATCCTCCCCGCCACCAAGCGGCTCGTGGGCAACCTGAACGTGGACCTCAGCCCCCGCCAACTCGGGTGGGTCCACCAACGGCTCGGGCACCCATGCCACTAGCTCATGGTATCTACTGAGCAGGCACCACGTGCCGTCAAGGAACCTCCGAACGATCCTCATCCCAGCGGCGGTGGCCCGGTTTGCCACACGTACAAGAATTGGAGGTAGCGGGAGCTGGGACATGGATGAGCGTACCCTAGGCCCCGAGCGATGTGGGAGACGATGTTCCCGCCCACCAATGCCCCTTGTGCCTGCCTATGATAATAACTAGCAAAGTAGTCCGTAAGGGCATGCGCGAGGTGGCAGTGTCGGTGTGTGAGTACACACCGGAGAAAGAAAAGGTCGGCGGTGTTGACCATGTCAGTCCCCGCCCCACGACCAGCGACAGACGTGGCGATCAGTCGGTGAATGTATCTATATAGAGGGTCTCGTATATGAGAGGACCTCATGTCGCCACCGTATGATCCGTCGCCAATCGCAGGCCACCAGACCTGATCTGAGTCGTCAACCCCACGAATCAAGGCGGTAGTGTACATCGGCTGTCGGACCTCCACCTCCGTATAAAGGCCGCTGACGACAGCGAACCGTCTAAGTGACATGCGGTGGAGGGAGCCAAACATCCGGAAAGCAACCTCCGCGGGTTGACGACCATCCGCGATGTCGTCCTCATCAAGCTCCAGAAGCTCCTGTGCCCGAGGACGGAATATAAACGTGCAGTAAAACTCCACAGTGAGCTCTCGATGGGAAGGGTCGCCCATCCTGAACATCTGGTCCCATGGGCTGTCATCGCCTATGATCTCAAAAAATCGCTCGCGCTCTCCAACGAGCTCTAAGAACTCCTTTGACAAGACAGTCCCCGGTGCTGGCGGTTGTCCTCTCAGGGTCCTGAACCGCTCGTATGGTGAACTCCACTCGTCGAACTGCAGATGCGGGCAGTCATCAAGCCCGAGAATAAACGCAGTGTCGACATCCATCTCTGAGAAAAAATTCGTGTTTATTATTATTTATAATGTTTCAAAAATTAATGGTTGACGGTTTATTATTATTATTTTTATTTTTATTATTATTATTATTATTATTATTATTATTTCTATTATTATTATTATTACTATTATTACTATTATTATTATTATTATTACTATTACTATTATTATTATTATTATTATTATTTTTTATTTCTATTATTATTATTATTACTATTACTATTATTATTATTATTATTATTATTATATTATTATTTGTATTATTATTTGTAGTATTATTATTTCTATTATTACTATTACTATTTTTATTATTATTATTATTATTATTATTATTATTATTATTATTACTACTACTACTACTGTTATTATTACTATTATTATATTATTATATTATATTATATTATTATTATTATTATTATTATTATTTTGTATTATTATTTCTATTATTATATATTATCTATTATATTATATTATTATTATTATTATTATTTTTATTACTATTTCTTCTATTACTATTTCTATATTATTATTATTATTTTTATTACTACTACTACTACTACTACTATTATTATTATTCTATTATTATTATTATTACTATTATTATTATAACTATTATTATTATTATTATTTCTAATAATAATAATAAACCGTCGACAAACTACGCTACACATACGGGAAAAGCTATCAAATCTATAAGGGAAAACCTATCAAATCTATTTGGGAAAACCTATCAAATCTATGTTCACCTTTATGGTTTAAAGTTGTAAATTACGTACCGAAAACGATAATGTAGCGGCGGTGGTGCAGTGGCGGTGGTGCAGCGGCGGTGGTGCAGCGGCGGTGGTGCAGTGGCGGTGGTGCATCGGCTGTGGTGCGGCGGCGGTGGTGCGGCGGCGGTGGTGGTGTAGCGGCGGTGGTGGTGCGCAGATGGTGGGCAGTGGCGGTGGTGGTGCGCAGATGGCGGTGAGCGGCGGTGGTGGTGGGAGATGGTGGTGAGCGGCGGTGGTGGTGTGCAGATGGTGGTGAGCGGCGGTGGTGGTGGGAGATGGTGGTGAGCGGCGGTGGTGGTGCGCAGATGGTGGTGAGCGGCGGTGGTGGTGGGAGATGGTGGATGAATGTGTCACGGGGAGAGCTCGTGGTGACGGTTTGGCGGCGGTGGTGGTGAAATGGTTGTGGTTTTGGTTATGAAATGGTTGTGGTTGTGATTGTGAAATGGTTGTGGTGTGGTGAAATGGGAGTGGGAACGGTTGAAGGAGAAACTAGTAACCACGAGATCACGGTTTGGCCTCCACGTGACCTCTTAGACCCACCGTAGGTGAGGTAATTGAGGGGAAATCAGAGATTCAATGAGTAAAGTCTGACGGTTTGGCCAAACCGTCACACCTTCGGATAGGGCAGGTGCACTAATCGAGGGGAAATCAGATTCAAAAAATATCTCAAGTGGTCATGGTTTGGCCTCCACGTGACCTTTTGCTTTTTTTTGTATTACTATTATTATATTGTTGTTGTTATTATTATTATTATTATTATTATTATTATTATTATTATTATTATTATTATTATTATATTATTATTTCTATATTATTATTAATATTTCTTTATATTAGAGTATATTATTATTATTATTACTATTATTATTATTATTATTATTACTATTATTATTATTATTATTATTATTATTATTATTATTATTATTATTATTATTATTATTTCTATTATTATTATTACTACTATTGTTAATTTTATTATTATTATTATTATTATTATTATTATTATTATTATTATTATTATTATTATTATTATTATTTATCATTATTATTATTAATATTCTTTATATTAGAGTATAATATTATTAACCGTAACTTTTAGTTTCTGGATACATAAAATAATAATAAATATTATTATTATTATTATTATTATTATTATTATTATTATTATGATTATTATTATTATTTCTATTATTATTAATATTTCTTTATATTAGAGTATATTATTATTATTATTATTATTTATTATTATTATTATTATTATTATTATTATTATTATTTTATTATTATTATTTCTATTATTATTATTATTACTATTGTTAATATTTATTATTTATCATTATTATTATTAATATTTCTTTATATTAGAGTATAATATTATTAATCGTAACCTTTTAGTTTCTGGATACACAAAAATACTATTATTATTATTATTATTAACTTTAAAATTATTACTATTAAATTTTTATTTATATTAGAGTATATTATTATTATTATCATTATTATTATTATTATTAGAGTTTATTATGTATGTTTGAACATTGGTTCATAAAATATAAGGTGTATATATGTTGATATGTTCACGATAAGATTGTTTAAGTTATCATTAAAACGTCACGGTTTGTACACGTACGCATGTTTGTATGTACGTCTACGAAGTGTATTTGTTCTTATTGTATATATATGTTGATGTGTGTGTATGTTCATGAAAAAAATATCTGATTCGATATACATAAATGATCATAAACGATTAATGTGTGGGTTTAGGGAAACCCAAAAGGTCACGGTTAGACCGAACTGTGACCTCTTTTATCAACAAAGTGTGACATTTAGGTCACCACGTGACACTTTGTGTCATCAAACTGTCACAGCTTCATTCCACAACGCCACATCTGAACAAAGGGGTCACGGTTCGCCCAAACCGTGACCTTTTGGTCCAGTTTAGTTTAAAAGAATTTGTTTTCAATACCTTTCAGCGAACCACTCCTGTCCCGACCGGTTAAGATGGTACGGCAACAGGGGAGTGGTGTGGGCTCAAAACCCACTACCACCTGTTCATGGAGGTATTTTTTATAAAAATATTTACTTAGCAAAATTTAAAAAAATTAGGCAAAAGGTCACAGTTCGTCCAAACCGTGACCTTTTGTGACATCCGTCACCACAAGGTCCGTCATTTAACGTGAGTTTCGTTAACTATTCTTAGAACATTCATTCCTCACCTTCATAGACTATTCGTGAGGACATCATACTTGTTTGGTTTCTTTTACAGTTGTGATACCATTATTTACAACCTTATCATCCAAAACGCTTACGGGTATCACAACCGACATCACTAACTATATTATGTTATATAATATAAACATCATTAATAACAACATATTTAAGATACAAACAACATTAAATACTTCCCTATATGTAATATAACACGCATATTTACGTCGTTTTCAACCGAAACAAGTTTAGGGACTCGGGGGCTAAGTGCAAGGACTAAACTTGATAAATTGCCAAACTAGGGCTAGGTATAAATACCCCACACCAGCCCTAGCTTTCACATTCTGCTTCTTCTTCTTCACTCCCTTCTTCTCCACTTTTCTACTTCATCTAAGCACCGAACCACCCCTTTTTTCGTCTCGTTTTCGTCGGTTGAACCTCGACTACAGCCGAGACAACACGTTTCAAGCAGGTAGACGACCTTGGTCGTCCATTTTTGCTCATTTACATCTGCGAATTCTAGAGTTTCGGGTGCTCGGGGATTCAACCCGAGCACAAGAGGTCGTGGGGGTGCTTGTGTAGCCTTTTTGAGTATGCTTCTTACTTACACATGTTAGATGAGTGTTTCTGGAGGTTCTTGATGTGTGAAACTCGTGCCCGGAGCAGTTGGACGCTGCTCGGTGCTTCAGCAGTCGCGGCCTGCTATACAGGGCGACTGTGCCTTTCAGGCGACTGAGCCGTGCGACTGAGTGGTGCGTGCGACTGAGTCCATGCGTCTGAGTCTATCGTGCGACTGAGTGGTGCGACTGGGGTGAGTCGTGCGACTGAGTCCATGCGTATGTGTGTATCATGCGAATGAATGCATGCGATTAAGAGTGTGTGCGATTGAGTCAACGCGGATGAATGTGTGCGACTGTGTGTACACGCGACTGAAGGTGTAGTCATACGAATGAGAGTTCAGTCGTACGAATGAATCTTATTCGTACGAATGAAGACTGAATCGTGCGAATGGAAGGTTGAGTCGTGCGATTGGGTGTTGTGGTACGAATGAGTCCTTAGTCGCACGAATGAGGGTTCAATCGTGCGAATGAAGCTGATTCGCATAACTGAGAGTTGATTCATGCGAATGAAGTGTCTAGTCATGCGTCTGGTCTTGTCGTGCAAATGGAATCATTGTGTGTGAAGTCTTCCTGTGTGTGGTGTGTGTTGTTGTGTGATGTTAAGGTGACATCGACACGGTTGCCATTGCTAATGACGATCTTTAAGATTAACACTATCGGACTTATTAATGTTATATCAAAATCCAATCAACTTAACATTTTGCAATTAGTAACAAACGAATCATAACACAAACGCTTACCTAGTACTCTTCTGACAATGGTAACACTTTTACACAAATGTTATCGACAATGGCAACGTTACTAGTGTCTAGATCTACATAAGATCTATTGTGTGTGTTTGTGTGCAAGTGTTACCCAGGACCGAACCGAAACTGCCCGAACCTATTGAACATCATCTTATGCTTTATGCTCATTATTAATGCTTGTCAGTAACTGTCAATAGGTGTTGACTGTTCATAGCATTCTACTATTAGGAATATTTGTTCATGCTTATCATCTATTCAGTGAGTTTCGTGGCCCCTTTTGACGTTTATATAACCTTTTAAATATTTCCAAATTGGGGGAAAAGAATGCTCGCTTACTTAACACATTTTCAAGCGCCTTCCCTAGTGGAAGTCTGTTGTAACATTTATGGTTAACTTATCTTACTAATCAAGTTGAATGATGCTATTATGACTCTTGACTTTATGCTATGTTGCTACCTTGTATATTACTTGGTGGCTTTACATTACTATGCACTATTACTTGATGCTATATGTTGTATGAGGTTACTTGTGAATGCTATTGACCTTGGATGCTCCCGGCGGTGTGGTTCTTCTTTGTGGGTCTACTTTGTGGTTCTTCTTTGCCGAGCATGCATTATAAGCATTAATTCCAGTAATTGGACCTAAGGATTGGTTTGGTTGTAATCTATACGTATGCGCTTCGTGGATCTTGCTACGTCATGTTAAACTTGTCCTTCAATACAACCATTAGTTCCGGTAATGGGACCTAAGGATTGGTTTGGTTGTAACCTATATGTATGCGCTTTGTGGATCTTGCTAGGTCATGTTAAACTTGTTATGCTATGGAAAATCTTTCAATACAACCCTTAATTCCGGTAATGGGACCTAAGATTGGTTTGGTTGTAAACTATACGTATGCGCTTTGTGGATCTTGCTACGTCATTTTAAACTATTTACGCTTTGGGAATGCTTTCTATGTAGCCATCAATTCCCGTGAGGAACCGATGAATAGGCTTGGCTGTAGCTGTTTATAACTGGTAAAACCGCCTACACATAAGTGTAGTTGCGGTAGCTCTTATTAAACTTACTTACTGTTTTCATCTTAACCTATTTTATTATTTAAAACCTGCGAAGCTCACCAACAATTATGTTGACCGTTTTGAGCATCCCTTTTCAGGTGATCAAGGTAATTGAAGTTCTAGGAGTGCTGCCTTTTAGTGGAGACCCTAGGAAACATTTTTAGACTGAACATACATGATGAATAATTCTTTTGTACATTGTTGCAGTCCACTAAACAATTAACATTCTTTTGACCACTTGTTCCCGGGTTGTGGGAAACTAAACAATGTTATTCTATATGGTTATGTGATCCTTACATGTTATGCTTATGGCTATGTTGTCGTGAATATTGACTAAACGCAACACAAGTCTCCATTTGTGATCGGGTGTCGTCATGACACGCTTGTCATCATATTATATTGCTTCTCTATCGTATACCATGTGTTATGACAATCCCGTCTAGCTCGCATCCCCGTGTTTCCGCTATCAGCGGGGGTGTGACAGACTGGTATTAGAGCCATTGGTTATAGAGAATTAGGCAATACACTTGACCTAGACTATAACCTAGGAACCTTCATGTATAATGCATGCTAGGACTGGCTTGCATTTGATATTACATGTATGTTCCTCTATACTTGTTTCTTGTCTCTATACGTGATTCTATACATATGTGCTTGTTATCTGATCATCCTGAGGAAGACACTATTACTTTTAGTCTTTCTCCACGGGATAACTTTATACTAGAACTTTACGTTCGTATGCGCACAACATCATATCATTAGGTCGAGATACCTAAACAGAAGGGAACCTTGGTGATCACGCATAGCGTCGATCTCGGATACTAAAATCCGACCCTAACATGGTTATGCCTGAAATCCTGAAAGTATGAAGGATAGACAACTATCATTAGATATATTGTGCTTATGTGCTTGGAGTGTACTTGTTACCACATACTACTATTAGAATACTAATGGCTCATGGACATGAGGACATTACACGAACCATGCTTGATGAGTGTTGACAATACTATGATGTTAACTTGGGGTAAGTGGAGCTAGGGTGACCATGCAATCTAAATTACCATTACGGGTGCATACGTAATTGCAATTCGCCGTGCATGAGAAGTCCGGCAAATCTTACCGTGAGGTAACGATCAGGAGTATCACAAGTTCTCTATTCTATACCCTAGTCTGTGCTAGGATCATAATTCTAGTAAGATCTCGTTAAGGGTAACAAAACATTGCTAACACTTGCTATTACTTAAGTCCTGTCCTACTTAGAGCCTTCATGGTATTTCCAATCATGACATTGACCTTATCCTTTATGAGCCATTCCTCCACATAGCATTTTAGCAACTAAGGAACTGATTGAATGCTTAGAATGAAAGTGGACTATAGGAAATGTAGAGGAGTGATGATACTCTCTACACATACATTACGTTATTCTTTGGGATGATGCTAAGGAAAATTAGGATGTCGTGTAACCGGTTTAAGCATCATTCAAGGTATATCGTGGATGTGGTGGGAATGCTGCGGGGAACCCTATATATAAGCATCACCGGTATACTAAGAGTGTGCTTAAACTGGGCTACGTGATGATCTTGATGACCAAAGCATGGGTTATTGGAACTTGATGAATGGAATCATATATGTATCTTAAAGTGACTAAGGTTTACATGTTTACTAAAGTTTACATGTTTACACCTTTCTATGATTAGAAGATGCCGCCTAGAAGAGCCACACGTAGTACCAATCAAGAAGGTGAGACCCCACAAGGAAGAGGTAGGGGTAGACCACCAAGAACAGGTGGTGCTCCAGCTGGCAACAATCAGGGAACTGACAACCCTAACATAGCTGCTATGATTGCTCAGCAGCTAGCCGCACTGATTCCAACTATAGTGACTCAAGTGAGCGACACTCTTCTGAATCATCATCTCCACAGGGATCATGATACTAATGATCAGCATAACCAAGGAACAGGGGAAGACACTGGGATTGGTGGAACAACTGGGAATGAAACTGGGGTCAACAATACTAGACGGGGATGTTCTTACAAGGAATTCGTGGCCTGCAAACCCCGAGAATTCGATGGGAAAGGTGGGGTGATAGCCCTGACTAGATGGCTTGAAAAGATAGAGGCAGTGATTGACATCAGTGAATGCCTCGACAGCCAAAGAATCAAGTATGCCACGTGTTCACTGCAGGGCAGGGCAAGGCACTAACCTGGTGGAACACCCAGATTCAAGCTAGAGGAAGAGAATCTACGATGCAAATGACTTGGGATGAGTTCAAAGCCCTGATTACTGAGGAGTACTGCCCTCTCAACGAGATGCAGAAACTTGAGCAGGAATTCTGGAACCATGCGATGGTAGGAGTTGGGCACGCAACTTACACTGATCGTTTTCATGAGTTGGCAAGGCTGGTTCCATATTTGGTAACTCCGGAATCGAATAGAATTGAAAGGTACATTTGAGGACTCGCGCCTCAAATCCGAGCATTGGTAACAGCAGCTGTCCTCCCACGATTCAGAGCGCAATCCTAAAGGCCGGCGCTCTAACTGATGAGATGGTAAGAACAGGGATGTTGGGCAGGGGAGCAGAGAAGAGAAAGGAGGTTGGGGAAACGAGCCGGTCTAATGCCGAAAGATTTGATAAGAAGGCCAAGACAACCCGAAATTTTATGTCTGTGACTCAAGAAAGGAAAGAATATGCTGGGCCGCACCCGAAATGTAACAGGTGCACTCTTCATCATCCCCCAGCAACGCCGTGTCGGATGTGTGCGAATTGTAGGCGCCCGGGGCACCTAGCGAAGGATTGTAGAACTGCACCGAATCTGGTTGCACCCATCAATGCGGTTAACCCCGCCGGGAATGCCAGGGCTTGTTATGAGTGCGGAGGTCTTGGTCACTACCGGAACATGTGCCTCAGACTGAATAGGGCACCGGGTCAACAAGGGAATAACCAGCAGCAAGTGATGGCCATAGCTGGTAATCCGGGCCAAGGGAATCAAGAAATGCTGCCAGAGGACGTGCGTTTGTTATCGGAGCAAATGACGCCCGTCAGGACCCGAATATTGTTACGGGTACGTACTTGCTCAATCACCACTTCGCATCCATACTGTTTGATACTGGGGCAGACAATAGTTTCATATCTTCTGATTTTGCACACATGCTTGCCTTGAACCCTAGTAGACTAGAAACTAGCTTCTCCATAGAAATGGCCAACGGTAGAGTTGTACAAGCAGATGAGATTATTAGACAGTGCTCTATGATATTGGAGAACCATGCCTTCGACATAGACTTAATACCTTTCGAGTTGGGGGTTCGATGTGATTGTGGGAATGGATTGGTTGTCGAAACACGGAGCCAAGATTGTTTGTTGGGAGAAAGTAGTACGAATCCCCATGCCAAATGGGGAGGTACTCAAGATTCAAGGAGAACGACCGGGAAGAACACTGAAGCTTATTTCTTGCATGAAGACGCGTCGATGTTTACGGAAGCAGTGTTACGCATTTCTGGCCCATGTAGTGGAAAAGAAAGAAGAAGGCAACAAGTTGGTGGATCTTCCTGTAGTACGAGATTATCCGGAAGTATTCCCTGATGACTTGTCGGGTTTACCTCCTCCACGACAGGTGGAATTTCATATAGAGTTGGTTCCTGGAGCTACGCCGGTAGCAAAAGCACCATACCGGTTCGCGCCATCCGAAATGCAAGAGTTATCTAGCCAACTGCAAGAGGTATTGTAGAAGGGTTTTATTCACCAAGCCATTCATCGTGGGAAGCACCGGTCTTGTTTGTCAAAAAGAAAGACGGGTCATTCCGCATGTGCATCGATTATCGCGAGTTGAACAAGTTGACTGTGAAGAATCGATATCCTCTTCCCAGAATCGATGATTTGTTTGATCAGTTGCAAGGAGCTTCATATTTCTCCAAGATTGATCTTCGTTCTGGATATCATCAATTGAGGGTTTTCGAGGATGACATACCAAAAACAACATTTAGGACTCGTTAAGGTCATTATGAATTCTTAGTCATGCCGTTCGGACTGACTAACGCACCGGCTGTATTCATGGATCTGATGAATTGGGTGTGTAAACCATACTTGGATAAGTTCGTGATCGTATTTATTGACGATATACTTATCTACTCTCGATCGAAAGAAGACCACGAGGAGCATCTTAGGGCTATACTGAGTCTGTTACAAGAAGAGAAACTTTTCGCTAAACTCTCGAAGTGTGAGTTTTGGCTTCGAGAAGTGAAATTTTTGGGTCATGTGGTTAACGAAAATGGGATTCATGTAGATCTCGGAAAGATTGAAGCAGTGAAGAAGTGGGATGCACCCCAGACACCTTCAGAGATATGACAATTCTTAGGATTGGCCGGATACTATCGTCGCTTCATTGCAAATTTTTCAAAGATTGCTCAACCGTTAACTAGGTTGACTCAGAAAGACAAGAAGTTTGATTGGGGATATGCCCAAGAACAGGCATTCCAAACGTTAAAAGAGAAGTTATGCAACCCACCGATATTGTCCCTTCCAGACGGAACTGATGATTTTGTGGTGTAGTGCGATGCTTCACATCAAGGATTGGGTTGTGTGCTAATGCAGAAAGACAAGGTGATTGCCTATGCCTCACGACAACTTAAGGTGCATGAGAAGAATTATACGACTCATGACCTGGAGTTGGGCGCGGTAGTATTTGCACTCAAGATATGGAGGCACTATCTGTATGGAACCAAATGCATCATCTACACAAATCATAAAAGCCTTCAACACATCCTGAATCAGAAAGAACTCAACATGCGTCAACGACGATGGGTAGAGCTACTTAGTGACTATGATTGTGAAATCCGGTATCATCCGGGGAAAGCCAATGTGGTGGCTGACGCCCTAAGTCGTAAAGAGCGCGTGAAACCACTACGTGCTCGATCTTTGGGATTGACTATTCAAACAAACTTGAAAGCTCAGATCCAACTTGCATAAAAGGAAGCATTGAAAGAAGAAAACCTTGCGGGAGAAGAATTCCGAGGGTTAGACAAACAGATGATTTGCAAGGATGATGACATACAGTACTTCATGGATTGCATATGGGTACCCAAATGGGGAGACGTTCGTACCCTGATCATGGAGGAAGCGCACAAGACACGATATTCTGTTCATCTTGGTGCAGACAAGATGTACCACGATCTTAAAGATCTGTACTGGTGGCCAGGCATGAAGAGAGACATAGCTTTGTATGTGAACAATGTTTGACATGCTCGAAAGTCAAGGCTGAACACCAGTAACCATCGGGATTATTACAGCAACCTGAAATTCCCGAGTGGAAATAGGAGAACATAGCCATGGATTTCATTACCAAACTCCTAAGGACGCCTAGCGGACACGACTCGATATGGGTCGTAGTGGATCGAATGACAAAATCCGCTCACTTCTTGCCTATCCGAGAAGACTATAAAATGGATAAGCTGGCAAGGTTGTACATCAAAGAGGTCGTGACACGGCACGGGGTGCCGGTGTTAATCATATCCGACCGCGACAGTCGATTCACTTCACGATTTTGGCAAACACCACAGAAAGCGATGGGCACTCGATTAGATATGAGTACCGCCTATCACCCCCAAACAGATGGACAAAGTGAACGAACCATACAAACATTGGAAGACATGCTCAGAGCGTGTGTAATCGATTTTGGTGGTAGCTGGGACACTCATTTACCATTGATTGAGTTCTCCTACAATAACAGTTACCACACAAGCATTGGATGCGCTCCATTTGAGGCATTGTACGGGAGCAAATGTAGATCCCCAGTTTGTTGGGCTGAGATTGGTGAAAGCCAACTTACAAGCCCAGAGATCATTCAAGAAACGACTGACAAGATTTTCCAAATCAAAGACAGACTAAAAGCTGCAAGAGATCGCCAAAAGAGCTATGCCGACAACCGTCGGAAGCCTCTAGAATTCAATGTTGGAGATCACGTTTTACTCAAAGTCTCTCCCTGGAAAGGGATTGTACGATTTGGAAAGAAAGGGAAGTTAGCCCCTCGATACATAGGACCATTCGAGATTACAGAAAGAATCGGTCCGGTGGCTTACCGGTTAAGGTTGCCACAAGAACTCAGCGGTGTACACGACACATTTCACGTATCAAACCTCAAAAAGTGCCTGGTAGATGAAACTCTACATATGCCAATTGAGGAAATCAATATTGACGAAAAGCTTCATTTTGTCGAAGAACCTATCGAGATCATGGACTGAAAGGTCAAACGCTGAAGGCGCAGCAAGATACCGATCGTTCACGTGAGATGGAACTCCAAGCGAGGACCAGAATTCACGTGGGAACGAGAAGACCAGATGAAGCTCAAATATCCACATCTATTCGAGGATGACACTCTTGGACCTAACACCAGTTGAATTTTGGGACGAAATTCTCTCAACTGGGGGATACTATGACATCCGTCACCACAAGGTCCGTCATTTAACATGAGTTTCGTTAACTATTCTTAGAACATTCATTCCTCACCTTCATAAACTATTCGTGAGGACATCATACTTGTTTGGTTTCTTTTACAGTTGTGATACCATTATTTGCAACCTTATCAACCAAAACGCTTACGGGTATCACAACCGATATCACTAACTATATTATGTTATATAATATAAACATCATTAATAACAACATATTCAAGATACAAAAAACATTAAATACTTCCCTATAAGTAATATAACACGCATATTTACGTCGTTTTCAACCGAAACAAGTTTGGGGACTCGAGGGCTGTGTGCAGGGACTAAACTTGACAAATTGCCAAACTAGGGCTGGGTATAAATACCCCACACCAGCCCTATCTTTCACATTCCGCTTCTTCTTCTTCACTCCCTTCTTCTCCACTTTTCTGCTTCATCTTAGCACCGAACCACCCCGTTTTCGTCTCGTTTTCGTCGGTTAAACCTCGACTACAGCCGAGACAACACGTTTCAAGCAGGTAGACGACCTTGGTCATCCATTTTTGCTCATTTACATCTGCGAATTCTAGGGTTTCGGGTGCTCGGGATTCAACCCGAGCACAAGAGGTCGTGGGGGTGCGTGTGTAGCCTTTTTGAGTATGCTTCTTACTTAGGCATGTTAGATGAGTGTTTCTGGAGGTTCTTGATGTATGAAACTCGTGCCCGGAGCAGCTAGACGCTGCTCGGTGCTTCAGCAGTCGCGACCTGCTGTACAGGGTGACTGGGCCTTTCAGGCGACTGAGCCGTGCGACTGAGTCCATGCGTCTGAGTCTATCGTGCGACTGAGTCCATGCGTATGTGTGTATCGTGCGAATGAATGCATGCGATTAAGAGCGTGTGTGATTGAGTCAATGCGGATGAATGTGTGCGATTGTGTGTATCGCGCGACTGAAGGTCTAGTCGCACGAATGAGAGTTCAGTTGTACGAATGAAGCTTATTGGTACGAATGAAGACGGAATCGTGCGAATAGAAGGTTGAGTCGTGCGATTGGGTGCTGTGTGGTACGACTGAGTCCTTAGTCGCACGAATGAGGGTTCAATCGTGCGAATGAAGCTGATTCGCATGACTGAGAGTTGATTCGTGCGAATGAAGTTTCCAGTCGTGCGTCTGGTCTTGTCGTGAAAATGGAATCATTGTGTGTGAAGTCTTCCTGTGTGTGGTGTGTGTTGTTGTGTGATGTTATGGTGACATCGACACGGTTGCCATTGCCAATGACGATCTTTAAGATTAACACTATTGGACTTATTAATGTTATATCAAAATCCAATCAACTTAACATTTTGCAATTAGTAACAAACGAATCATAACACAAACGCTTACCTAGTACTCTTCTGACAATGGTAACACTTTTACACAAATGTTATCGACAATGGCAACGTTACTAGTGTATAGATCTACATAAGATCTATTGTGTGTGTTTGTGTGCAAGTGTTACCCACGACCGAACCGAAACTGCCCGAACCTATTGAACATCATCTTATGCTTTATGCTCATTATTAATGCTTGTCAGTAACTGTCAATAGGTGTTGACTGTTCATAGCATTCTACTGTTAGGAATATTCATTCATGCTTATCATCTATTCAGTGAGTTTCGTGGCCCCTTTTGACATTTGTATAACCTTTTAAATATTTCCAAATTAGGGGAAAAGAATGGTCACTTACTTAACACATTTTCAAGCGCCTTCCCTAGTGTAAGTCTGCTGTAACATTTATGGTTAACTTATCTTTCTGATCTTGTTGAATGATGCTATTATGACTCTTGACTTTATGCTATGTTGCTACCTTGTATATTACTTGGTGGCTTTACATTACTATGCGCTATTACTTGATGCCATATGTTGTATGAGGTTACTTGTGAATGCTATTGACCTTGGATGCTCTCGGCGGTGTGGTTCTTCTTTGTGGGTCTACTTTGTGGTTCTTCTTTGCCGAGCATCCATTACAACCATTAATTCCAGTAGTTGGACCTAAGGATTGGTTTGGTTGTAATCTATACGTATGCGCTTCGTGGATCTTGCTACGTCATGTGAAACTTGTCCTTCAATACAACCATTAGTTCCGGTAATGGGACCTAAGGATTGGTTTGGTTGTAACCTATACGTATGCGCTTTGTGGATCTTGCTAGGTCATGTTAAACTTGTTATGCTATGGAAAATCTTTCAATACAACCCTTAATTCCGGTAATGGGACCTAAGGATTGGTTTGGTTGTAAACTATACGTATGCGCTTTGTGGATCTTGCTACGTCATTTTAAACTATTTACGCTTTGGGAATGCTTTCTATATAGCCATCAATTCCCGTGAGAAACCGATGAATAGGCTTGGCTGTAGCTGTTTATAACTGGTAAAACCGCCTACACATAAGTGTAGTTGCGGTAGCTCTTATTAAACTTACTTACTGTTTTCATCTTAACCTATTTTATTATTTAAAACCTGCGAAGCTCACCAACAATTATGTTGACCGTTTTGAGCATCTCTTTTCAGGTGATCAAGGTAATTGAAGTTCTAGGAGTGCTGCCTTTTAGTGGAGACCCTAGGAAGCATTTTTGAGACTGAACATACATGATGAACAATTCTTTTGTACATTGTTGCAGTCCACTAAACAATTAACATTCTTTTGAACACTTGTTCCCGGGTTGTAGGAAACTAAACAATGTTATTCTATATGGTTATGTGAGCCTTACATGTTATGCTTATGGCTATGTTGTCGTGAATATTGACTAAACGCGACACAAGTCTCCATTTGTGATCGGGTGTCGTCATGACACGCTTGTCATCATATTATATTGCTTCTCTATCGTATACCATGTGTTATGACGATCCCGTCTAGCTCGCATCCCCGTGTTTCCGCTATCAGCGGGGGTGTGACACCTTTTGCCTTATTTTTTAAAATTTTGCTAAGTAAATATTTTTATAAAAAATACCTCCATGAACAGGTGGTAGTGGGTTTCGAACCCACACCACTCCCCTGTTTCCCTACCGTCTTAAGCGGTCGGGACGGGAGAGGTTCGCTAAATGGTATTGAAAACAAATTCTTTTAAACTAATCTGGACCAAAAGGTCACGGTTTGGGCAAACCGTGACTCCTTTGTTCACATGTGGCGTTGTGGAATGAAGCTGTGACAGTTTGATGACACAAAGTGTCAAGTGATGACCTAAACGTCACAGTTTGTTACTTTTGTCAGAAACCCTAACCCTAACCGTGACGGTTAGGCCTAACCGTCACCGTTTGGGCTCCTAACCGTGACCTTTAAGGCAAATCGTGACATTTAGGTTTTTATTGTTGCTATTGTTTCTATTATTATTATTATTTCTATTATTATTATTATTATTATTATTATATTATTATTATTATTATTATTATTATTATTATTATTATTATTATTATTATTATTATTTCTATTATTACTATTATTATTATTACTACTACTACTACTATTATTATTATTATATTATTATTATTATTATTATTATTATTATTATTATTATTATTATTATTATTATTATTTTATTATTATATATTATTACTATTATTATTACTATTATTATTACTATTATTTTTAGTATTATTTTTATTACTATTATTATTATTATTGTTACTATTATTTGTAGTATTATTATTAATATTATTATTATTTCTATTATTTCTATTGTTTGTACTATTATTTTTATCATCATCATCATCATCATCATCATCATCAAATAAAGGGATCTTCATTAATATGATAAAGTATCGGAGAATGATAACTTACAGGGGGCATTAGTGCCTCTTTGACGATCCATTATTCTAACGTAATTGTTTATACGATCCTGATACATATTCTGCCATTCTAGTGCTTGTTGATATGCAAATCTCGGCCAATGATAGCCCACACTGGATATTGGGTAATCTCCTTCCAATTGTATGCAAATAAAGTGATCTTGGTTAATATTAGCAAGTGCGACAACTGAATAGGTGAATAATGGCTCTGGGACTGTTCTCAGCGGGAACCATGTCTGGCTGCCAAATGAAGAAATAAGATGCACAATACAAGTGAATGTTTCCGCAATTACGAGTCCATGGGCCGGAAAAGTTAGCCAATGGGTATTGGGTGCGGGTTGAGTCGTGCCAAATCAATTTAAGCTATTATGAACAGAATTATAATAGCCAGGCATCTCGCGGTTCAAATTGCTCCGCCAATACCATATGTTTCTGTCCATCTCCGACAACATTTGACGCCTAACCCATTCCCATTCTTTTTGCTTTTTCCCTAAAGCCACCGCGATCGCCCGAAAACCACTGTTAGCATCAGGCCGCACATCTTTTATAGTCGAAACGTACTGGTGAATCCATTGGGGCAGATGATCCTTAAACTTCATAACTTTTATCAAGTCCTTTGGTTTCAATATTAAAGGAAACCTTAGGGCAGTTCCCGTAATCGGTACATTTGAAGCAGCCTTTGCCCGATTAGAACGGTCGTTCGGCATTTTAAACTGAGGGGTATATGAGCTATGCCTCGTCGGGTCAGGCATAGTTTGTTGTGAGGAAATATAGGAGCTGTGTCTAGCAGCCTCATACTATGATGTATTAGAGTCCGCTTTTCTTTGTTGCTCCTTAATATTTGGACGACCACGTCGGTCATGACGCACCTCAGGTTCTTTAAGTTTTGACTTGCTCTTAAACAAAGAGTCAAATACTTAGTTAAACAATTTTTTCTTTACTTGAGGATTGGGAGACGACATAACCTTTTGTTTCAAGTCATCAAATTTCACATCGTAGTCGGTTTCAGGCGGCGCGACGTACGCTGGCTCGAAATCAAGCTTCCTCCAGTGTGGATCTACCGCATTGAGTGGAATACTTATGACTGGATTTAAAGGTTAAATTATTAGTGAAAAATATGCAATCGTGTGACAATAATAAAAAAATGTATTAAGATAAATATTAATTTCTCGGATGTATTTCTCCAAACGACAAACACATGGCAAACCCATGGACGTGGACAAGTGGTGTCCACATGAACCCCCAGACTCCTGAATCATTTCCATTTTCGTCAACTCTGATTCAAGGAGGCTAAGGCAAAAAATGGATACTTTATAATGCAAGTTTGAAAACAATGGCAGTCGATGGTCTTTTTAATTTTCACACGGGACACCTCGAATGTTTTACAAATTTTAATCTCCTGGCCACGCACGAGGTCACAAACATATCCGACAAGTGTGTGCAACGTATTATTGGTCCCTGTGAGGTAACTCTTGAAGTTGGCATGTTGGCTCTCAACCCTATTAGTTGTAAATTCACCAAAGTTAAGGCGGTCGTACATCCAAAAAGTAACAATTTTCTCTTTGTACGGCACCAACCAATTATTCCAAATATATTCCCATACCTCTAAAAAATAACAAATTTTATAAAATGAACAAATAAATTATTAGAGTAACAATAACTATAAAATTCTTACCACGTTTACCATCTTCATTTAACTTTTCTTCCATCTTCCTGCAATTGTAATCGTACAATGCCTCTGTGAGAGATGAACACAAGGTCTTCCACCAGTATGAAAAATCCTTCCACATGTCGGTTTTGAAAAGGATATTCCACCGTCTTTTGATATTCTCCCTAACGTGCCACCTGCATAGGTTTTTAGTAGCACTCGGGAATACTGTGTCACATGCGCTCATCAGGGCCAGGTCCCTGTCTGTGACAATAACACGGTGCTCCACACACCCATCGAGCATATCTCTGATCCGCTCCAATACCCATGTGAAGTTGTCCTGCCGTTCCCTCGATATAAATGCATGCGCAATACAAAACGACTTCGACGTCGACGTAACACCAATAACCTGAACAAACGGAATGTTGTACATATTGGTCTTGTACGTCGTGTCTATCAACATCATGTGCGGAAATGCGCACCACATTTTATACGAAGTAGGATGACAAAAGAAAACATCTTCCACGGCCTTAGTAGTTGCATTCGTTCATGTTTCATACACGAACTCTTTAGATTGTAGCAGGTTTTCAAGTTCCTGCATTGGTGTCATGCCTTTTCTCCCCTCAGCCCTAAACTTCGACGTCAGATTGTATATGTCTTGAACAACACAGACGCTGTGGGGAAAGTGCTCCCTTATGGCTAAATGGATATGTCGTGGCCGCACGTGCTGCCTGTGTAACTTCTCGACAAGATCAATTTCTTCGGCGGTCATCTTCCTAAGATGCGCATGGCCCTCCTCGTACACAACAGGATCGTGGTTGTGCGTCTCGTTTCTCACCTCTAACATCCAACTGTCACTCTTTCCAACGTACTTCCCTACGAGTTTAAAGGGACATCCTTTCTTTATGCTCCCAGTACGCCTACTTATGCCAGTGAATTTAGGTTCACCACTATGATTGCATATAGTTCAACATCCTTTTTTCGTGACCGACCCACCATAATGACGCACCCATGCTCGCGTCCTCTCATTTTAGCCCACTTCTTCAAGTCCTCACGAGAATCAAAATACTGAAAAAATTATAAAGCTAGACATAAAAAACAATATATAAAATAAATAAAAATAAAATAAACAAAAGAATAAAAACTCTTCGTACTTTATCGGTTTTATAAGAAACCATAGCCTTTCTTATCCGATCCTCATCCCCATCATTCTCCGCGGTGTCCCCATGGTTTTCTTTGAGGTGAACCGAACCGTCACTCTCATCTGTGTCATTCTCATTAAAAGTATCCGACACATGTGTAATTTCTAGTTCCGACTGGTACGGGGGATGTCTGTAATCAAGCTCTGTTTGTGAGTGGTACATGTTCGGGGCATGCCCGTAAGAATTGCAAGGGGGATATCTGTACCCTTCACCGTAACCTGTTGGTCCAAATAAAGAGTTGTACGCCTCTTGAGCAAATGTGTTCGACGGGTTGGTCCCCCACGGAGGGTGACTCCCATATACGTAATATTCCTAAAAAAGATAATAGTTAGATATTTCAAATAATAAGTTATAATAAAACATATACTACTTCAACCTGGTTCGAATCTTTGATATGTGGCACCTCATTCAAATCTGGAAGCTTTGGCTTTTGATAATGATCTCCCGAACCCGACATTGTTTTCGAATTAACGTGTTTTTGGAATGACGAAAGCTGAAAAATCTCGAGTGTTGGATGAATGAAAGCTCGAAGGTATTTATGATGAAAATCTGGTGCATAAACCGTCACGGTTTGGCCAAACCGTGACGGTTCGGAGCATGAATCCCGACCCTTTTGTCAACATCACAGTCTACCTCGTATCTTAAACTGAACCTCGTACCCTAGAGGTCACGTTTAGGCCAAACCGTGACGGTTTGGTGACCGGTTTTCAACTTTATCAGGCCATTTGTCGTTTTGTTGTCACGAGGTGTCTGAAGACGACACAGAAACCGTGACCGCAAGCCCTTACGGTCACGTTTAGGTACCAAAACGTGACCTTTAGCCCTAACCGTAACCTTTTGGTCCGGCCTACCCCCAAAAAACGCAGCGGTGTCCCCATTAGGACCCTTAAAAAAAACCTAACCTACAAATCTAACAAGTTTGTTTGTATACCTTATGAGAACAAAATATCCAATACTAAGTTATTAACTAACTTATGTAATTTCAAACTATCTATAGGGCAGCTATTAAGATAAAATGAATAATTAATCTTGTTAAAAGTTCACATTATATTTCAATTCAATGTATGGTTTTTAAAATTTTAAATTTTCTTCTTTTATTTCTTATTTTTAAAAATTGTTTTTAATTAATATTTGGTGTTTTCCCAGGAAATTTGGATATGCTATAGGCTATATTTCGTAAGGGATAAAAGTGTTTGAGGTGTTAGGCTTGACGGCTTAAAGGTGTTGCTAGGCGTATTGACATTTGTTGGTAGGCTTGTGTTTGTGTAAAGTGTCATGTGTGTAGATAAATACATGTTGAGTGTTAATGTGTGTTTCATGTGTTGTCTAGTCGTTCTTGTTGTTCATCTTGATCTGCTCTTGATCAACCTGCAACATAATGTTGCAAGTATACATTAGATCTTTGCATCATAGTTTTGGTAGTGTTAATCCATGCCAACTATGAATCCTTGAATCTTTACTTCATCGGTCCTGACATTCTAGGGTTTACATTCTTAAATCAAACATAGTAGTAACAGATTTATGTTTCTAGGTTGCGTTTTTCATCAATGATGTTTTTATTAAGGTTTTAAACATGGTATCAAATCCTAAAGCGCTCTTGATATAGTTATTTTTGGTAAATAATGTTGATGAAAACTCTAATATCTTAAATCGATCGTATGCTTAAAAATCAGATGTGGTTTTGCACTTATTAGATGATAAACGACGAGTGAAACCCTAGTTCTAAACACTAGTTAAGTATGGTTGTTTTTTTCTTTTTTCAAAAATGTGATTATTAGATTTGTTGTGCTCTATTTTTAAATCCTAACAGTCTCCGTTCTCTCATCATCATCTTACCTTCTCGGAACCATATCTTATCTATGTTCGCATCATAGTGAGACCTCTAGTCTTTAACTCTCTGAAAAGTGTGGTGGTGATAGTCGACTGTGAGGACCTTGCATCGGTGACTCGGATCTTCTGGCATATCTATTGGTCTAATTTTTTTATAATAGGTTCTTATCTATCATCACTTGCGCTATATGGACTCTCGTTCCCTATTCATCTTTTGGTTCATCATACTCATTGCTAGTAGTTGCCTATTTAATTATCATTATGTAGGCTAATTAGTTGTATTTGATTCTCTGGTGATTGATTGGTCTCAACTGGACTGGCCTGGCAAAGTACGTGTTTTGTATGTTCTTAGGCGCATGCTAGTTGTGTGATCTTACTTGATTGGTTGTATTGTTGATTATATTCTTATCATTCTTATTACGTATGCTTGTGAGTCCTCTTCATTACTCTACTTGAAAATCAAACCAGACTTGTTAACTCCCCATCTGTGACGCCCTAAACCCGGGAGGATACCGGAGGCACGTCACATAGTTGGATTAATATTTTAAACACAAATCAGAGATTTCTATTTACAGCGGAAGACTAGACAACATTACATATTAACCCAACTTTTAAAACATTTTTACATATTAAAACTTTTACATAAACATCCGTTTTACATTAATACACATGACTCTTATCCTATGCCAGCAATCGCCTTGGGATAGCATCCTGATCCAACTCAAGCTTGTTTTCCTCTATTACTAGAGGATCCTTCCTTACCTAGCACACATATAACACACTCAAAACATCAGATAAACTGGTGAGTTCTAAATTTTCATTAAAACGTTAACAGCATCTCATCACATACAAAAGTCATATTTATATTTGCAATATAATAAAATCAACTTTATCTTTACTTTGTCCCACCGGACTCGTCCCACCGGATGTCAGTTTCCCACATCCAGAAACTGTCAGTTTCCCACATCTAGAAACTGTAATTATTATCTCTCATCCAGTAGGATGCCAATTTAATCATCTAGGGTCGTCACCACAAGATGTTCACAAAGCTGAGTGATCGTCATCACTCCTTCTCACTGTACGGTCTACACACACGGGCATCTTACCTTAACTGGCCTGTTGAGATTTACATCACATCAAAATAATTTCTTTTACTCATTGCCAATATCGTCACATTAATTTACACACACCACACATTCATTCTTTTAGCACCAGTTTTAATATATTTCCATCTGTCTTCACACCCTATCTGACCCATTAGAATCATTACCATCACGTAATGATTAACAATGTTCAGATAATCATTCATTACCCCCAACTTTACCCTAACAACCCCACGAGCTGTTAGTAATGTATAAACATCATTATCACAATTCTGGTGCTAAAACATACAATTCATTTATCATCGTATGTGTGCTAGCCCGAATGTTAAAACCAAACATTTGAAAAGGGCTTAGAACTCACCTTATTAACTTTCTCATGACAATCTACACAATCCACGTACACGAGATAACTAGTCCTTCTTCTAATCAAGGTATATCTAAAGCAATAAACCTTGATTCAGTAAACTATTCTCAAACAGGACTTCTTATGCGAATGAACACTTATGCGAATGAGCACTCATGCGACTGGACCTATGCGGATAAACATCAATGCGACTGAACCTTCAGTCGCACGACTGACCATTCATTCGCACGACTGAGTCCTATTCGTGCATAGTGATCACTCGTCTTTATTCGGTCTTCTAACTAGGCGACTGGGCTCTCAGTCGCACGACTAAACCTTTATTCGCACTCAGTCGCACGACTAGACTCTCATTCGCAAGACTGAGGCATGCGACTGAGTCCATTCGTCTGAAACGGATCAGCAGCTGAGTTCTTGACGTTTTTGATCCAAACTTACTCAAAACTTGAGTTTTAACCATCCAAATCATGTCATATTCAAAACAGATCATGTACACATCGTTTATAATGGTTTTAGATCATTGTTTTATCAAAACTTCATAAAAACTAGGATCCGAATTCCTGGATTTTAGCTTAGAAAAGAACAAGACCAATTTCAATGATTTAAACAGGTTATTGGATCAGATTCAATCATATACACAGCTTACAATAGAGTAGGATTGATCCGTGACACTCAAAACTTACCGAAACAGAGTTAGCTTAGTTGATTTGGCAAGGATAGGGGTGTTTGGGTGTAAAAGGAACAAGAGATTGAAGATGATGCAGATAGGAATCTGCTTTTAAACTCTCTTAACCGCCTTACTTATCCCCACATTCATTCTAACCGCCTCACACTCAGTCGCACGACTGAACCCCATTCGCACGACTGAATCATGCGACTGAAGCCCATACGCCTATGATTCGTGCGATTGAGTCTCATTCGCACGTAAGGGGTCCGACTGAAGTTCATTCGCATGCAATTCATGCGACTGAACACCAATCTTAACAAACAAACTCAACTTAATTAATTAAACATAACTATAATACAATTACAAGTCCGGATTTAGAAACCGGATGTTACACCATCTAAACTTATTCAACTTCCATGAGTGAAGGTCTGAAATATTGCCCTGGATAGGCTTCGGTAACCTATTATAGGATGTTTTTTTCAAGTATGTGTGCTTGTTGTGCTTCTTTGCTAGTAGCATAAAAATAAACCTAAAATGACATCATATCAACAGATAAAGAAGGCCAACTCTTATCCACAACTATAGTTAATGAGAATCCAATGAGTAATCTAGACTTTGGTGATCCTATGTACCTTCATTCCTTTAACACAATTAATCCCTCAATAATAAACATAAAGCTAAAAGAAAAGGAGAAGTATACCAACAAGTAAGAACTCAATTGGTAACCATGATAGATCTTTCAAAATGCACATGCAATGTTGCAACAAAATGAGATGAGTTCAATAAAAAGTCAAACTAATGCAATTCCTAATAAGACTTGATGATATTTATCAACAAGTAAGAACTCTCAAGTGTTAACCAAAGATCCCTTACTAATTGTTAAAAATGCATTTGCCACAATATCAAGCGAAGAATCTCATAGAGAAATAAATTATCAAGTAAAAAATCAAGCTACTGCTTTTGTATATAAGACAACATAAGAAATAAAAAAGAAACCCAACCTTTAAAATGGTCTCACTACAACTTAACTGGCCATATTATTGAAGAATGTTTTGAACTAATAGGATATCCTTGTAACTATAAGAAAAAAATCAAGTTTCTAACGAGCTCAGTTAAATCTTAATAATAGTCAAGATAAAAACATTAGTCAAAACAAAAATCTAACTTAGTTAAAGTGAATCCACTCCTATTTACCCCCGAGCAGATAATAAGCTGGTGTCCTTAATTTGTGATAAGAGGACGACTGAGGCCTTAAATTTTAACATGGCATACGCGTGTCTAAATTAATTTAAGTGGAATACCTTCATATATTAAACAACTTTAAGAACATGAACGTGACACAACAGTGAATTATAGACTATAGTGCCAACTAGCACATGGTTACATATGAACCAAAGCTATTAAACTATACTTATGTGGTTGATATAAAACTATCAATTGGTCACTTACATTGTATGCAAGTTCAAATTACAAAAATAAGTAACCTTAAACTATCAAATAATTTAATTTTATAAGATGTGTTGGTTATTTAGAATACGATGTCAACCTTCTATCTATAAATAAGATGGCAATAGAAAATAAAATATATCCTTTGTTCACAGGATCTAAGTTCTATATTCAGGACTTTCTTCCTCAGAAACTCCTGATGACTGGTAGTGAGGTAGGAGGTCTATACCTAGTCGATGTTAATAGATAATGTCAGTCTCCATGCTCATTATTTAGTGTTGGTTCTTGTATGATATCTGTAAGCTTATGACACAATAGGCTGGATCATTGGTCTGAAAAGTTTTGTATGTGTTAAAATCTGATTTGTGTTTACAAAATAAAATCCTTAATGATCCATGTGACATATGCCACCAATCAAAATAGTCCCGTTTATCTTTTTCAGTTAGTGAACATAAGACAACTGAGCTGGGTGACTTAATTCACATGGACCTAGGGGGTCCTTTTAAGATAACCAGTTGAGAAGGGTGCAAGTATATTTTAACTATTGTGGATGATTTTTCTTGTGTTGTATGTGTACACTTAAAAAAAATAAAAGGATGAAGTTTTTCATAATATAATTATCTTGTCAAAACTTATTGATACCACCTTAACAAAATTAAATGAATGTATGCAAAATAGTTAATGGAACATATCTGTTTACAACCAATTAATGGTGTTATACATCAGACCTCCTATGCCTATACCCCTCAATAGAATGTCGTTATAGAATACAAACAATGCTACTAGGTCTCTTATGTTTTAGGGAGGGTTGCCTCTTAACATGTGGACTGAGTGTGTTCTCATAGCTACGTACCTTATAAATATAATCCACTCTTCTTTGCTAGCTTGTAAATCCCCCTATGAATTGTTGTTTAACTTTAAACCTTCTTTGTCTCATCTTAGATGTTTTATGTGTCTTGCATTTTGCACAAATCTAAATACTTTATTTAAATTTGATAGTAGATCAATTAGGTGTGTTTTCATCAAATATTCAAACAAGAAAAAGGTTATAAAATGTGGGATTTAGAAACAAATATGTTTTTTTCAATAGATATAAAATTTTATTAAGAAGTGTTTCATTCCAAATTAAGAAACCAATTTCTTCTATTAGAAAATTTAAATATGTTTCAAACATTTTTTAAAATGTTATGCAAAATAAGACAACCACCCCTAATGATGAAACGAAGGTTTCAAACAGTCATGAGGAGCATGGTAGTAGTCCTCAATAGTTGGGGATACCAGTTAAAGATGCTAGTGTTGTAAATGCTAAATCTTAACAGTATGGTACTAATTTTGCCTAATAATGTGGTAGAATCTTTAATTCCATAGTTGATCTTAATCTAGACTCTGTGATTTAGCAGTTTGGTGACTCAATATGGGTTATTAATTTTCTTGGAGCTTTTACAACTCCTGGGAGTGATTCAACCAATTTTAAGATGCATCTAGTTTATCAATTCCTAATGAAACAAATTTGAGAAGTTCTAGTAGAAAGTCTATTATTTCAAAAGGGTTTTATCAATTTATAGGTGAAGGGAAGGTCAAGTATGGTATAGAAAAATGGTTAATCATTTCAGGTTGTCTAAAGAAAAATTATAATTTTCTACTTTCTTGAATAAAGTGTAGAACCTAGGAACTTTAAATAGCACCTTGTCACCCTAATTGGGTTGCTATAATGGACAAAGAAATGGAAGGCTTATTAAGGAATGACACTTGGGAATTAACTGACTTACCTAAAGGTAAAAAACCTATAGGCTATTAGTAGATTTACAAAATGAAGTACAATGTATAATGGTGAGATCAAACATTATAAAGCTAGGTTAGTAGCCAAATGGTAGAGGGTTTGGATTTTGATGAAACATTTTCTCGAGTGGTAAAAATAGCCATTGTTAAGTGTGATTGGTCAAGTTGTTCAAAATAACTAGACTTTGCATCATTTAGACATAGATAATGCATTTTTGCATAGACATCTTTCTAAGGATGTTTACATGATTGTCCTGGAAGGCTATTTTGATAAATTAGAAACCAAGGTTTGTAAGTTAGTTAAGTCTCTTTATGGCCTTAAACATGATCCTTGATATTGGAATGGAAATCTTACTAAAACCTTATTAGAAGTTGGTTTTGAATAAAGTAAAAACAATAATTCTTTATTTGTTAAATCTAAAAATGGGTCTATTTGCATCTTTCTTGTTTATGTTGATAATAATGGCCTTACATGTAATAATGTCATTAAACTTGAAAAAATCAAATCATGGTTAAGCTCTCAGTTTAAAATTAAGACTTAGGGAAGTTAAACTATTTTTTTGGAAATTGAAGTGATTGAAATAGATGAAGGTATTGTCCTATCTCAATGAATTTTGTCTTAAGCTTCTTGATGAATTTGATATGCTAGCATCCAAACTAGTGAACAATCCTATTGAACAAAATTAAGTAATAACTGATAAAGAAAATTCTTATAAATTTTATTTTAAGTTAGTAGATGTCACTAACTATAAAAAACTTATAGGTAAGCTCATTTATTTAACAGTAACCCACCCTGATATCTCGTATATTAGGGTTTGTTTGAGTCAAATCATGCATAAATATTTAGACTCTCATTTAAAAGTACTATGAGGTTGTTAAGGTATTTGAGTAAGTCTCTTGGAAAAAGATGATATTTTTTGTAAAAGTTCATATCTAAATTTGACTTGTTTTGTTGATTCTGATTGGGGCAAGTGTCTAGCCACAGGTATATATGTTTCTAAATATTACATTTATTTTGGAGGTTCTGTGGTTTCATGGAAGAGTAAGAAACAAACAACTATTTATCGTTTCTGTTGAGGCTGAGTATAGGTTTATGGAAAGTGCTTGGTGTGAAGTTGTCTTGCTTTTTAAAGTGTTACAAGATTTGAAAGTTTCTTTTAATTTTTCTTTTTTGATTTATGTGATAATATGGAAAGAGTTTTAATTTCTGGTAACCCTCTGTTCTATGATCAGTTTAAACGCTTTGACTTAGACTTACACTTTCTTAGAGAGAAGGTTATGGCTGGTATGGTAAAGGTGATGAAAATTGATACTAATAATCAACCTTCTTACATGTTTACAAAAGGTTTAGGTATATCTCAACATGAGATTTGTGTTTGAAACTTGGTCTTGTTGACCTGTTCCCTTTATTGAATTGAAAGGGAGTGTAAGTTCATATTATATTTCAATTCAATGTATGATTTTTTCCTTTCTTTTTTCTTATTTCTAGAGATTGTTTCTAATTGGTATTTGGTGTTCTCTTGAGGAAATTTGGGTCTACTTTGGGCAGTATTTCGTACGGGCTAAAAGTGCTTGAGATGTTGGGATTGATGGCTTAGAGGTGCTATGATGTGTTGGTGTTATGTGTGAGTTTTAGATGTTTAAAACAATGTTTTTAATCTAATTTTGATATTCAATACAATCACTTTGTTACATATTAAAAATGTAGGTTAAATGAAGATTAACGAACATTATTTGAGAATGATACAATGAATAGCAAGACTATGGCTTGAAAGGTGTTAAAAATAAAGAAAATTGTGAAAAAGTCAGGGAGTCCATAAGGTACAGCCTGAGGCCGTAATTTACAGCCCTATGCTGAATTCGTATGTGAACCTCATAACACAGGAGGTTTGTACGTCTGGTTGAAGGTATGTTGTAACCTATGGCCTATATTACGGCCTATAGGCTGTAAGTTATGGTCTAACATGATAATTGGAGGATTATTTCAAATTTTGAATCCTATTTAAATTCTAATCATTAGGGTTTTAAGAGAGACATTTCTTGAGCCCCAAGAATGAATTTTTAGACAAAATGCAACCCTTAGAACCTCCTTTAATCATTCCAATCATCCACGTTCATCATAAAATCATGATTGAAGACATGGTAAAGATGATGAGTGGCGGAGTTCGTGATGATTGCTTCTGAAAGAATCGATTATGTTAAATAAGACTTTTTATATGTTTTCTTTGGGGTTTTAGTAAACAATGGTCTTAGAATGTAATTCTACGTTTTGGCTATGTTAAGAGGTACATTTATAAATAAGATTCCTTGCTGAATTACCAGTTTTTGGTATCCTTGTATCGTGAACTCATTAAGACTGAGAAGTAATTTGATATAGATGAATTAATAATATTGTGAATGAACGAGTCTTAAAAGTTTAATCCTTTGTTATTACATTAATCAAAAGGGTTAAAATCTTGAGAATTTGGTTTTGACCAAACCCAGTTAGGCATATAAAGTGTTGATCTTGCATAATAGAGGGTCCGAAAGTGATAGTCTTTCATTATTTAAGTAAATTTGTTTTAAATTTTGTGGCCTTTTGTAATTATGTCCTTAATTTCATCAAAAGTTCTAATTTTGAATTATAAAGTTCGTGTCTTTAAGTTAATCTAATCATATTGTTAAACACTTTCCACATATTCCTTTTGGATATGACCTTACTTACCCTTACATAATAAAGGTAGTCAAGACCGATATATTAACTTGTTTTTAATCAAGTCTCGACAACTAGATCATGTTGTTAGGCTGGCAGACATTCTATTCGTGGGATTGTGTTCGTGTGACGTCTCCCGTGTGTAGATAAATATATGTTGAGTGTTGATTCATGTTTCATGCACAATCATCATTCTTTGTCTGGTCACTCTTTTTGTTTATCTTCGTAAGCTTTTGATTAACTGGAACACATAGTTACAAATTTGCATTTGATCTTTACATCATAGTTTTGGTACTGTAATCAGTGCAAATTATGGATCCTCGAACCATAGTTTTGTTGGTCCTATCATTCTAGGATTTATTGTCCCACCCTCTCCATGTAGGAAATGCAAGTGAGTGACAAATTTGTATTTTTAGAAAACATGGTACGAGAAATACTAAACATAATACATTCAAAAGATATAGTTCCACGTATTGTCTTAGGTTACATAATATAGATTACCATATGGACTTGAATCATAAATTTATATTAAGCAATATTTCATTAAGCCTAGATGCGCAAAAGATTGATTACAAGGCTGCCTGACGTGAGGTCGAAGTCTCAATCAAATTTAAAACCAATTACTACTAATTAGCTAGTGGTAATTGGGTTATCGAACACAGTGAGTTTGTGGAATATGTGTTAACTCAAGCAAATTACAATTATCTAAATTTTACTAAAATGACAAGAAAGTAAAATTCAAGAGTTTGTTGATTTGTTGAATTAGCTTAAAAACAAGAAAGCAAGGTAAATTGGTTTGTAAAAATCAGTAATGAGAAATATGTTTCCCTTTGGTATCCGGATTTTAATAAGTGATGATATTGGTGTTAATTGGGAAGAATATAGACATGATTCATGAGTGTGTGCTTATGTGTGATAAAAGAGACTAAGTACTTGTATTAGCAAGGTTATCTCTCGATGATCGGTATCACTATTGAACCAACCCAACCCTTCCACTAAATCAAGATTTGCCTATGGCATCAAGAACGTATGGCTAAAGTTAAGCAATCAACGAATGACCCGTTACACACAATACACAATCATCTTGACAAAACAATCACAAGATCAGTTTCATCATCCTATAAATATAAAACACCAACATGATAAAGTCACAAATCCTTCAAACCAAAAAGGAAACACAAAAGGAGACTAGTCACTCATAGTTTCATACCCAAAAACAAGGTTCAGGATGGAATCCATGACAATCAAAATGAAATAGCAAAGATTAAAGTACCAAAGAGATTGTTCTCCAACACCTAAAAGCTCCAAAAATCATCCCAGATCAAGCCAAAACCGTCCACTATGATAATGATGATAAAAACCACTTCATTTGCCCATTGAAAAGGGTAGTTACACATTTCACTCGCCCGTCACCGTAGCTTACGATGGCCACCGTAAACTACGGTGACCAAAAGTTCATTACGCCAAGCTTCTTCTGCCTTATGGTGCTATTTCTTCTTCTTGCCACCGTAACCTACGATGGACCCTGATGCTTTTTCTTCATTTCTTTTCTTTTCGTTTTCTTCCCGGATCCATTCGTCTACGAATACTAACACGTTCTTGCTCCATTTTCTTCCTTCGAGTGTACCTGAGATATGGTGACCGTAGTTATCTAATTCAAGACAATTACATGACTAACTGCAGGATTAAACACGTTTTTAAAGCATAAAATGGTCGTCCAAAGGCCTACCTGTCACATCCCCACACATACCCGTTGTTTGCCCTCAAGGAACTCATCAATTCACATTTACAAACACACAAGATTTCATGCTAATCATGACACATTCATCCATCTTACCGTTTACCCAAAACGCATCCCTCCATGACTCACACTATCACCCCTCACAAGAATTGTTCCTCTTGGCTATATTTATGAACTCTCAAAGCACATACGCAATTGAGCAACAATAAGCTCGTACAACTATCAAACCTCTACCAATAAGACATGATCACACATACAAGTCAAGAGGCTTTAAAGGTTGTAATGGGGCTTGGTTTAGGGTGGGGAATGGGAAATATTTTCAGTGACGCAGTGATTCAACCCGGTTCTCTTTATTCTTGAATACCTAAATAACTAAAACTTTCTCTCTTTTATTTTCCTCTTTTTTTTCTTTTCTGTTTCAAATTGCTATAACTTAAAAAATACATGCATATGGATTGCTTTTTTTTCCTTTCTTTTTTAATATAAAACAACTATACAAAGAAAAAAACACAACTAAACCTAGCTTATTATCAAACCAAGTTGAATCACAGGGGTTACATTTTAGGAAGGAAGGCTAAGGGATATAAATGATAAGCAATAAGCTCAAAGTGGTTACTAAAGGACCAACCCCCCGCCCCTCACAAATCCAGGCTCATATTTGTAATGTATGAGGCCCCAACCCCTAATTCCCATACTCACACACATCCAGACGAGGCTATCCTAAGTGCCTGTATCGTCCTTATATGTGTGCTTATTATGGTCTTGGAATGCATAAGTTGCGCGAGTTCTAGTGCTTCAACACATTACTACTCTCAATCAAAGAACAATTTATGAATTTCAATGTGTGTGGCCTCAACTCTCACCATGGAAGGTATATGGGTTGCCGATGAGTCATGTGAGCCAACCCTACAATGCATTTGGACAAACCAACTTCCACCATCCCTGTGTCGATTAACATAATCTCAACAAAACATTTTTTTATATGAACAAATTAAAATAACTTGAAAAAAAATAAAAACTGAAATTTTCCCCCATCCCTACACTTGGGATACATTGTCCCCAATGTATGGCTTTGAAAGGAAGAAAAACACACAAATCAAAAATAACTCCACCAAATTTTCAACCTAATGTGATCACATGCTCAAATTTTCATATCACCACCCTACCACCCGACCCAATCACAAGCACAAAAACAAATATACACAATTATACAAGTTGGAAACAGACACACCTGATAAGCTCACGGTCCGAAAAGGGAGCGCCAAACTGCTCCAAAATTATAAGCTCCGCCATACTTATCATCATTTACTTGTTGTTGTTGTGAGCTTCCTTCTTCTGTTTGCAAGTTTAGCAATTGGCCAGTGTGTGGGTCCACCCACTAAGAGTGGTGCAATGGTGGAACAGGATAACTCGTACTATCGTCATATGGAATGAGTATGAATGTTAGGGTTTATGTTTAGAGGAAGATGAAGTGAAGAAGGGATGAAAATTGGGTAAAAGACGATGAAAACTGGTCACTTTTGTGTGTGTGGTGTGTGTTTTTTCGGGTTTTTTTTAAATACCCAGTATCGTAACCTACGGTACCAAAATTTGCCATGAGGTCGAAGTCTCAATCAAATTTAAAACCAATTACTACTAATTAGCTAGCGGTAAGTGGGTTATCAAACATAAGGAGTTTGTGGAATATGTGTTAACTCAAGCAAATTGCAATTAACTAAATTTTACTAAAATAACAAGAAAGTAAAATTCAAGAGTTTGTTGATTTGTTGAATTGGCTTAAAAACAAGAATGCAAGGTAAATTGGTTTGTAAAAGTCAGTAATGAGAAATATGTTTCCCGTTGGTATCCGGATTTTAACAAGTGATGATATTGCTGTTAATTGGGAAGAACCACATAGACATGATTCATGAGTGTGTGCTTGTGTGCAATAAAAGAGGACTAAGTACTTGTATTAGCAAGGTTATCTCTCGATGATCAGTATCACTATTGAACCAACCCAACCCTTCCACTAAATCAAGATTTGCCTATGGCATCAAGAACGTATGGCTAAAGTTAAGCAATCAACGAATGACCCGTTACACACAATACATAATCATCATGACAAAACAATCACAAGATCAGTTTCATCATCCCATAAATATAAAACACCAACATGATCAAAGTCATAAATCCTTCAAACCAAAAAGGAAACACAAAAGGAGACTAGCCACTCATAGTTTCATACACAAAAACAAGGTTCAAGATGGAATCCATGACAATCAAAATGAAATAGCAAAGATTAAAGTACCAAAAAAGGTTGTTCTCCAACACCTAAAAGCTCTAAAAATCATCCCAAATCAAGCCAAAACCGTCCACTATGATAATGATAATAAAAACCACTTCATTTGCCCATTAAAACGGCAGTTACACATTTCACTCGCCCGTCACCGTACCTTACGGTGGCCACCGTAAACTACGGTGACCAAAAGTTCATTACGCCAAGCTTCTTCTGCCTTACGGTGCTATTTCTTCTTCTTGCCACCGTAATATACGGTGGACCCTGATGCTTTTTCTTCATTTCTTTCTTTTTGTTTTCTTCCAGGATCCATTCGTCTACGAATACTAACACGTTCTTGCTCCATTTTCTTCTTTCGAGTGTACCTGAGATATGGCGACCGTAGTTATCTAATGCAAGACAATTACATGACTAACTGCGGGATTAAACACATTTTGAAAGCATAAAAGGGTCGTCCAAAGGACTACCGTCACTACCATACTTAGTTATCACATGAAAAACATGCTAAAGTAGGTCAACTAAAAGTTGGTAAGCTCGTAGAGTTTGAGACTTGATAAATAGTCATCATAATAGTAAGCAGTTGTAAGTAAATATGAATCAAGCCATTATATATAAATGTAAATATGAGACATAAATTCATGAGCCCATAACCAAAACTATAGCTATGAGAAAAACTAAAACCCCCTCCAATACTTATAATGACTATTGGTTATTGTTGTTGTAGAAATATACATTCAATGTAAATGACATGTGACACCCTACACATATCCCACATCAGCCGTGGATAAGAGAGATTCCTGGTTCATAAGGAATGTCTGGCCTCTAATATCAACAATGCGTTTTGGGCTTATTGGCTGTGATGAGAGGAGAACTCCACAGTTAAATGTGCTCAGGTGAAAGCAATCCAGGGATGGGTGACCTCCCTGGGAAGTTTTCACCCGGGCAACCAAAAGCAAATCCGTGAGCTCCTCGTGGGCGAAGCGGACAATATTGTTGGTGTGAGAGGCCGGGTGTGACACAATGGTATCAGAGCCACTCCTGTGTCGTTCCGGGTGTGGGAGATACCTCACCAAGGATGGTGACTTCTCAGGCTCATCGAGGACGATGAGTCCAAACAGGGGTGCTTGTGACACCCTACACATATCCCACATCAGCCGTGGACAGGAGAGATTCCTGGTTCATAAGGAATGACTGGCCTCTAATATCAACAACGTGTTTTGGGCGTATTGGCTGTGGATGAGAGGAGAACTCCACAGTTAAGCGTGCTCAGGTGGGAGCAATCCAGGGATGGGTGACCTCTCTGGGAAGTTTTCACCCGGGCAACCAAAAGCAAATCCGTGAGCTCCTCGTGGGCGAAGCGGACAAAATTGTTGGTGTGAGAGGCCCGGGTGTGACATGATCGTTGATTGACACGTTCAACAAGTTTAGAGTGTAACATCTAGTATTTTACGATAATTTAAAAATAATAATAATAATAATAATAATAATAATAATAATAATAATAATAACAATAATAATAATAATAATAACAATAATAATAAACATATAAGTTATATAAAAACCTTTCCCAGACCATGCTCTTGGGTGGGACATACTGGGTATGTTTGTTTGTTTGTTTATATAAAAACCTATAATCAATAATTTTTTTTTACATGAAATAATAATCTTTCAAACTTCAAAGGGTTAATTTGTAAATTAGATAGAACTAAAACAAAATCTTGAATTTCAGCTGACAATTGATAAGAAGCTCAGGGACCACTTCTATAATTTTACAAAACACCCAACCCCACCCCCCATTTCCCTTTCGCTGTGTTCCCGTATTGCTTTCTCCACAATCGGCCGAAGGGGAGCAAAATCAGGCCACTACTGACTTTTAATAATCAAAGAAATCCTGCACTAACAAACCTTTGATGATTTATAAACACCCTTTGGTTTCAATTTCATCAAAGACGACCAAAAACACCCCCATTCGAACTCTCGAACCCGTCGACCTGCAACTTCTTAGAAATCCCAACTTCCGATCGATTTTAATCAAAATTGATAAGGAGCTGTTGGTCTATATCATCATTCGAAGCTTCCTGTAAATTTAATTTGAGTTTTTGATCATTTGCACCTCGAACCGTGTCCCACTCTGCCGCGTATGTTCATCGTGGAGTTCTTCTTCAATTCAAACTCATAATGGTAATTGAATACATGTATCTGCTCGAAAATACATGGGGAATCAAAGCCCCATGATCGTTTCTGTAATTGTTGTCGAATTGGGGTTCGATTTGGATCTAATCGGATTTAGGGTTCTTGAGTTTGGGGGATGCTTTCTGATTATGTTTAAAAGGATTTAAAAACCAATGATAACCGTGGCTGAGAGCCTTGGTTCACTGGTTTTGCGCTTGCATTCCTTACTCGAGGTCCCGGGTTCGAACCCGGGCAACCTCACATATTTTTTTAAAGGCTTTTTGGCCTACAAAAATTTATAGAAAATTTTCTAAAAATTATAAAAAGAAGTTTTGTAATCTTTATCATTTTAAGTTCATTTAATACATTTCTGTAAAAATTGTTTTCTTAAATAATTAGATAATTTTATGAAATAAAGGTTTTATTTGGGATATCTTATTAAAACTATAAAGTTTACAAATGAATATAAATTGTATTTAGTTTATTTAGTTATAAAACTTTATTTCAACTTTATATATATATATATATATAAATATATATTAGGTATTATAAAATGCTATATTTTATATACATAACTTTATATAAAATGTAACAAATATCTTGGACGTTAATGAACATAATTCTAATTTGTTAGAAAACTTGTAAAGCCCTAAACACCAAGTTGAACCCTAGTACTCGTTGATTCGTTAAACTTATATAATTAAACTTTAATCTTGTAAAAATATATATATAACTAGGTGCCTTGTGACGGTTTACTTTGGAACAACGCTTGTCATTATTTCTTATTAATCATCCAATACACACGTATTTAATCCTGTGAGTATTTTCATACCCCTTTTTCTTATTTTCACACTTTGGGGTGAAACATGTTAACTTATATCATTGCACTTATAAACTTATTCGAGACTTGTAAACTTATGGCAATTTACTTGTGAGTTGTGGTTAGTTGAACTTTTGTGGTTACCATGTTATGGCTTATATGTACAATCATTAACTATTGCTAGCCCAGCGAAGTCATAGATCTATGGGTAAGACAAGCCTGCTTGGTAGATCCAAGTACACTTAGCTGATCGTATATACTCTTAACGTTAATAGAATATTAACTTCGTTTGATACTTGTAAAATATTGTCGAGGTTTGATTGTTGCATTGTTCATAACATCCCTAATCACTTTATTCACTAACTTATAACTTGAATTGCCATATTTTATATATACTTTATACTTGTATTCTGGATGTATCTTTGTTTGAACATTTACTTGTATTGTTACAATTGAATCTTGATTAATATATTTGGAACTAATAATAGTGTTATGTGGTTGTGAACAATCGTAACTCTCACACCTCGACGTTTCCGCCATCTAGGTTAGGGTGTGACAGATTGGTATCAGAGCCCATAACTATAGGGATTTAGGTTATTAGAAATGGTGACCTAGATTATAGGTTATGCATGAACCTTATAGAATAATGTTTACATTCTTCTAAATATATACATTATTCGCATGCTACATAATGCTATGCCTTTTGTGCAACTTGATGCCTTAGCATAGGAATGCTTTATGTATGCTTAAAACTTAGTTACTTGCCTTCCTAAACTTAACTTTGACTTTTGACTCTCCCCGACAAATGAACTTCCTAAACCCATTCTCAACGACATGTGGAATCTACACTTATCATCGTGGGTTCAATTCCTTAGACTTTATGTCTAGTCTATGAAAATCTTATCAAGGTTTGATTCTATGAACCAAAGAAATTTGTGTGACACATAGACACCTGTATTCTGGATTTCCTGGCAAAAAGGCCTTCGGGCTAAGGCAAGCATATCATATAAATCTCATTGTGAGACCAGTTATGTTTACCTGGGGATTTCTGGGATGAGTGATAAACTATGGTCAATACACAAGTCTCTAAGGCAAATGGGTCAATTTACCTTGACGTGTCAACGATTCCAAATGGTAATGCGTTACCAAATGGAACAATCCTTTTTGTATCTTAAAAATCCTTGAATCCTTGAACTCGTTTATCACCAAAGTTTTAATATCTTCTCATTCTTAACCTAAATAATGTTCCTGTTAAATTGAACTCATCCTACATTTCAACTCTTACGTTTAAACGCTCAACGTGTAACGTGTAACGGTATTGAACTCAGCGTTACATGTAACTATCTTCTTACCTGGACCAACGTGAACATGGATTTTAATATACCCAAAGATATTGGGAATCTAAACCGTATGGTCTTCGAAACTTTAAACCGCTACTTATAGTTCTCAAATCTTCTTAAGGATGTGTCCCATAACTAAGAACATGCAATGCTGTAGGAAGAATTCCTACATCTCGGGATACTTTGCTAATTGAATGTTAACTTTGTTAATTTAAAGTGGTCACTCACCTCAAAGATCGAGTAAACTAAATATAACTTTGTTACCACTTATAAGTACGCGTGTCTTCAATAAGGTTATGGCTGACCTCATATCTTGAGAAGTCCATGCATTTCCTTTCGATTGTGAATTGAATGTTCACATCTCATTGTGATGTCGAATCACTTTTGTCCTTGAATTCGTCTTCCCGATTTAAGCTATCCAAGATTTGAACATCATAACAAATCCTGTTACCTCGAACTTTGACCTTAAATTTTGTAAACATGATGTTCCTTTTTGGTTACATTGATGCAACCTAAAATTTTCTAAATTTCTAAGTGTTATACTTTTCCTTTCTTTGTTAAGTCGAACCTTGAACCGTCTGCATCATGAGAGATGCAAGAGTTTGTAAGTCAATCTATGACTAAGAACACTCGTACCTCCTAAACAATTCTAACTCATCAAAGCAGGGGTGATTCCCTTACTTTGATGAATCTCTATTCGTTCCGATAAATGGTTTCCAATTGTGTGTTTTATAAAATTTCATCCTCTGGATTAGGGTGATTACCTTATCTTGAGGATTGACTTCAAGTATTTTCTTTGGAATGGCATTTCACAAGTGACATGATCTCACCAAAATAGGATTGAAAACCCGTACTTTGGTGACAAATGTCAATCTTCGATTGCTTTCTTGTTATTATGAAATTTAATCATCAAGATAGGCGTGAATCCCATACCTTGATGATAATATCATTTTTATGGATTGTATTTTCTTAAATGAAATGACCTCATCAAAGTAGGAGTAAATTCTGGATTTTGGTGAAGAAGTTCATCTTGTTGTATTTTGTTTTCTTGTAAAACTTCACCGTTAAGATGGGAGTGATTTCCCTTACCTTAATGGTGAGTTATCTCGTCTTATTTCTGTGGATCCTTAACAATGAGTTGGGATCGAACTTTTTGATTGGTAAGTTAGTGGTCATATCTTGGGAATACACCATCAAGTTAGGAGTGAAAACCACATCTTGATGACTATTTTCATTTCATGATCTTTAACTTACCATGGCTGTAATCAAGTGACGAGAAGCACGTAGTAACTTGAAGGGTGAATCAATGTTGGTGATTTGACCTATCAAGCCAAAGCATGATCTCTGAACTTGGAAGAAGATCTGATCGCTTTAAGTTTATCTTGATTCCAGAGCATGTAAATTCTTAAATCGATTCCTTTCCCTTTACCTTCAAATTTTGACTCGATCTAGCTACATCGAACCATTTATTCCTTACTTATCAACTTTAATTTTGATGAATTACGTATGCAAATCTGCATTTGGAAATTTGTTACCTTGCAAAACATGGTTACAATTACCTTTCTTATTGACTGTGTCACTTCTTGAATCACTTTCGAACCCGTAACATTGGAAATCCTTAAAACTCTATCTTGATTTTGAACAACAAGACTCGTTATTATCCTCATTGCAATGTGGATATAATGGTTCATAAACCTTCGTAACTTGTCATCATGGGTTTGGCATAAAGGAAAAGACGTAACTTGGGATGTGTCCAAGTGTCTTACCTTCACATATGACAAAACCTAACCTCCGTGTTCCCGTGAATCTCCTGTTTAACTTTTCATCCACTAATTGCCTCTTATTTTAAATGTCATGATAACAATTGGAGCATTATAGACCGATTGGCTAAAAATTCAATTCGACCCATTATCTCACAACGTCGAGAAATTGACCTGTATCTGTTTCAAATATTCGTATACCATGGTATGACGTTAAAAACATCGATCGTTATTTTGAATGATTGATTCATTTTCTGTTTTTAATATACTTAACCATCGTCGTGAACTCATTCCAAAATCTTCGCATGTCGTATTATTCTTAAACCAATGGTTGGTCAAAGGAGAAATACATATTTACAAGATATGCGTTAAAGTCATTTCATATGGTGACGTTTGGGATTCTTAAATTCCGACGGCAAACCTTTCTTATCATTGTTGGTCTTTTATGCAAAGAGGAACATTGGGATAAGTAAATTGCCATAACACCTCTCAAAACGTCTCGAATCTCACTGAAAGAGTTCAAGTTGGCATGTATTATGCCAAGAGACTTGAAAGATTCCCTAAAGTGAAACATCTTATCTGTAATCAAACGTCTATCACTGTCCGTTCGTACGCGTATCTTTCATTTAAACCCTCTTGTTCGTTTAAGTCTCATTCTTAATTTCGGGACGAAATTTCTTAAAGTAGGGGAGACTGTAACATCTCGTATTTTACGATAATTAAAAAATAACAATAATAATAATAATAATAACAATAATAATAATAATAATAACAATAATAATAAACATATAAGTTATATAAAAACCTATCATCAATAATTTTTTTTACATGAAATAGTAATCTTTCAAACTTCAAAGGGTTAATTTGTAAATTAGATAGACTAAAACAAAATCTTGAATTTTAGCTGACAATTGATAAGAAGCTCAGGGACCATTTCTATAATTTTACAAAACACCCAACCCCACCCCCCATTTCCTTTCGTTGTGTTCCCGTATTGCTTTCTCCATAATCGGCCGAAGTGGAGCAAAATCAGGCCACTACTGACTTTTAATAATCAAAGAAATCCTGCACTAACGAACCTTTGATGATTTATAAACACCCTTTGGTTTCAATTTCATCAAAGACGACCAAAAACACCCCCATTCGAACTCTCGAACCCGTCGACCTGCAACTTCTTAGAAATCCCAACTTCCGATCTATTTTAATCAAAATTGATAAGGGGCTGTTGGTCCATATCATCATTTGAAGCTTCCTGTAAATTTAATTTGAGTTTTGTGATCGTTTGCACCTCGAACCGTGTCCCACTCTGCCGCGTCTGTTCATCGTGGAGTTCTTCTTCAATTCAAACTCATAATGGTAATTGAATACATGTATCTGCTCGAAAATACATGGGGAATCAAAGCCCCATGATCGTTTCTGTAATTGTTGTCGAATTGGGGTTCGATTTGGATCTAATCGGATTTAGGGTTCTTGAGTTTGGGGGATGCTTTCTGATTATGTTTAAAAGGATTTAAAAACCAATGATAACCATGGCTGAGAGCCTTGGTTCACTGGTTTTGCGCTTGCATTCCTTACTCGAGGTCCCGGGTTCGAACCCGGGCAACCTCACATATTTTTTTAAAGGCTTTTTGGCCTACAAAAATTTATAGAAAATTTTCTAAAAATTGTAAAAAAGAAGTTTTGTAATCTTTATCATTTTAAGGTCATTTAATACATTTCTGTAAAAATTGTTTTCTTAAATAATTAGATAATTTTATGAAATAAAGGTTTTATTTGGGATATCTTATTAAAACTACAAAGTTTACAAATGAATATAAATTGTATTCAGTTTATTTAGTTATAAAACTTTATTTCAACTTTATATATATATATATATATATATATATATATATATATATTATATTATAAATGCTATATATATACATAACTTTATATAAAATGTAACAAATATCTTGGACGTTAATGAACATAATTCTAATTTGTTAGAAAATTTGTAAAGCCCTAAACACCAAGTTGAACCCTAGTACTCGTTGATTCGTTAAACTTATATAATTAAACTTTAATCTTGTAAAAATATATGTATAACTAGGTGTCTTGTGACGGTTTACTTTGGAACGACGCTTGTCATTATTTCTTATTAATCATCCAATACACACGTATTTAATCCTGTGAGTATTTTCATACCCCTTTTTCTTATTTTCACACTTTGGGGTGAAACATGTTAACTTATATCATTACACTTATAAACTTATTCGAGACTTGTAAACTTATGGCAATTTACTTGTGAGTTGTGGTTAGTTGAACTTTTGTGGTTACCATGTTATGGCTTATATGTACAATCATTAACTATTGCTAGCCTAGCGAAGTCATAGATCTATGGGTAAGACAAGCCTGCTTGGTAGATCCAAGTACACTTAGCTGATCATATATACTTTTAACGTTAATAGAATATTAACGTCGTTTGATACTTGTAAAACATTGTCGAGGTTTGATTGTTGCATTGTTCATAACATCCTTAATCACTTTATTCACTAACTTATAACTTGAATTGCCATCTTTTATATATACTTATGTATTGGAAACTATGGAATGCTCACCAACATTTTTATGTTGACCTTTTACTTTTAACATGTTTCAGGTTACTCCTTGAAACTTATCACACTTAGGATTGGACTTAGAGAAATAAACGAATGAACTGGATACTTTTATACTTGTATTCTGGATGTATCTTTGTTTGAACATTTACTTGTATTGTTACAATTGAATCTTGATTAATATATTTGGAACTAATAATAGCGTTATGTGGCTGTGAACAATCGTAACTCTCACAACTCGACGTTTCCGCCGTCAAGGTTGGGGTGTGACATTGAGAATGGGGGTGCCCATATGTATCTAAATGCTCCAGGGTCTCTATCTAATAGTTAATTGGTTGTGTTATGAAAATGGAAAATTTAGCATGTGATAATAGTAAGGTAAACTCATGCAATATAAAAGTAATACACATAACATATAAAGTAATGATTCAAATGTTGTTGTTGTTATAAGCATGCTTCTCCTCGAAGAGAAAAGGGGCTACGAGAACTCATTGTTGTTGTTGAATTGTTTAGATATTCCTTAGTCCGGAGTGTAATGATACTAAACTGATGTGCTTCTTACATACGATGTAGGGTTCATTGATAAGTTAGGTAAGTCAATCATGCAAATCATTTTAGATTAAATCATTAAGTTCATTTGTAAAAGTTGTTACGTAATATGGTATGTTAGAGATTGGTTGGACTTGTATTATAAATGTATGTATGCTATAACTTATGAAATTGAGAGGTTTTTGTTCAAATAAGATCTAGGTTATTATCATAGATTCAATTGCTACGTGTCTACTTGTAACATGCATTAAGGCATCTAGATAGATCATAAGAACTATATAATGACCAACTTCAACTCCTAAGTAAATGTACATATGAAAAATAGGCTTTAACCTTACCATACAACCCCTTTAAAAGTCATCTTCCCTACAATGTTCATTGCAACACATTTTGGACAGCTGATCATATCTTGGTCGGTTGGGGGGTCCAAATCTAATTATTAATAGGCGTAATTGTATGCGTTAAAAAATTAAGACAATATAGGGAGTAACAATTGATCTTGTGATTCTAAGATCTCTGACATGTATAAAGTGTCGTCATAGATATCCACTCATATATAATGACCTTTCTTTATATATCTAAGAATTAATAATACTATCTAATCTTGATAGATATTATCACTCGTAATTCACTTGGACACTCGATAATTTTATTAGCAAGCCTCAAATGGCTATAAATACCCAAAAACAAGAACATGGAAACATGGGAACATGGCCAACACTAACTACAAAGCAAGAAATAACTAAACCAACTAAGCCTAAAGAATTGGTCAACTAGCAGAGTTTAAGGCTACCACTTATTGACTTCTTCATCGTATTCATTTACTACAAACATAAACATGCATGCACATGTGCACGTGTAAGGCCCACCTTTCTCAGGGAAGCCTCACAGTTGGTCATTCACAGCAAAACATCGATTTAAAACAATCATTTACTCATATGTGTATAAATATATATTGCAGCGGAAAATACTGTAAATTTCAATCCATTACAAATGAAATATAAACATTGTCTTTAATTCTTAAAAACTATTTAAAGTCCTCTTAATCTTTACTTCATTAGGGATGCCAGTCTTCTAGTACCAAGAAGCTTCAGTCCCATGCTTCTATCCCATAGCTCTAACTCTCACCTGTCAACTGATATGCATACAAAAGTCAGCTTCGCTGAGTGAATTCTAGGTTTACTTTGCTAAATAACTTTTGTAAAATATATTAGCTTTATCAGTTGAAATAATCATTGTCTATCAAAATATAAATACACACAGGCTATCACTTTATCAATACTTTATCATTTATTGTTATTTGTTACTCTTCTTTATCCGTCAATTCTCTGTCACTGTCGGTGCCTAGGCTCGCCTAGGACTTTACCGACATACCAATTAAGGACATACTGTCGTACCCGATCAGGCCATTATTGTCATGCCAATGTAGGACTTACTGACCTTCCTGTTCGAGCATACTTTATCACTTTATCACTGGTGAGGGTACAACGAATGCAACCCTCCTTTATCAATTACTTGCAAGACTTTACTTTATCACTTTATCAAGGTACATGTTATGGGCCCAATAACAATTCTTTAAGTTTCACTTATTATCTTTAGTTTTCACATACACTTAACATATAATAAGAAGCAAACTCTTAGTCTAAGCATTCACATTTCATCAATCATGAGAGATAAACTAGATAACTAACCCTCCGCGGGACTGCGGGGTTCGGGAGCGGCAGTCCCTGATAGCGGGGTTCTAGGGGCGGCAGCCCCTAGTGGGGTCCAAGGGCAACACCCCTGGCTGGGGCCGGGCTAGAGGGGTCTTAAAAGGTCTTAAAAACTTTTACTTGATAAAAGGTCTTAAAAACCATCATCATAAAAGTATGTAATTTAGTATGCACATCACCCCAAAACATTGAAAACGGGTAAAGGAGGGGTCTAGAACTCACCTGAACTTGTCCAATAGCTTAGATTCTAAGTCACTTAAGCTATAGCCTGAATACTCTAGCTGCACGAAAGTTAATATGTAAAAACATCATTTTCTTCATAGTTTCGCCCATAGTTTCGCTACAGCGAAACTGCAGTTTCGCTGCCAGTTTCGCTGGGCAGCACTTCTGCTAGTTTCGCTAGACAGATTCGCTACCTTGAGCGCCCAACTTTCGTTGGAATTTCCTAGTTTCGCAACATCCATAGGTCAGTCTGGGTCTTAGCGAGATTACCGGTGAAATTGTAGTTTCGCCTGAGCGAAACTGTAGTTTCGCTAAAATTTCTCCTAGTCTCGCTAAATGAGTACGCAGTTTCGCTGGTTAAATGCTTAAATTCGCTGGATCGCGGCCCAGTTTTGCTGGATGAACAGAAACTCAGATCCAGCCCTTTTTTTACCCAAAATCTTAACTTTTTACGTCCAAATCCTTAATTTACCTTCCATGAAACCAAATCTAAACTTTTTACACGTTTTCATACGTAAAATTCGACCTTTATGTGTTTCTTTAAACTTTTCAAAACCCCAAAACCCTAGAATCCGGGTTTGATCTACAGAAGGCCTTAGAGGTCGATTCTTACCTTGTTTTGTTGCTCTTTCCTTGTGTTTTGATGCTCCAATCCACCAGAACTTCAATCCTTCCAACCTTCAAGCTCCAAATCTTGAATTTCTTCACTTTCTCTCTCTACTTTCTCTCTCTACGAATTTGGTTGCTAGGATTGTAATGTGATGGAATGGGACTGATTATGCATGTTTAAGGGCTGATTAGGGCCCTTAAACCCACCAAGTCTAGCCCATTAAGGCTAATTTGATCCATTGCCCACTAATTTACCCTTTTATTTCTTAAATCAACCCTTAAAAGCCCATTATTATTAAATGGCTCGTTTCGGGAAATTTCAGGGCGTTACAGCACGGGTGTGCATGGGCCACGAACTCCAACAGATCATCCCTCAAACTTGACTTGGTTCAAGTCTAGTTTGCTATTGAGTGAGCATACCCAAGTAGTCTTCAAAACCTTCGATATGCTTCTCGATGCACTGGCTTTGTCATTGTATTAGCTACTAGTTCCTTAGTATCATAATGAATTAACTCCACAACTCCATCTTTAACCAAATCACGTAAAAAGTGAAATCGAAATTCAATATGCTTTGCATTTACCATGGAACACTACATTATTTGATAGTTTGATCGCTAAGGTGTTATCACAATTTATAATCACTGGACTATTTCTCTCCACCCCCAGCTCAGATAACACACCTTTCACCCATATAACCTAGCACGCACATGCTACTGCTACTACATATTCAGCCTCAATAGATGACAAGGCCATAACACTTTGATTCTTTGATGACCATGTCACAACATCTCCATCCCACAATACGACATGCCCAAAAGTACTTTTTCTGTCGTTGACATCATCGTCATAATCATTGTCTGTATAGACAGTCATTTCCTTTTCTTCATCTCGCTTGTACCATAATCCATAGTCTTGAGTTCCCTGAACATATAGGACCCATATACTACACGGCTGATGAAAATAATATATTGTAAGATTTCAGATTTGAATTTAGATTGACTTTTTATGTTTACATGGTAAGTCAACTCTATAAATTACATACTGTTAGTGTAATAAATCTAAAAAATAATATAATTATTATAAATAATTTGAGATTAGAAAACAAATCAATTCTAGATATTTGAGAAATGGTATGATCTAAAATACATTGAAAGATAGTGAAGTCAAAATCAAATTTGAATCTTAGAAAGTTGATATATTTTATAATCATTATTTCAAATTTTAAGTACAGTATATATTCATTATCAAAATGTTTAAATTTTAAATTTTTTTTTGTTAAGCAGTGACTATTGAATAGAAAAATATTTATTTTCATGCAGATCATTTTTAGACGTTATAAAATATTATGTTATATACATTGAGTTGTATTTTGATATCTTGGAATTATAACAAAAATATTTTAATTACAAAGTTAAGTATTATTTTTTTAAGAATATATATAATAAATATTTAAGTTAAATTAAAATGTATCTGCTCATCAATAAATACATCTTGCTTGTAAACATTAATTTTTTTTCTAAGTCTAACTATTACTATAATTGTGCGGTCATATTTCTTCATGCCAATGCCATTTAAAAAGTTAAAGTTTTGAGTTTTATTTTTTTGCGAAGTAATTTCATAAAACAATATAAGTAAATAAAAAGTAGTAATTTTATCTTATGACATTTTATGGATTATAAATTTTCTTTAAGTTAAATATTAATATTAATTTTTAGTTTTAGTTTAAAGGAATGACAATTTATTTTATATTTATTGCAAGGTTTTATTTCTGAAACCGTTACTTCTTTAATATATATGAAATTGTAAAACAATTTAAACATTAAGAAGTTCACGTATAATCAGTAATTCAATACACTTTTATTTGATATCAAATTTTAAAATAAAAATAATTTAAAATTGAATTATATTAATTACTAATATGAAAACTATTTAAATGTTAATTATGGTAACTATTGATTGGTTTTTTAAAATGATTAATAAATGCATTTTTTTAATTTAAAAGTCATAACTTCCAAAATTAAATGTAATCATAATTTAATAAATTTTAGGCGGGAAAACTCAATTGACGAGCCTCTTATTGATTGTCACGTGTCTTTAAAAGATCTTGCTGATTGACACGTGTCCCTAGAAAACCTTAATTTATTATAGTTAATAGATTTTTAGTTTTAGTTTAAAGGAATGACAATTTATTTTATATTTATTGCAAGGTTTTATTTCTGAAACCGTTACTTCTTTAATATATATGAAAATTGTAAAACAATTTAAACATTAAGAAGTTCACGTATAATCAGTAATTCAATACACTTTTATTTGATATCAAATTTTAAAATAAAAATAATTTAAAAATTGAATTATATTAATTACTAATATGAAAACTATTTAAATGTTAATTATGGTAACTATTGATTGGTTTTTTAAAATGATTAATAAATGCATTTTTTTAATTTAAAAGTCATAACTTCCAAAATTAAATGTAATCATAATTTAACAAATTTTAGGCGGGAAAACTTAACTGACGAGTCTCTTATTGATTGTCACGTGTCTTTAAAAGATCTTGCTGATTGACACGTGTCCCTAGAAAACCTTAATTTATTATAGTTAATAGATTTTTAGTTTTAGTTTAAAGGAATGACAATTTATTTTATAGTTATTGCAAGGTTTTATTTCTGAAACCGTTACTTCTTTAATATATATGAAAATTGTAAAATAATTTAAACATTAAGAAGTTCACGTATAATCAGTAATTCAATACACTTTTATTTGATATCAAATTTTAAAATAAAAATAATTTAAAAATTGAATTATATTAATTACTAGTATGAAAACTATTTAAATGTTAATTATGGTAACTATTGATTGGTTTTTTAAAATGATTAATAAATGCATTTTTTTAATTTAAAAGTCATAACTTCCAAAATTAAATGTAATCATAATTTAATAAATTTTAGGCGGGAAAACTCAATTGACGAGCCTCTTATTGATTGTCACGTGTCTTTAAAAGATCTTGCTGATTGACACGTGTCCCTAGAAAACCTTAATTTATTATAGTTAATAGATTTTTAGTTTTAGTTTAAAGGAATGACAATTTATTTTATATTTATTTTATATTTATTTTATATTTATTGCAAGGTTTTAAGTAGGATTCCAACATAAAAAAAAAACCCAACGAACCCGACTCGACGAACCCGAAACCCGATTAAAAAACCCGATCAACACCCCTGTTAGCTTCTTGGGCTATTTTATAATATGTTAGGATGGAGTTTTGGTATGGGAATGCATCTGAAAATATGGAGTTTATTAGGGAACTTTGGGAAGAGATGTCATCATTAGATGCTTAGCATCTTTAAACAAGAAAAGATGGGTGATGTCAAGACTTTTTTTGGGTAGCAAGAGCTCCAATGGTCTTGAGCCAAGGGTAGCAGGTCTGAACAGCTTTTGTACCAGGTTTCAGCCACTTTTGATCAAGAACTGAGGCGATGGTGGTCATGGCTTCCTTAACCACTAGTTTAAGGTTGAGTCTAGCTCTTTGTAACTAGCATTGTAATCAAAGATTTTTAAGGTTTGTTTTAAGGCTGTTTCCTCAACAATAATTTGAGTAGTAGGCTGTAGGCAGCCGCATCACATCTTCTTTATGTACTTGGTTTCAATATTATTTGACAAGTATTCGAAAAGTTTGTGGTAAAGGTTCAACCAAGTATTAGTTTAAGTTTAGTTCAAGGGTGTAACCAAGGGGTTTGAAATAGATCTTTGAGGCTGGTCTAACAGTCCCCGTCGAGCAGCCTTTGAGCATCCACGTTACTCTATGTTAGTTCTTTATTTTATCATTTGATGTTTGTGAAATTATTAATGCAAATTTTGATTATTTTTCTTACGTAACTAATAGTTAAACTTGATTTTCCTTAGTTATTTAAGTCTTAAAATGCGGTTCTGATGGTTATCATTATTTAAGTTGAATTAAAAGTGCGCGGTTGATAAGAAGCAAGTCCCATATTAAGTTAGTTATGAAAGTTACGGATTTCGTATATGTATTTAGGATTTTCGAATGCCGCGTGAGAAAGTTTGGGTTACTAGAACCGTCTCGCTCATATAAAAGCGTTGAACATAGGTTCATAGTTTTGTTCATGAATCATGAAATACTAATATGTGTCGTGTTGCATTAAACTTTGTATATTAACGTGTTAAGAAGTACATTTAACGACGAACCATTCATGCAAAGGTGGTAGCTTCATGCATGATTACATGCACAAATAAGATTGTCTTACAACCTTGGTTAACTATGTGGTTATGCAAATAATCCGTCGAGAATTAGCATATGATATAGCCATATACTATCACATAATGAGATTGATGCATGAACCCAATTAAGTCTAATGCACAATAGTTAAGCTCTTGAAAAGAGTTTGACAAGAGTTAGGGTTTTAAGCTAAAGTTACCTGAAAATTAATGAATATTGTTACATTTACATACTTGTAAGATCAAACATATTTGTAACAGATCTATCTCCCTTCGTTATCTTTTTCATCAATGATGTTTTCATTAAGGTTTTGAACACTTGATTACAAAATTGATATGTACGTTTACAAATATGCAATGTAAATCGAGATCCCCAAATCCACAATAACCTGTTTTGTGCAGGGTCAACTTAATCTTTTTGGCTGTCCAAATTTCTAAACCGACGATATTTTCGTAAGAAATATACTTCTTTACTTAAGATGTTAACACGTTAAATATTATGAAATACATGATTGTAAACGATTTTTAGAAACGCACACAATCACACATATTAGAGTTGTGGTAAGTTTTAGTGATAGAAATATGTTTAATTCTACTGATTTGCCCTCTGTGTTAAAAGTGAAAATTAAACAAAGACCTCATATAACTTATTAGATGCAATTTGTAAAACAGAAGAAATCCAAGATACATAACAAAGTCCTCATCTCAACACTTTCTCATATATTGACAAGATAAATAATTACAAATCCAAAAAATATTAATCAAAATATGATTTACGATCTAATATACAATCAAGAAAATTAGAGGCATTTAAAATATAAGAGTCCTAAAGGAGAGCTTGGAAAAATGATAGTTGTCTTCTCTGTTTGTTGGTCGGCTGATTTTTAAAGAGTAATAGTGAACGAGACAATTAAAACTATGATTTGTTTTCGAGCATCGAAAAAGTCCCATTTATAACTGACAAAACACCGCTAAAGCCTAAGAATGCTACCACATAATAATTTTAAAAACTGTTACATTATATCAACCGTTACTTTATTAGAAAAACCATATTTATTTGTGTATTCCTTTTATGGCTAGGAATTAAGAGATGAACAAAACTCATAAATCCAAGTCCATCAAGAGTGTGAGATAGCATATTCATAAGAAATGTTTCACGTTAAATACAAATCAATTGTAACAAATTCTAAAACAGTGTCACTATCTAAGATGTGAATGATGTTACTATAAAAATACACACTTAAATAATTTTTAATGTTCATTAACCTATATATAAAAAAACCAATCCCATGAACAGTGTTTCAGAGGTATATCAGTAATTTGCATTCTCCTCGATCGTTGTGCTTCCTCGACTGTTGCGCTGAGCCTTTTAATGGATGTCATCTTCTTCATTAATTAATTTTGTCGACATATTTTTTTTGGAGAGAGAACTGGGTTGTGGAGGTTGGAGGTCCGGTGGGTGGAGGCCATCTGTTTCCGCTTGACCAACAAGGCAGAAGCGGTGGCGCTCTGGTAGGCCTCCATTTTTCGTCTCATGTGTCGGGGCCCTTCTGTGCTAGTAAGGCGACCACTTCTCTGTCACATGTCTTCGGTTGAACTAGAGTTTGCCGACACAATGCCCGATGGCCGTCGGCCTTGCTGATGTCGGCGGTTGCCTTGGAACTAGAGCTGGCGGTCGTTTTCTTGCCAGACAAGGTGTCGATGGTATTATTTGGACAATTGTTGTGTTGGGTAATTCGTTATGTTATTAATGATGGGAATTACCTTATTTATAATATTATTTTTGGTGATTGTTAGGTCGATGATGATGGGGTTTATCTCATCTAAGACTCCTGGATTGATGTTCGTCTTAGGTGTCAAACCTGGTTCTATTGACGATTTTTATTTGCTGGTTGGATATGTCAAGAAAGACCTTATGTCAATGATGATAACGATATCTCATCTAAGACCGAGCTTGAGCTTACCTATGGCACAGATCTGATCCGATGATGTTGGTGTTTGCCGACTAGGGTTTCATCTTCATGTATGATTGCTTTGTACAACGCTAGAGTAATCATTAACTGGAAATCTATAATTGAATGTTCAGTTATTGTTCGAAACACTAGGTTGATACCGGGGATCGATGATGATGGGGTTTATTTAATCTGAGATCTAATGTTGATGATGATGGGGATAGCTTCATCTGAGAGGGAATGTCATGATGATGGTCACGGTTATGTGTTACTTGGTGTTGGTATATTCGGTTGATGAGGCGATGATGCGTTATAAAACAATAGTCTTTGGTGTTTTGGCGTGGCAATGGTTTTGTTTGCAGCCACATCGATGAGGCGAATCTGAGCCTTCAAATACCATAAGTCATTACTGTTGATAATGTGTGTTAAATTTAGAATAAATGAACATCGATTTTCAGGCTGCTAATGCATCAATATACATTGTTCAATGACCCTCGATTCTGGTTGTTTTATAACCGTTCAGATTGACTTCACTTCCACGATATTGTAACTTCTGGCACCTGAACAAATATGGGTGATATACGATGATGATAAACGAATGGCCATTGACATTGTTATTTTGACGTGGTAAACTGTTAGTTTGTAGTCACAACAACTGGTATTTCCGAGCCTTTTATCGAGTTGTCTATATATTGATTCAACCCCTCCGCGAAGCGCGGGGGAGAAAACAACTAGTTTACTAAATATAACTTTGAACTTCTAGTCGGCAATGAACCAATAAACATTTATTCTAAATCAACCTAGTGACCTCTTCAATTTCTAGTGAATTGTTACGCCTTCCAACATGTTTTCAAAACTGTACAGTGTCGATCATTCGAACTAAAAATCTGATTATTAAACTGGTTTAGTTTTATGTTTTTGAACTATTTTCATTTAAACTGGTTGAAAAGATGAACTTGACCAGACCAGATTTCAATACGCTTTAAACTCTCTTATCTCCTGATTGTTTACCACTTCATGCTTCACATATAGGATTTATATTTAATTAGAATATTGCAAATTCAAAGTAAAGTATATAGTTAGTTTCATATTTTGTTTATTAATTATAGTATATAAAATCTATAAATTTATTAATAAATATATATGTAAAAATTTCTAAATTTATTAATAATATTATTTAGAAAAATAATATTACGGAAATCACATTTAGTGGGTGGGAGATAGTATTAGATCGAGCATATTGTCTGACCATATAAAAGACCGAAGGAATATACTTAAGGTAGATACAAATAATATGATCGAATATCATATTTAGTGGTTAATGGATAAAAAGTTTGATTTAAAAATAAAAATTACGGAAATGACATAACAAAAAAATTTAAAAAGGTTTGGAGTGAAAAATGTCACAATTTGGAAAAAAAAAGCAACGTATCAGTGAGTGTCATGTGCGCACGTGGGTGAGGCAAGCTCTTAATAAAATTAAAAGGTATGGTGTATGTAGGGTTTAAACAAAATTCAGTTTAATTGCGTGTTAGATTCGGATAGTTTTGTTTCGAGTTTTATGTTTAAATCTCGAGTTCAAACTTAGTTTGATAAATGTGCTTTTATTTAGCTTGTGCTTAAGTTTAGTATGTTTTAAGTTTGTTTTTGATTTTGAAAGAGTTTCAAATACAAATAATATTTTTTTGACAAATTATGAAAACACACAATGAATCAAAAAATAATAAAAAATTATATCTCATAATCTAAATCGAATTTCAAAAAAGTAATTCCGAGATTTTGTTCCCCTAGCCGTCCTCAATAAGAAAAAAATAAACGAAAAATAAAAAAATAAAAAATTAACATTTTTTATTGTGTAATTTATGAAATACACAATAACGCCATTGTGTTATCATGAATCATGAAAGACAAAATGACGGACACAATGAAGTCATTGTGTCATAAAAAGACACAATGAAAATTTTTTATTATTTTTTTGTGAAATAGGATGACGAGAGTAACAGAGACTCCGAATTACTTTTTTAAAATTTGATTTAGATTATCAGATATAATTTTTTGTGACTTTTTTAGACTCATTGTGTTTTCTTACGTTTTGTAATAAAAATCCAATTTGTAAAATAACCTTACACTTTAATTTTTAACAAATTCATTTTAAGTTGATAATGAATGACTCGAGTTGTTGACAATTCTAAATGGTTTTGCAAACTATATTTTTCAGACTATATAATTTATTCAGTAAAAACTATATTAATTGGTGTATTGAAGTTCAAAAATTGTGATAATTATTAAAATTAAATCTAAGACCTTTTGTTAATAAATAATTATATGACTAAGACAAACAATTCTTGACAATCAAGAGATATAACTTGTTTTGGCAAAATTGATGCACAACCGATATATAATAATAATTAAAGAAAAGTTTAAATACAAAGAGAACATTATGTAAAAAGTGTGAGAAGCAATCGGTGAGTAACATGTGACATATTTTTAAAAATGAAAGGATGGGTATTTTAGTAAGTCTAATTTATTAAGATGAAGGTGTGGGATATATTGACTTTTTCTGTACGATTGAGGTTTTCAAACGATCAAACGATCGAATTCATCTTACATCAATTTCAATCGTTGAAAATTTAAACGTACGAAGTTTCAGCTTACATCAATTTCAATCGTTGAAGATTCAAACGATCGAATTCATCTGTTGAAGATTGCTTTACATCAATTACTTCGCCAATGTCGACGATTGATCATCAGTTTGGCACGTATGAAGACGATTATATACTGTAATTGAAATAGTATGTTAATTTTCGCACCGTAATTTTGTCGTTTGGATTGTGACACCCTGCGTTTTCAGGTCATCGTTATTTTCGTAATTTAATATATTTTCGTATTAGTAATGAATTCTATTAATATTAAGTGACTTTGTAATGGTTACAAATTTAATTTGCAACTAAACTTGTAAATAGTTAAACCAAAATGATAAATCTCAATTTATTTAAACCTAACTAACCTAAGGTACTAAAGTATAAATTAAGTAAATTAGAGGGACGATTGTGTTAATTAGCAAAATCAAATTGTCATATAATAAGTTTGATTTAAAAATTACGGAAATGACATAACAAAAAAATTTAAAAAGGTTTGGAGTGAAAAATGTCACAATTTGGAAAAAAAAGCAACGTATCAGTCAGTGCCATGTGCGCACGTGGGTATTTTTCAAAAAAAAAAAAATGTGCGCACGTGGGTGAGGCAAGCTCTTAATAAAATTAAAAGGTATGGTGTATGTAGGGTTTAAACAAAATTCAGTTTAATTGCGTGTTAGATTCGGTTAGTTTTGTTTTGAGTTTTATGTTTAAATCACGAGTTCAAATTTAGGGGCTGTTTGATGTAGCTGACTCATGTCACACCCTCAAAATCCACTAACGGGGTTTTACCGTCGGACGTGTGACATAACCAGGATCTCAGATAAGCATCAGTTACACCAAACGACTCGATAATTACAAAACATATAGACTGCTTAATAATAATGAAACAATACAATTATATTTAAGTATTGCGGAAGCGTAAACAAGATAACATTTAACAATAGTTTTGGAACACGTAAACATGCGTCCAATACAGTTTATACAAAGTAAATGAAGATTTAATCTTGAAAACAGTTTGTGATGAATGCGGAATGACATGCGATAGATGCTGTGCTCCTAAACGTGCCACATCAATGTACTGAGAGAAAACATGCAAAATCTCAGTACAAGACTGGTGAGTTCACAGGTTTATCATAAAACAGTAAGTATCAGTAATGAAATTCCCGGATTTTGTAATCAAAGCATACAATGGGTAGCTAGTCCATAATGATCACTATGTGTATGAAGTCGCGACCGAGCTGACATGTAAACAATAAATAAGCAGGCCCGGCTGTGGATCACACACCACAACACTCGTAATTAGGCTAACCGTTCACCCATTTGACGAACGTTGTGCTAGCGCGACTAGCCCGGGTGGGGTATGTCAATCCCAGTAGTACTACTAACAATCACCTCGCTATTAACCATATTAACGGTCCGAAGGGCAAAGTATAACACCATAGTATCAAGTATATGCAGTATTACAGAAATCCAAATGTAATGTAACGTTTATGAAAACGGCATGTTTCTCTCCCCCAAAAAGAGTATATAAGTAAAGTGGGGCTGTAAACTCACCTTGAATTGATGTAATAAAAGCAACAAGAGCTTCAAAGAATAATGCAATGCACGATCAAACACGATCAATACCTATTATTGATTGTAACTAAGTCTTTAAAATGTATTCAATGTGAATGGATATATTTGGTCGAATTTGGGTCGGTTCGGTTTGACGCACACGATTCGATATGTATATATTTGAGTTAAATTAATTATTGTATATTTTATAATAACTTATAGTTATATTCGTAAATTATTCGTGAAATTACAAGTTGTATAATTGCTACAATTTCCGTGCTTATTTCGTAATTAAACACGATACATTGTACATTTTTCATAAAAATAATTATTTAGAATATTTATAAATAATATTTTAAGGTTTTTAAATAAAATAAATTTACAAAAAATGTTTACGTAACATTTTAAATAAGGAAAGTTTATAAAACTTATCCTTATAATTTTTAAGAATTTTTATATAATTTTTAAAAGCTCAAAAAGGCTTTAAAAAAATAGTTAAGGGTCCCCGGGTTCGAACCCGGGACCTCAAACTCACAACCTCACCCACACACCAGTGAACCAGAGGCCTCAGCCGCGATAAAACTCGGTTCCTTTTGTTTTTAAGCAGCCCATCCCAGTTTCCCCCAAACCGTATGAACCCTAATTCGATTTGGGTCAAATTGACCCTCGATTTGATTCTGTAAATGAATAATTTCACGGGGCTTTTGTTCCCCATGATAAATCAAGTGTAATGAGGTCTTTAATTACCTGATTTATGTTGATTTGATGATAAGAACCGATAAAAACAGCCGCGACAGAGGAGAATTTGATTCGAGGTGTAAATGTTGATAAAAATCGAATTCTTTGCACAGAGACTTTCTAATGATGATGATAAACGAAAGCCCTTTATCAATTTCGGATTATGTTAGCCAGATGGTTGTGTTCGACTGTGTTGTAGGTCGCGTAAGAGGGGGGGAATCGAATTCTATGTTTGTATGTGTTTTAGATACAATCACAAGTTGTCTTCAATTTATATCCGAGTAACGTTCGTTCTGATTGAATCAATTAGATTAAAGCGGTGTTTGAGTGGATGAATTAACCGTTGAACGGTTGAAAAGTAAAGTGGATTCCTTTCTAACCGTTAGTTGACCAATTCAACGCGTTTTAGTGGTGCATAGAGTTCGAATCTTGTCCACGAACGAATTGGGACCGGTTTCGTGGTTTGAAATCGGGTATTTTTGAAGTTTTGGCCTCGCCGGAGGGTTGCCGGAGTTCGGCCAGAGCCGGCGTCGGAAAAACGGGGTAGGCGGGTTGGGTTTTAAAATTTTTCAGTTTTGGTCCCTGTGGTTTGTTTTGTTGTTATTTTATGCTATTAACTTCTTTGAAGTTTCAGGAATTACAAAATACCCCCTATACTTTATTATTTTTATTATTCTTTATTATTATTATTATTATTATTATTATTATTATTATTGTTATTATTATTGTTATTATTGTTATTATTATTAAGTTAACACGAGCGAGTATACCGGGTTGTCACATTATCCCCTTGTTGAAGGAATTTTCGTCCCGAAAATTAGAACACTAGGGTTAACAAATGAGTATACGAAAAAAATTTGGTTAAACCGATAGATAGACTATGAAAATACATGAGGACAGTTAATACACACGGTGAGTTAACGAGCTTAATGCTAGTTGACGGACTTGTTAGTGACAGATGTCACACACCATCACCTTCACCACATGATCTTCAACAAGAAGAATCTTAGGTTTTCTTTCTGATTTGGGAATATCTTGAATGTTTCTAGAACTTTTGTTCATCAGAAGGTGACCATAAAATCACAGGTAGATCATAGTGATTCTCTTTTTCTTTCTTGATGCAGTTTGTGTTTTCATTTTCTGAGGTATACTTTGAAGAACTTTCGGGTTCTGATGAGGTATCAAAAGAAGAAAATTCATCATCTGATGATTCGTTGTCAGTCATATCATCAAATCCATCTGTATCATCTGAGCTGTCATACAAATGTGAAAGTAGACCCACAATGTTCTTTGCTTGATATTGTGAGATGTCACAGTATCCCCCAGTTGAGAGAATTTCGTCCCGAAATTCAGTTGGAGTTAGGTCCTGAAGTTGTATCCATGAATAAGTGCGGATATTTAGATTTCATTTGATCCTCCCGTTCCCACGTGAACTCTGGTCCCTGTTTGGAGTTCCATCTTACGCGCACAATGGGAATTTTTCTACGCTTTAGTGTCTTGACTTCTCGATCCATGATCTCCATGTAACACCCCGAAAAGTCAAAACGAGTCATAAAGGATTAAGGGCTTATTAATGGGTATTTAATAGAAAAAGGAAAAAGGGTTATGGGCTAATTTGGGTTTATGGACAAGAGCTTGAGTAATTGAGGCCCATAATCGGCTCTTAACTCCAAAAATCAGCCACCATCTTCTTCATTCCAACCCTAACTCCAAAAATCCATAGAGAGAGAAAGTAGAGAGAGAAAGTGTAAGAAACTCAAGTTTTGGAGCTTCTAAGGTCAAGAGATTGAAGATCTAGGTGTTTGGGCAACAAATCTCAAGAAAGGAGCAGCAACACAAGGTAAGAATCGACCCCTAAACCCTTCTGTAGATTAAACCCGGATTCTAGGGTTTTGGGTTTTGAAAAGTTGCAAAGAATCACATAAAGGTCACATTTTTACGTATGAAAACATGTATAAAGCTTAGATTTAGCCTCATGGATGATAAACTAAGAGGTTGGACGTAAAAAGTTGTGATTTTGGGTTAAAAACGGACTGGTTCGTGATTTTTATGCGATCTGCGAAACTGTATATGCATCCAGCGAATTTGCATAATCATCCAGCGAAACTAAGAGCATAACTGTGGATCCATAGACATTGCGAAACTAGGAAAATCCAATGAAAGTTGGGCGCTCAAGGCAGCGAATCTGTCCAGCAAAACTGGCAGAAGTACTGCCCAGCGAAACTGACAGCGAAACTGCCAGCGAAACCGGCAGCGAAACTGTGGGCGAAATTATAAAAAAATGACGTTTTTGTGTATTAACTTTCGTGCAGCCAGAGCATTCGGACCATAGCTTAAGTAACTTAGGATTTAAGCTATTTGCTAAGTTCAGGTGAGTTCTAGATCCCCTTATTTAAACGTTTTCCATGTTTTTGAGGCTATTATGCATAGTAAACATAAGGTTTTCAAGATAAGGATTTCAATTTGTTTTAACAAGAAAATACATTTTTCTAAAGTAAAATGTGACATTTAAATAGTTCAAAATAATTTTCGAGCGCGCTGACCTGGCAGCCCGGCCCTAGCCAGGGGCGTTGCCCCTTGGACCCCACTAGGGGCTGCTGCCCCTAGAACCCCGCTATCAGGGGCTGCCGCCCCCGAACCCCCACTGTCCCGCGGAGGGTAGGTTACGTGTTATGATGACTAGTACTTGGTATGTTGTGTACTTAATAAGTTACGTATTATATTTAAGTGAAATATAATATAAATGAGAAGTGGAACTTAACGAATGTTACCCCCGGGCCAGTTTGATGATGAAAAGTCTTGCAAGCACTATGATAGACTTCACTTATGTGAGTCTGATGTATGATGATGGATCCGTATTCATGAGCGGGCTATGTGCCTAGCAGTGTGGATCAACTGTCGGGGGAAGCTACCATGAAGATGTGTACCGACGGGGATCGATCAACCGTCGGGGGTAGCGACCATGGATAACGTGTACCGACGGGGATTGACATTCGTTGTCAATCAACATGGAGATCTTGCTTTGTGCAAATCTCGCCTATGATGAAGTGAAACATAATGAAAGAATGAAAGATAATGAACGTGCCTAATATGATGCAAGTAATGTTTGTAGTATGATGTATGCGTGTTCATTATATGAAAGGATAAAAGATTATATTTTCTTATTTATATAAAACTAGAACTCACTCAGCGTAGCTGACTTTTTATGCATAATAGTGGACAGGTAAGCGCTGATGCTGAGGATGGCACCACGAAGCTACTTGGGGAGATATGAATGGCAGTCCTGTTAATGAAGTCTTTATTGTAATTGATGAACAAGAAATATGTTTTGATTACGTTTAAAGGATAAATGTATGAGTACAATGGGGTTTCTAAGTTTTAAATGAATGCTTAATTACTTTCCGCTGCAATGATTTGTTATTAAACTGGTTTTATGCTATGGTTAACCAACTGTGAGGCTTCCCGGGAACGGGGCCTTACACTCCACTGGTTCTTCGATGAAATGTAGTTGATCATCTATCTTTAATTCCTCTAAAGGCACAATCAATGATTCATCAGATAGACATTTCCTCAGATTGGATACGTGAAACACATCATGTATCCCCCTGAGTTCTTCAGGTAAATTCAACTGATAGGCTACTGGGCCAATCCGTTTGACAATCTCAAATGGCCCCACGTATCTTGGGCTTAACTTCCCACGCTTTCCAAAGCGTATTACACCCTTCCAGGGTGAGACCTTCAGCAGTACTTTGTCACCAACCTGAAACTCCTATGGCTTCAGACGCTTGTCGGCGTAACTCTTTTGTCGATCATGTGCTGCCGCCATACGGTTACGAATTTGCACGATCTTCTCAGTCGTTTCGTGCACAAGTTCAGGTCCTGTAAGTTGGCTTTCTCCTACTTCTGCCTAACAGATAGGTGATCGGCACTTACGTCCATACAATGCCTCAAATGGAGCTGTCTTGATCGAGGTGTGATAACTGTTATTATAGGAGAACTCAACCAATGGTAGATGAGTTTCCCAACTGCTGCCAAAATCGATCACACAGGCACGCAACATGTCTTCCAGTGTCTGGATTGTACGCTCACTTTGACCATCGGTCTACGGGTGATATGCAGTACTCATATCCAGCCGCGTTCCTAATGACTGTTGTAATGATTGCCAGAAGTGAGAAGTGAACCGAGCGTCACGATCCGAAATGATGGATATCGGCACACCATGCCGAAAGACTATTTCCCTTAAATAGATACGTGTCAGTTTCTCCATTCAATCAGTCTCTCGGATTGCCAGAAAGTGTGCGGATTTCGTTAAGCGATCTACTATAACCCAAATGGTATCGCATCCGCTGGGAGTCCTAGGTAACTTCATGATGAAGTCCATGGAGATCTGCTCCCATTTCCACACTGGAATTTCTGGTTGTTGGAGTAATCCAGATGGTCTCTGGTATTCTACCTTAACCTTGGAACAAGTTAGGCATTTGCTTAAGTATGTGGCTATCTCCGCTTTCATTCTCGGCCACCAGTAAAATTCTTTCAGGTCCTGATACATCTTGTCTGAACCTGGATGGATCGAGTAACGTGACTTATGAGCTTCATCCATTATCAGCTCTCGCAAATTCCCGTGCTGGGGTACCCAGATCCATTTCATAAAATAACGGATTCCATCAGCTTTAATCTCCAACTGTTTCTCCAATCCTCGCATGGATTCTGTTTTCAGGTTCTCCTTCTTCAAGGCCTCAGATTGAGCAGCTTTGATTTGCAGTGGCAGATCGGAGTGGATAGTCATTTGCAATGCGCGCACCCGATGAGGCTTTAAAGTTTCCTTACGACTAAGGGCATCGGCTACCACATTAGCCTTACCCGGATGATACTTGACCGCACCGTCATAATCATTGAGTAACTCTAACCACCGTCGTTGCCGCATATTCAATTCTTTCTAGTCAAATATGTGCTGGGGGCTCTTATGATCTGTATAGATCGTGCACCTGGTTCCATATAAGTAGTGCCTTCAGATCTTCAAGGCAAACACTACAGCTCTGTGACAACCCGTATTTCTCGGGTTAGTTATCAGTAGTTACACCGTTCTTTTAATCTTAATTTTCTCCGATGTTTTAAAATTAACAAATCTTATTTATTAATTTAAATAAAGTATTATCATAATTATGATTAACTAACTTCAAGTTAAATAAATTAATAAACCTAAAAGTGAATTAGGGGATTTTGGAGGGACTAGAAGGGGATGATTAACCCAAATTAAATCCCCATAAAAAAAAAACCAACTCCCACCCCATACGCCCCCAATCGTGAACTCCCCCAAAACTCCCTCAAAACCTTTAACCGTGAACTCTCTTAACCCTAATGACGGCAGTCCTTCGGCAGCCCTCACTCCGTGCATCAGATCCGGCAGCTTGTTTCGTGTCGACCTCCTCACCGTAAGCGAGACCCGACAACCCCTTCCTCACCAAAGACGTCCTTATGACTCACGAGAATTCACCGCTCGATCACTCGTAAGTATCTCGAGACGGTTCTTTTTGTTTCCTTAATTCTTCTTCGCTCTTGGTTACGGTTTCGTTAACACGTGTCGGATACGTGTGGGTCAAGCGATTCTTGGCCTTACGGTGTGATTGATTTCATGTTCGTACGTATGTATGTTCCTGCGTGTATACATATCTGATGTACGTGTGTATTCTGCGATCGTGTATTCAAGTGCGTATGTATGTATGTATGTATGCCTTCTGCATGTATGTTTCTGCGTATATAGGTGTGTATATGATCTGCGTACGTATGTATATTTTCTGCGTGTATGGATTATACAAGGGGCGCATGTAGGAGTTGTGTGTATGGTCACCTAGATGATAGTAGACGCATGGATATAGGTAGGCGCATGGTTGTATTGTGCCAATTTGTGTATAAGTTTCCTTCACACTGAGAGTTGCTATGCATGTATATATAAATTGAATTTTATAAATATATACTCACTGTAAATGGTAGGTGGGTCCATGCGTAGGTTTGTGTGCTTGAATTGGATATCATGGATGTTGTTGTGCTTATGGTTAGTAAGTATGTATGCATGCGTATGTATGTGTATGGCTATGGGCATTAGTGTGAACAAACCTTGGTGGCGCATGAATGTGGTGTGGAGTGTTTGGAAGTTTTACTAATGTGTATGCATGTATGTTCATATGTAGGTTTAGGTGTGCGCATGTGTGTGTCTAATATTTTTATATATAGTAACTATGTGTATTATATATATTATTATTACACATGTGTGTATAGTATATGTTCTGTGATATATAAATATATATACGTGGATATATATATATTGGTTATCTTTGCACATAAAGTAATGTACATGAGAATAAATGAGTTTATACTGTGTTGAGGGTGCTTGTGTATAAATGGGAACCAGCGACTGGAACCGTAACCGATTCGTGAAACGCGAAACCGTACGACTATTATATTTATAATTAATAATTAATATTAATTATATATGCACTGAATGAAACACAGGTTAATCGGAATCATATTCTTTGTGCTAGCATTTATTCATTGGTGTGCATTTGAGGTGAGTTTCACGGCCCCTATTTTTACTTTCTTTCCTTTTTGGGGGAGAAAACATGCAAACATATTTTATGAATGGTTGCCAGTATTATTGATATCGCTTGTTACGTTAGTGCAAACACAACATGTCCTGACACACTCGAACCGTTAGTAATGGGATTAGCGAGGTAATTTTGAGTAGTACTACTGGGTCTGACAAACCCCGCCCGGGCTAGTCGCGCTAGCTTGATTGGAGGTCAAACGGGTGCTTGATTGGCCTAACATTTGTCATTGTCTGTTGAGACGTGACGGGGATACAACAAACACATATAGGACGCAAACAGTCAGCTTCGGTTCGAAACACTAAGTAACAAGAACATAGGCTAGCTACCTAACGATATGCTCTATATACTAGACCATTGAAACGCAAACCATGGAAACGCTTACAAACACATTTATTGTTGACTAAAACCTGTGAACTCACCAACTTTATGTTGACACATTTTAGCATGTTTTCTCAGGTAACAGGAACGCTTAAGCTCATGATGCACGATTAAGGAACGCACTCAGGACATGCATCATCAAACTCATTTTCTTGCATTGGACATTTTGTTTTGAATTAGCACTTTTAACTTTCAGTATTGGTTTACAATTCGTTTATTTGCTTCCGCACTGACGTTTATTTCATTTATGTTACTCTGATTTAAGTCAAACGTTTATTTTTAAACTCATATAGTGTCGTTTGATATAACCGTGTCTGAGATCCTGGTATGTCACACGCCTAACGGTAAAACCCCGTTTGTGGAAATTGAGGGTGTGACAGATTGGTATCAAAGCCACAGGTTATAGAGAACTAGGATTGCATTGCATCTAGACTATAGCCTTAGACACAACACTAGTATCGCACAGACACTCTTACACGATTGCAACTGTTGTACGAACATTTTCCTGGTATACTAACATTTCGTTGTTGAACGAACACAACCATATCGGTATGATATGTGTATCATTACCGACTGACAGAGGGGAGGAGAATCCCGCTCGCTCACATGCAACATATACACTTGATTCTTCACTCTCGGAGTGGAAGCAACAACGAGTTGAACCCAACATTTCCACGATTGGAACACGAGACTTTTACCTGACACACGCGATAAGCTTAACGATGACGAACAAAAAGAACAATACCTCACCCTTCCAACTCTCTCACACTTGTTACAAATCCCAACATATCCTATCCTCTACATTGGTCCCAGCAGTAAATGAGGGACAACTAAGATATTCAAGTCTATTAGAGGATCGGACTTAGACATTCAAACACCTAGAACTTCGAAGGGAAAAAGGCCAAAATTGTCTTGATTCCCGTTGTTATCTTAACCGAATCTCTTGTGCAACCTTAGTACAACCTTAGTTATTTGACTCTTGGTATAACAAATATATTTTTGATACCTCTATCATTGATAACACTCGGTACTTGACAAGATATGTTATCTCGAATGGGAGGAACCATGGGTGACCATGCAAAGCAAATTAGAATCACGGGTGCACACGTAATTGTAATTTGTCGTGCATGAAAATTCTGGCAACTCTATTGGGTGATAACGGTGATGATCAGTGCAAATTCTCAATTCCATACTTGGAGGCATGAGGCCTCGGATCCTCATAAAGCCTCACTATTGATATGCAAACAAATCCTTCATTCCTACTAGTATGAAAGTTCTCATCTACCCCAAGCCTTAATGAGATTCGTGTTATGACACTAGCTCTAGTCTCTATGAGACGTGCTCTTTTTAGCATTTCAGTGTTCGTGTAACACTATCCACCTACATCATGCCAGATCTTCAAAAGTTGTAGTAAAGTGGTAATATTCTTGGCGCGTGTAGTCCTTGTTTATTGGATTGATCTTAAGACTTAGAGTCTCGGTAATTTCAGCGTTCCAGCATTCATTTCATTTGATATCTATCGTGTTTAAGCGTACGTTACATTTGTTTGTCTCCCTGGTGGGAGAATCCAATCGGATTTTTCTGGCTTACTACGCTTGGCGTAGGACCAAAAAGCAAAACATTGTTACGACCCCGTCCAATATATCTCAGCCTCTCCATTATAAGCAACAGGTGCAACTATCCCTCCTAATGACTCGTGCAATAAGAACATTTGAGAGCACTGTAGAGAAGTTTGGTCATACCTTCAAGAACCATCGTGTGAACATCCCGGCCAAGTCTCCTCAGCCACAAGAATCACAAAGAGGGTGTTATGAGTGTAGAAAACCTATGCATTTAAAAAGAAACTACCCAAGGCTCAAGAAGATAAGAAACCGGCAGAAATGGTAGTTCTGCTCCAGCATTATCCCATTCAAGTACTGATAGAAGATTCATACCTGGTAACTTGAGTGGACTTCTAGAGGTAGTTCTTACCGGTTTAATTTCCAAAACCTACCATAAAAATTTACCGATGGTAGAACTATAACCGCCACCCATGTGCTTGGCAGTTGTAATCTAGGTCTGTCTAGACAATCGTACATATAAGTCTGATTTCTATTACCCATGGTAGCTACGATGTTGTGGTCAAAATGGATTGGTTGTCCAAAAACTAAACATGATCATTGTGGAAACAAACTAATTGAGTTACCTCTTCTTAGTGATGGAATACCTACGGTAGAAGACGACAGGGTTGGTGTTGTGGTTGGCATCATCTCAAACGTGAAGGTGCAAAAATGTCTCAAGAAAAGTGATTTCTCTCTACTGGCACTAATTACAGAGAAGAAGGCGGATGAGAAGCGTGTTAAGAATATTCCAGTTGTAATAGACTTCTCGGAAGGATTTCCAGAAGACGTAACTAGTATGACCACTATAAATTTTTGGTTATGCTGTTTGCGTTGACCAACGCACCAGCGGTTTTCATGGACCTCATGAACCGAGTGTGCAAACCCTATTTAGATAAGTTTTTTTATCGTCTTCATTGATGACATCCATATTTATTCAAAGAACACGGAAGAACATGAGGAACATCTTCGACTGATCTTGGAATTACTTAAACAAGAACAGTTATACGCCAAATTCTCAAAGTGTGACTTCTGGATTCGGGAAGTACAATTCTTGGGTCAATGAGAATGGAATACATGTTGACCCAGCAAAGATAGAAGCCATCAATAACTAGGCAACTCCTAAGACTCCGACGGAGGTACGATAGTTTCTTAGGTTGGCTGGCTATTATTGACGATTCATCGAAGGGTTTTCAAATATTGCTCAACCTCTCACCGTGTTAACTCATAAAAGGCACTACATTCAATTGGAGTGACAAACAAGAATCCACATTTCGGGTTCTAAAACAGAAACTCTGTATGGCACCGATTCTATCCCAACCTGAGGGAAACAGACGATTTTGTAGTTTATTGTGATACATCCACTCAAGTTCTCGGTTGCGTGCTAATGCAATGCGAGAAAGTGATCGCTTATGCTTTCTGCCTACTAAAAGTTCACGAGAAAAACTACACGATACACGACTTAGAGTCGGGAGCCGTTGTGTTTGCACTCAAGATAAGGAGACATTACTTGTACGGTACCAAGCGCACGATTTATACCGATCATAAGAGTCTCCAGCATATTTTTGAACAGAAGGAGTTGAACATGAGACAACGTCGATGGGTCGAGCTGTTGAACGACTACGATTGTGCGATCAAGTATCATCCGGGCAAGGCTAATGTAGTAGCTGACGCCTTGAGTCAAAAGGAGACACCAAAGCCGAAGCGAGTACGAGCCTTACAACTCACCATCCACACCGGATTACCCGATCAGATACGTAATGCTTAACTCGAGGCGTTGAAAGATAAGAACCTGAAAGCCGAATCACTACGAGACATGGAGAAACAACTGGAAACCAAAACTGACGGAATTCGTTACTTCATGGACCGAATATGGGTTCCTTTATATGGAGACCTACGAGAGCTGGTATTAGACGAAGCTCACAAGTCACGGTATTCTATACATCCGGGTTCAGACAAGATGTATCACGATCTAAAAGTCCTTTACTGGTGGCCGAACATGAAAGCTGGCATTGCCACTTACGTAAGCAGATGCTTAACCTGTTCTAAGGTTAAGGTGGAGTATCAACGACCATCTGGTTTACTTCAACAACCAGAAATTCCCGTATGGAAGTGGGAGCAGATATCTATGGACTTTATCACGAAACTGCCTCGGACTCCTAGCGGATGCGATACCATTTGGGTAATTGTAGATCGTTTGACAAAATCCGCACACTTCTTACCAATCAGAGAGACTGATAGAATTGAGAAGTTAACACGTACTGACCTAAGGGAAATAGTCTCTCGGCACGGTGTGCCAATTTCCATTATCTCTGTTCGTGACGCTCGATTCACTTCACATTTCTAGCAATCATTACAACGAGCATTGGGTACACGGCTAGACATGAGTACGGCATATCGTCCTCAAACTGACGGCCAGAGTGAGCGTACGATCAAGACCTTGGAAGACATGTTGCGCGCCTGCGTGATTGATTTCGGCAGCAGTTGGGAAACTCACTTACCGTTAGTGGAGTTTTCATACAATAATAGTTATCACACGTCGATCAAAGCTACTCCATTTGAGGCACTATATGGGCGTAAGTGCCGGTCACCTATTTGCTGGATGGAAGTTGGAGAAAGTCAACTTACCGGTCCTGAACTTGTGCACGAGACGACCCAGAAGATCGTGCAAATTCGTAACCGCATGGCAGCAGCACGTGACCGACAAAAGAGTTACGCTGATAAGCGTCGTAAACCGTTGGAATTTCAGATTGGTGATAAAGTGCTCTTGAAAGTGTCACCTTGGAAAGGTGTAATTCGTTTTGGGAAACGTGGAAAACTAAACCCTAGGTACGTGGGACCATTTGAGATTGTCAAATGGGTCGGCCCCGTAGCCTATCAACTGAACTTACCCGAAGAACTCAGTGGAGTACACAATGTGTTCCATGTTTCAAACCTGAGGAAATGCCTTGCAGACGAGACTCTCGTCGTTCCGTTAGACGAGATACATGTTGACGAACAACTACGTTTCATCGAGGAACCAGTGAAAGTTATGGACCGAGAGGTCAAGACACTCAATTACAGTCGTATCCCTATTGTCAAAGTCCAATGGAACTCAAAGCGTGGACCAGAATTTACCTGGTAACGCGAAGATAAGATGAAGAAGAAGTACCCACAACTGTTTAACGATCAGACACCTACTTCTTAAGGTATTCATTCTTGAGATACCTTTTCCTTTAAATTTCGAGACGAAATTCCTTCCAACAAGGGGATGATGTCACAGCTCTGTCAAAAACCATACACGTCCGACATGTTACAAACCACCAAACCAAATCGAATCTCATACATTTGACTGAACCTATTATTCTAATTTTCGGGACGAAAATTCCTTCAACAAGGGGATGATGTGACAACCCGTATTTCTCGGGTTAGTTATCAGTAGTTACACCGTTCTTTTAATCTTAATTTTCTCCGATGTTTTAAAATTAACAAATCTTATTTATTAATTTAAATAAAGTATTATCATAATTATGATTAACTAACTTCAAGTTAAATAAATTAATAAACCTAAAAGTGAATTAGGGGATTTTGGAGGGACTAGAAGGGGATGATTAACCCAAATTAAATCCCCATAAAAAAAAAACCAACTCCCACCCCATACGCCCCCAATCGTGAACTCCCCCAAAACTCCCTCAAAACCTTTAACCGTGAACTCTCTTAACCCTAATGACGGCAGTCCTTCGGCAGCCCTCACTCCGTGCATCAGATCCGGCAGCTTGTTTCGTGTCGACCTCCTCACCGTAAGCGAGACCCGACAACCCCTTCCTCACCAAAGACGTCCTTATGACTCACGAGAATTCACCGCTCGATCACTCGTAAGTATCTCGAGACGGTTCTTTTTGTTTCCTTAATTCTTCTTCGCTCTTGGTTACGGTTTCGTTAACACGTGTCGGATACGTGTGGGTCAAGCGATTCTTGGCCTTACGGTGTGATTGATTTCATGTTCGTACGTATGTATGTTCCTGCGTGTATACATATCTGATGTACGTGTGTATTCTGCGATCGTGTATTCAAGTGCGTATGTATGTATGTATGTATGCCTTCTGCATGTATGTTTCTGCGTATATAGGTGTGTATATGATCTGCGTACGTATGTATATTTTCTGCGTGTATGGATTATACAAGGGGCGCATGTAGGAGTTGTGTGTATGGTCACCTAGATGATAGTAGACGCATGGATATAGGTAGGCGCATGGTTGTATTGTGCCAATTTGTGTATAAGTTTCCTTCACACTGAGAGTTGCTATGCATGTATATATAAATTGAATTTTATAAATATATACTCACTGTAAATGGTAGGTGGGTCCATGCGTAGGTTTGTGTGCTTGAATTGGATATCATGGATGTTGTTGTGCTTATGGTTAGTAAGTATGTATGCATGCGTATGTATGTGTATGGCTATGGGCATTAGTGTGAACAAACCTTGGTGGCGCATGAATGTGGTGTGGAGTGTTTGGAAGTTTTACTAATGTGTATGCATGTATGTTCATATGTAGGTTTAGGTGTGCGCATGTGTGTGTCTAATATTTTTATATATAGTAACTATGTGTATTATATATATTATTATTACACATGTGTGTATAGTATATGTTCTGTGATATATAAATATATATACGTGGATATATATATATTGGTTATCTTTGCACATAAAGTAATGTACATGAGAATAAATGAGTTTATACTGTGTTGAGGGTGCTTGTGTATAAATGGGAACCAGCGACTGGAACCGTAACCGATTCGTGAAACGCGAAACCGTACGACTATTATATTTATAATTAATAATTAATATTAATTATATATGCACTGAATGAAACACAGGTTAATCGGAATCATATTCTTTGTGCTAGCATTTATTCATTGGTGTGCATTTGAGGTGAGTTTCACGGCCCCTATTTTTACTTTCTTTCCTTTTTGGGGGAGAAAACATGCAAACATATTTTATGAATGGTTGCCAGTATTATTGATATCGCTTGTTACGTTAGTGCAAACACAACATGTCCTGACACACTCGAACCGTTAGTAATGGGATTAGCGAGGTAATTTTGAGTAGTACTACTGGGTCTGACAAACCCCGCCCGGGCTAGTCGCGCTAGCTTGATTGGAGGTCAAACGGGTGCTTGATTGGCCTAACATTTGTCATTGTCTGTTGAGACGTGACGGGGATACAACAAACACATATAGGACGCAAACAGTCAGCTTCGGTTCGAAACACTAAGTAACAAGAACATAGGCTAGCTACCTAACGATATGCTCTATATACTAGACCATTGAAACGCAAACCATGGAAACGCTTACAAACACATTTATTGTTGACTAAAACCTGTGAACTCACCAACTTTATGTTGACACATTTTAGCATGTTTTCTCAGGTAACAGGAACGCTTAAGCTCATGATGCACGATTAAGGAACGCACTCAGGACATGCATCATCAAACTCATTTTCTTGCATTGGACATTTTGTTTTGAATTAGCACTTTTAACTTTCAGTATTGGTTTACAATTCGTTTATTTGCTTCCGCACTGACGTTTATTTCATTTATGTTACTCTGATTTAAGTCAAACGTTTATTTTTAAACTCATATAGTGTCGTTTGATATAACCGTGTCTGAGATCCTGGTATGTCACACGCCTAACGGTAAAACCCCGTTTGTGGAAATTGAGGGTGTGACAAGCTCCTAGTTCCAGATCATGCGTGGTGTAGTTCTTCTCATGCACCTTGAGCTGTCTGGATGCATAAGCTATGACTTTGTCGCGTTGCATCAGTACACATCCCAAACCTTGGATGGATGCATCACAGTAAACAACAAAGTCATTAGTCCCTTCTGGTAAGGCTAGGATGGTGCGCTGCAGAGTTTGTCTTTAAGCGCTTGAAACGCTGTTTCCTCTTTGCTGCCCCACTTGTATATTACTCCCTTACAAGTTAGGGCAGTCAAAGGTTGCGCCAATTTCGAAAATCCTTCGATGAACCTCCGGTAATAGCCTGCCAAACCAAGGAATTGTCGCACCTTAGTAGGCGTCTTTGGTGCCGGCCAATTCTTGATTGCTTCAATCTTTGAAGGATCAACGTGGATACCTTTCTCATTCACCACATGCCCAAGGAACTGCACTTCGCGCATCCAGAAGTCGCATTTTGAGAACTTTGCGTAAAGTTGTTCGTTCCTCAGCAATTCCAGTATGGTTCTCAAATGTTCCTCATGATCTTCCTTATTACGGGAGTAGATCAGTATGTCATCGATGAATACAATGACAAACTTATCCAAATAAGGCTTGCAGACGCGATTCATGAGGTCCATGAAAACTGCTGGGGCATTGGTCAGTCCGAACGGCATTACAGCAAACTCATAGTGTCCATAGCGAGTCCGGAACGCCGTCTTCGGAATATCCTCTTCTCGAACCCTTAGCTGATGATAACCGGATCTCAAGTCGATCTTGGAATAGTAGCTAGATCCTTGCAATTGACCGAACAAGTCGTCAATGCGTGGAAGTGGATACCTATTCTTGATCGTCACCTTGTTCAGTTCGCGGTAGTCAATGCACATCCTGAAGGTTCCATCTTTCTTCTTCACGAAAAGCACTGGAGCTCCCCAGGGTGAAGAGCTGGGATGTATGAATCCCTTGTCTAACAATTCTTGCAATTATTTAGACAACTCTTGTAGTTCGTTCGGTGCCAGACGGTACGGCGCCCGAGCGATTGGAGTCGCTCCAGGTGCTAATTCAATCTGAAATTCTACCTGTCTGTGTGGAGGAAGACCAGGTAGTTCTTCGGGAAATACTTCAGGAAAGTCCCTTACGACTGGAATGTCTTCGACACACTTTTCATCTGTCTTCGTTTCAGTAACGAGTGCCAACAAAGCAAGGTGTCCTTTCCTAAGACATTTCTGAGCCTTCAGATATGATATAATGCCGACCACCGCACCCTCCTTATCACCTTCCACTGTAAGATTTCATCGTTCGAAATGGGTAACTTGACCTGCTTCTCCTTGCAAATGATCTCAGCACGGTTCTTGGATAGCCAATCCATTCCGACTACTACGTCGAAGCTACCGAGTGTGACTGGAATAAGGTCTATGTGGAAAGTGTGACCCAACAAAGCTAGTTTACAATTCCTATATACTCGAGTTGCCGTTATTGTCCTACCATCTGCTATTTCTATGGCATACCTAGAACTCAAGTCAGTAGGCACCATTCCTAGTGTTTTACTAAACTTGATGGACACATAACTCTTATCATCACCAGAGTCAAATAGAATAGAGGCATAACATCCATTAATAGTGAATCTACCAGACACTACAGTAGGGTCATTTCGAGCCTCACCTGAACCCATGATGAAGGCTCTGCCTCTGCCACCGCCACCACCATTGTTGTTGTCTTTGGGCTTATCAACAGCACCATTTTCACCATTTTTTTCCGTCTCGGGCAATCCCTTTTAAAGTGCCCGGGTTGACCATATTCAAAACACACAGTCTGATTGTGGTTTTGCTGCTGTTGAGGTGCCTTTCCCGAGAGGTTCACCCTGCAATACTTGGCAACATGACCAAACTTCCCGTACCTCTCACAAGTGTTCCTTGTGCACTGCCCAGTATGATGGAGCTGACATTTGTTGCACTTTGGAAGGTTTCCATGATAGCCCCCGAATGAGAAGATTGGGACGGATGGAACTTCTTGTGTTGCTGTTGCTGATGAGTGGAGGATGAAGGTTGCTTCTCACTAGTGGAAGGTTCCCATTTCCTCTTGTTTTCCTTGGAACCCGATGCAGCACCTCGCGGGGGCAGCTTGCCCTGCGCGACGGCCTGATCCGTCAGCTTGTACTCCAGTCGGATAGCCTCCTGTATGGTAGCTGGTCTTGCAGTGATGACCATGCTCTGTATTTCTGGAACCAGCCCATCTATGTACCTCTCAACCCATTTGTAAGTCGGGTTAATCATAGTATGGCACAGAGTAGCCAACTCATAAGAACGAGTTGTGTAGGCTTCGATTTCAGACCTACCATCTTCAGGTTCCAAAATTCAGTTTCCAGTTTTTGTACTTCATCTCGTGAACAGTACTCCTCTTTCAGCAGGTTCTTAAATTCTTCCCATGTCGTGGCGTTTGCAGCTTCAACGCCCAACATCTGAACTTGTGTGTTCCACCAGCTCAGAGCAGCACCATCCAGTGTGCCAGCAGCATATTTTACCCTATTCCCAGCAGGGCAGTTGCAGATTTCGAACACCGACTCCAGCTTTTCGAACCAACAGAGCAGTCCCACCGCTCCCTCAGTTCCATTGAACGGGTTAGGCTTGCAGTCCATAAAGGACTTGTAGGTGCAAGTCGGTTGTCCAATAGGGTTCTGCTGTGGAGGTGTTGGTTTGTCAACGCTGCGGTAACACTATGATTGATTATCGCTGTCAATTTTGCAGGCGTCATTGAGATGTTACCTCTCCCGCGTCCACGTCCTTTTCCAAACATTCTTTAAATTACCAAATATCAAAAGCTATCAGTCGTATGAAAATAGACCTTTTGTCTTGGAATGAAAAGGAAGAGAAATTCAAGGATTTAAAGAAATAGACAAGCTAGAGAATCAGTCCGAATCCAAGGGATTAACACAAATGTCATGGTTTGAATTTCGTCCAAATTCAAGGTAAGGGTGAGCATTCCTACAAGTAGAACTGATAGATAGTTTCCCCATCAGTGGCTATGTTCTATGAAGACCGAGACTTTCTTGCTCAAGGTGTAGGAATGATGACTTATACTAACTACAATGTTACCACCCGACCAGACTCACCGGACTTAGCATGCACGGCATATTACAATTACGTGTGCACCCGTAATGGTAATTTGCTTTGCATGATCACCCTTGGTTCCTCCTATCAGGTTAACATATCTTGTGAAGTACAGTGGTCATCAACGATAGAAGTACCAAATAGGTAAGTATTATATCGGGGTCGATCAATCAAAGTATACGAAAAGATCAGTAAGGTTCAAGAATCGTTGACATGTCAAGGTAATTTGACCCTTTTGCCATAAAGACTTGTGTCTTGACCATAGTTTATCACTCATCCCAGAAATCCCCAGGTAGCGTGACTAGTCTCACAATGAGATTTATACGAATACGCTTGCCTTAGCCCGAAGGCCTTTTTGTCAGGAAATCCAGAATACAGGTGTCTATGCGTCACACAAATCATGAAGAGCATTTACGTGATATCAAATGCATATAAAATTTCCCGTGACTCACAGCAACTCGGAGCCACCATCCCGGTAGTCATATGCTCACAGGGATATGTTAAGGCAAAAGTTTTCAGGCAACCAATTTAAGTAAGCATAGCTTAGTAATCTATGTGTGTGTAACTAATGCAAATCCAGCTATAGTCTAAAATGCAATGCAAATGAGATGCAAGGTTCATTTTAGTTCGCTATAACTAATGCTCTGATACCAATCTGTCACACCCTCAAAATCCACTAACGGAGTTTTACCGTCGGGCGTGTGACATAACCAGGATCTCAGATAAGCATCAGTTACACAAACGACTCGATAATTACAAAACATATAGATTGCTTAATAATAATGAAACAATCCATTTATATTTAAGTATTGCGGAAGCGTAACAAGATAACATTTAACAATAGTTTTGGAACACGTAAACAAGCGTCCAATCCAGTTTATACAAAGTAAATGAAGATTTAATCTTGAAAATAGTTTGTGATGAATGCGGAATGACATGCGGTAGATGCTGTGCTCCTAAATGTGCCACATCAATGTCCTGAGAGAAAACATGCAAAATCTCAGTACAAGACTGGTGAGTTCACAGGTTTATCATAAAACAGTAAGTATCAGTAATGAAATTCCTAGATTTTGTAATCAAAGCATACAATGGGTAACTAGTCCATAATGATCACTATGTGTATGAAGTCGCGACCGAGCTGACATGTAAACAATAAATAAGCAGGCCCGGCTGTGGATCACACACCACAACACTTGTAGTTAGGCTAACCATTCACCCATTTGACGAACGTTGTGCTAGCGCGACTAGCCCGGGTGGGGTATGTCAATCCCAGTAGTACTACTAACAATCACCTCGCTATTAACCATATTAATGGTCCGAAGGACAAAGTATAACACCATAGTATCAAGTATATGCAGTATTACAGAAATCCAAATGTAATGTAACGTTTATGAAAACGGCATGTTTCTCTCCCCCAAAAAGAGTATATAAGTAAAGTGGGGCTGTAAACTCACCTTGAATTGATGTAATGAAAGCAACAAGCTTCAAAGAATAAGGCAATGCACGATCAAACACGATCAATACCTATTATTGATTGTAACTAAGTCTTTAAAATGTATTCAATGTGAATGATATATTTGGTCGAATTTGGGTTTGTTCGGTTTGACGCACACGATTCGATATGTATATATTTGAGTTAAATTAATTATTGTATATTTTATAATAACTTATAGTTATATTCGTAAATTATTCGTGAAATTATAAGTTGTATAATTGCTACAATTTCCGTGATTATTTCGTAATTAAACACGATTCATTGTCCATTTTCATAAAAAATTATTTAGAATATTTATAAATAATATTTTAAGGTTTTTAAATAAAATAAATTTACAAAAAATGTTTATGTAACATTTTAAATAAGGAAAGTTTATAAAACTTATCCTTATAATTTTTAAGAATTTTTATATAATTTTTAGAAGCTCAAAAAGGCTTTAAAAAAATAGTTAAGGGTCCCCGTGTTCGAACCCGGGACCTCAAACTCACAACCTCACCCACATACCAGTGAACCAAAGGCCTCAGTCACGATAAAACTCGGTTCCTTTTGTTTTTAAGCAGCCCATCCCAGTTTCCCCCAAACCGTATGAACCCTAATTCGATTTGGGTCAAATTGACCCTCGATTTGATTCTGTAAATGAATAATTTCATGGGGCTTTTGTTCCCATGATAAATCGAGTGTAATGAGGTCTTTAATTACCTGATTTATGTTGATTTGATGATAAGAACCGATAAGAACAGCCGCGACAGAGGAGAATTTGATTCGAGGTGTAAATGTTGATAAAAATCGAATTCGTTGCACAGAGACTTTCTAATGATGATGATAAACGAAAGCCCTTTATCAATTTCGGATTATGTTGGCCAGATGGTTGTGTTCGACTGTGTTGCAGGTCGCGTAAGAGGGGGGAAATCGAATTCTATGTTTGTATGTGTTTTAGATACAATCACAAGTTGTCTTCAATTTATATCCGAGTAACGTTCGTTCTGATTGAATCAATTAGATTAAAGCGGTGTTTGAGTGGATGAATAACCGTTGAACGGTCGAAAAATAAAGTGGATTCCTTTCTAACCGTTAGTTGACCGATTCAACGCGTTTTAGTGGTGCATAGAGTTCGAATCTTGTCCTCGAACGAATTGGGACCGGTTTCGTGGTTTGAAATCGGGTATTTTTGAAGTTTTGGTCTCGCCGGAGGGTTGCCGCAGTTCGGCCGGAGCCGGCGTCGGAAAAACGGGGTAGGCGGGTTGGGTTTTAAAATTTTTAGTTTTGGTCCCTGTGGTTTGTTTTGTTGTTATTTTATGCTATTAACTTCTTTTGAAGTTTCAGGAATTACAAAATACCCCCTATACTTTATTATTTTTATTATTATTATTATTATTATATTATTATTATTATTATTATTATTATTATTATTATTTTTATTATTAAGTTAATACGAGCGAGTATACGGGTTGTCACATAATATCTGACTGGGTCAGAAGCTGACCCAGTTAGAAGTTCTGACTGAGTCTGCATCTGACTGAAATTTGTCTGTTTGATAGTATCTGACTGACTCTACCGAATTTATCAAACCCCATAATGTTTTGGTCATTTAACTTATCAGTTTAAAAAATCACCTGAATTACCAAACGCTTAAGCAATCAATATTTTATTATACAACTTATACTAAAAATAAAATATATGGAGTAAAAGCACAAAAGGTCAAAACCATTGCCACATACAAAAAACCAAAGTTATCACAATCACCTACGTCTTCGCCTCTTTTCTCTTTGTTCTTCACCTCCACATCTCCACCTTCATCTTCTCCATCACCGCTCATACGGAGGCACCGCCTCTCAACAACTTCCTCCGAAACCTCTCTCTCAACCTCTTTCATTAGCGTCTCCATCTCCACCTCTCTCTCAGATCTGGAAACGTCTCCTCGTCCTTTCTCCGTCGCCGGCGACAGCAATTCCTCCACCGCCTCGCTATCATTGTAGAACATCTTCGATTTGGAGTTAGCTTCTTCGTAATCGGAGTCATCGTCGCCAGAGTGGACGTCGGTGATGGGAGGGGCAACACCCTTTTCTTGGTCAGCTTGGTCAGCATGTTTTAATTCAGGGTCTGGGTCAGAACCCATGGACTCAGTCAGACCATAACATAGCCATATCAAACGCCCTGACCGGCTGACCGAGTCAGCTAGTCAGCTGGGTCAGACGGGTCAGTCAAAATCAAACAGCCCCTTAGTTTGATAAATGTGCTTTTATTTAGCTTGTGCTTAAGTTTAGCATGTCTTAAGTTTGTTTTTGATTTTGAAAGAGTTTCAAATACAAATAATATTTTTTGACAAATTATGAAAAGACATAATGAATCAAAAAAGTCATAAAAAATTATATCTCATAATCTAAATCGAATTTCAAAAAAGTAATTACAAGGTTTTGTTCCCCTGGCCGTCCTCAATAAGAAAAAAATAAACGAAAAATAAAAAAATAAAAAATTAACATTCTTTTATTGTGTAATTTATGAAAGACACAATGACGTCATTGTGTCATCATAAATCATGAAAGACACAATGACGGACACAATGAAGTCATTGTGTCATAAAAGACACAATGATTTTTTTTTATTTTTTTGTGAAATAGGACGACTAGAGGAACAGAGACTCCGAAGTACTTTTTAAAATTCGAATTAGATTGTCAGATATAATTTTTTTGTGACTTTTTTAGACTCATTATGTTTTCTTACACTTTGTAATAAAAATCCACTTTGTAAAATAACCTTACACTTTAATTTTTAACAAATTCATTTTAAGTTGATAATGAATGACTTGAGTTGTTGACAATTCTAAATGGTTTTGCAAACTATATTTTTCAGACTATATAATTTATTCAGTAAAAACTATATTAATTGGTGTATTGAAGTTCAAAAATTGTGATAATTATTAAATTTAAATCTAAGACCTTTTTGTTAATAAATAATTATATGACTAAGACAAACAATTCTTGACAATCAAGAGATATAAATTGTTTTGGCAAAATTGATGCACAACCGATATATAATAATAATTAAAGAAAAGTTCAAATACAAAGGGACATTATGTAAAAAGTGTGAGAAGCAATCGGTGAATGACATGTGGCATATTTTTAAAAATGAAAGGAGGAGTATTTTAGGAAGTCTAATTTATTAAGATGAAGGTGTGGGATATATTGACTTTTTCTGTATGATTGAGGTTTTCAAACGATCAAACGATCGAATTCATCTTACATCAATTTCAATCGTTGAAGATTTAAACGTACGAAGTTTCAGCTTACATCAATTTCAATCGTTGAAGATTCAAACGATCGAATTCATCTGTTGAATATTGCTTTACATCAATTACTTCGCCGATGTCGACGATTGATCATCAGTTTGGCACGTATGAAGACGATTATATACTGAAATTGAAATAGTATGTTAATTTTCGCACCGTAATTTTTTCATTTGGATTATCATTGTGTCTATACTGTCTGATTTCTGTGAATTTTGTTATTGATTGATATCATCATTGTGTCATAGGTATCATCATTGTGTCATAGGTATCATCATTGAGTCTTTTTATTCGTCATTGTGTCTTTGTATTGTCATTATATCTGAATAAAACAGTTATTATGTCTATACTGTTAGATTACTCTGGACATTATCAATATGTTGTTGAACATATTTTATAAATATCAGGTGAGTCTCTATATGTTGTGTCTTTTATGCTGTTGTGTTTGTTATATGAATTTTATTATTAATTGGCATCATCATTGTGTCTTAGATATCATCATTGTGTCTTTTTGTTCGTCATTGTGTCTTTTGTATTGTCATTGTGTCTAAATAAAACAAATATTGTTAATCAATGGTTACGAACAAAGACGATGTTGGACCAAAAGAACCAATGAGCCAGATCAGAAAAACCTTTAAGTCCCACAGACATCATAACACTGAAGAAGCCTACATCAGCTGAAGACAAAGTCTGAAGACAAGTACTGAAGACAAAGTCTGAAGACAAGTGCTGAAGACAAAGTCTGAAGACAAGTGCTGAAGACAAAGTCTGAAGACAAGTGCTGAAGACAAAGTCTGAAGACAAGTGCTGAAGACAAAGTCTGAAGACAAGTGCTGAAGACAAAGTCTGAAGACAAGTGCTGAAGACAAAGTCTGAAGACTAAGCCTTCAGAGGTTGTTACAATAGCTGAAGTAGTACTATTCAGTAGTTGTGATGGTTTCCTTTTCAGTAGTTGTCTTTTTCAGTTTAGTAGTTTGTAATCAGTAGTTTGTAATAAGTAGTTCAGTAGTTTGTTTTCAGTAGTTGTAGTATTAGTTAATACTTAGCTTCTTTTGTAAGAAGATGTCCTCAGCTGTTGTGGACATCTTCAGTAGTTTAGTTAGTTTCAGTTGTTTTTGTAAAACGGTTAGATATCACTATCAAATGACATCTGCTGACGTCACCTTACCTCTATAAAAGGAAGGTTGACCTAATTTGTATTTGCCGAAGCTTGTGTATGAATGAATACATTCTCTTTTGCAGAAAACATTCTCTATTTATAACCGTACTGTTTCATTGAATATCCTTTGTGTTCTTGTTTAAATTTCGTCTAATTCTTATACTATTCCGCTGCAAATCATAACCTAATTGATCAAACTAGATCCGAGATTTCTTTAGACGAGTTGTGTTTTTATCTTGATTATTTGAATAGTTACAAGTCTAAGGCTGATAAAGTTCAAATGGCAGCCCCACCTCCAAGCAGGAGAGATAGGTTTGCACAGTAACTGGAGGGAGTGAACGAAATGAAGCAAAATTCCGTATACCTGTTAAGCAAAAGACAAAAGGTAGGCCGAAAAGAATGAAGTCAGCTCATGAGTTAGCTATCGAACAAGCAGGAAAAAAGTTAAGAAATTGTGGGTTTTGCAAACAACCTGGTCACATTATACGCAATTGCAGTTTATATCTTCAAAGCATTAAGGATAAACAAGCTTCAAGCATCTCACCAGTTGATTCTATGCCTATTCAAGAATAGGATTCATTATGTTATAAGATTAATTGTGTCATTATATTCATTGTGTCATTATATTCATTGTGTCATTATATTCATTGTGTCATTATACTCATTGTGTCATAAGACTCATTGTGTCATATTTGAAGAGTTTTGTTTACGTTTGATTTTGACGATAAAAACAAGTTACCAAAATACTATTGTGTAATGTAAAGCAACATATAGCAACAAATATTAACATGCCAACACATAGCAAAATATAACAACATGCCAACATACCAAATTACTATTGTTTTAAATTACATTGTGTCAAACTACCATTGTGTCAAACTAGCATTGTGTCAAACTAGCATTGTGTCAAACTACCATTGTGCCAAATTACCATTGTTTCAAACAATCATTGTGTCAAACAACCATTGTGTCAAACAACCATTGTGTCAAACAACCATTGTGTCAAACAACCATTATGTCAAACAACCATTGTGTCAAATTACTTTTTTGCCCCTCCACCTGTTAGCAGTTTTTCACTTATTTACATGTTTGTCACCGTGTTTTTTTGAACCATTGATCTATTTTAATGAGCTGATCCAATGACCAGAATTACTTCTCACCCTTTTTAGAATATATAGCCTTTGTAGCATATCCTCCCCCTAATAATAATTCAAATAACCTTACGTGCCATACAATTGTATTTATTTAATGTTGTTTTGTTTTGCAAGTTATATTACAGATATCCTTCATTACTTTATACGATTAAGAAGTTATGCCTATTATTTAAAAAATCAACATGTTTGCATGACTCAATCATTTTACCGGCTCAAAGTGAAGAAAAAAAAGGGTATGTTACAAATTAGTGGTGTACAAACCGGGTTATTTTTCAAACCGGTTTAGGGTTCAAACCGAAACAGGTTTGGTCAACGAAAGTCAAAACCGGTTTGGCCCCAACCGGTTCGGGTCATAAACCGATTTCTTGACCCAAAATCACAACCATATTGAACCGGTTTAGGTCGGTTTGAAAACCGATTCAGGCCCAAACCGGTTTGGTTTTTATAAATATGTTTTAATTAATATAAAAAATAAAAATAAAAACCGACACTACTCGGAGTGTTACCACATGATAGGATGGAAAATTGATCTTCCTTACCTTTACACCAAGCCAACAAATCAAAACTTTTAAATTAATAAGAACTAATGGTGGATAAAAAGTTTGTTATACCATGCCTCCCGAGTTCACTGCTCGGAGTGTTACCACTTTGAGGTTTATTACATTCATCCCTTAAAGTATTATGTAAATCAAACATTGGATCATTTAAATTTTTGGAATTTACCGCATGCCTTAATGACTCATGGATTTGTGATGCATCACCATATTTTAATAAATAAACATTATATATTTTTCCTATAAATGGGTTATCATGTTCTAAATCCAAATTAGAAGTAATTTTTTCAAGTAAATTTCAACTCCCAACAAATTTAAACAAGGGTTTAATGCAACGCAACATGTAATAACTGAAGACATTTTTTTAAAATACTTTTAAAGTTTTTCTTTCATTGGGGTTATCATATCCGAATAAGATCTACTCTAAACGACATCTCATTTAATTTTGAAGTCATTAAATAAATTTGATGAACTACTAACGGACTCGTTAGATAATAACTCCAGAAAGATAAGTAGTTGCGTTTTTAAAAATTTGAAACAATTTGTTTATTTTTTCAATAATGAACCAACCCCGATGGACGATAACTATTTGTCTTTTCACGACTTACCAAACTATTATGAAAGACTATTAAACTTTCTTTTTGTTCAGTAGTCTTTTCAAACATGTCACAAGTGCAATTTTGTCGTGTTTGTACGTCCCAATTCGGACCTAAACATTTGAAATTGCGTCTTTGCAAAACTTACGATATCTACTATATCTTTGGTTATTGCTAAAATGTCACGTAACATTCTTTTAAAACTATCTTTCTGCGTTTCAATCGTTCTTAAACTGTCTTGAACGACTAAGTTTATGATGTGAGCAACACATCGACTATGTAAAATCACACCGTCACGCATTGGTTTATATTTAATTTTAAATGGATCGCAAACGTGTTTTTGACGCATATCAAAAGATATAGGAAATATTTTGTTTTCTAATTTATACGTTTTAATAACTTTATCAGTAAGAAAAAAAATATTTTGGCCGGTGTGAGGATAATCAAATAATTCAAACACAATCGTACGTTTCATCATTTGACATAAACTGGGTTCAACCCAGTGAGCGGTGACCCAAATGTACCGATGCACGAGTCCGGTGAACCGTGAGGAGTCAACCAAACATCACTAGTTAAGTTAACACCGGTTTGTAAATTTTCAAAATGACATATTAATTCATTTTTAGTTTTTTTCCACATTTTTAAACAATCTCTCCGAAGAGTAGCACAACTTACATTGGTGGAACGTAGTTGGAGAGTTCGTTGAATAAGTCGAGTCAAACGTTCATTGTCGCAATGTTTGAATTGCAAGCTTTCTTGAAGTACAAAATGTGCCATTTGCTCCTGAACCGCATTAACGTTATAAGCCCAAACATTTCATTGGTTTGTCATCGAAGCATGACCTTGAGACGGTTCACCTTTCAACGCCTTACAATATTTATTTGAAATGTGATTTTTTAACGTTGTGTTTACATCTTTTTGAAAAACTTATAGCAAAACTTGCAACGAGCCTTGTTTGTACCGCTTGCCATTTGGCATAAATCATAATTGCACTATATTTCGAGGTTCCTATTCGTTGGAAGGATTGATACCACAACGTTGCTTGAAGACGCATCACAACCTACGGAAGATTGAGCACTTGATGAAGCAATTTGAGAGAGTTTTGAGAGAGTTTTTTGTAAGAGAACGAAAGTATTGAGCGTTTTTGTGATTTTCGAGAGTAGATAACGTTTTAAGTTGTGTGACTCAATCAAAATGTAAGGCCCACTTTTCTCAGGAAAGCCTCACAATTGGCCATTCACAGTAAACATAGATTTAAAGCAATCATTTACTCATATGTGTATAAATATTATATTGCAGCGGAAATACTGTAAATTTCAATCCATTACAAATGAAATATAAATGTTGTCTTTAAACATCAAAACTATTTAAATGTCCTTTTAAGCTTTTCTTTATCGGGGATGCCAGTCTTCTAGTACCAAGAAGCTTCAGTCCCATGCCTCTATTCCGTAGGCTCTAACTCTTACCTGTCAACTGATATGCATACAAAAGTCAGCTTCGCTGAGTGAATTCTAGGTTTACTTTACTAAATAACTTTCGTAAGAGATATTAGCTGTATCAGTTGAAAATGATCATTGTGTATCACAATATAAGTACACACAGGCTATCACTTTATCAATACTTTATCATTTATTGTTATTATTACTCTTCTTTATTCGTCAATTCTCTGTCACAATCGGTGCCTAGGCTCGCCTAGGACTTTACCGACATGCCAATTAAGGGCTTACTGTCGTACCCGATCAGGCCATTATTGTCATGCCAATTCAGGACTTACTGACCTGCCTGTTCGAGCATACTTTATCACTTTATCACTGGTGAGGGTACAACGAATGCAACCCTCTTTATCAATTGCTTGCAAGGCTTTACTTTATCACTTTATCAAGGTACATGTTATGGGCCTCATAACCTGTCTTTATGTTTCACTGTCATGTTTAAGTTATACATAATATAACACAACACAATACGTAATAAGAAGCAAACTCTTAGTCTAAGCATTCACATTTCATCAACCATGAGAGATAAACCAGATAACTGACCCTCCGCGGGACAGCGGGGGTTCGGGGGCGGCAGCCCCTGATAGCGGGGTTCTAGGGGCGGCAGCCCCTAGTGGGGTCTAAGGGGCAACGCCCCTGGCTGGGGCCGGGCTGCCAGGTCAGCGCGCCTGAAAATTATTTTGAACTATTTAAAGGGCACATTTTTCTTTAGGAAAATTTATTTTCTTGATAAAAGGTCTTAAAAACCGTCATCATAAAAGTATGTAATTTAGTATGCATATCACCCCAAAACATTGAAAACGGGTAAAGGAGGGGTCTAGAAACACCTGAACTCGTCCAAGTAGCTTAAATTCTAAGTCACTTAGGCTATAGCCTGAATACTCTAGCTGCACGAAAGTTAACATGCAAAAACGTCATTTTCTTCATAGTTTCGCCAATAGTTTCGCTGTAGCGAAACTGCAGTTTCGCCTGCAGTTACGCTGGGCAGCACTTCTGCTAGTTTCGCTAGACAGATTCGCTGCCTTGAGCACCCAACTTTCGTTGGAGTTTCCTACTTTCGAAATATCTAAGGTCAGTCTAAGTACTTAGCGAACTTATCAGCGAAACTGTAGTTTCGCTGCAGCGAAACTGTAGTTTCGCTGCAGCGAAACTGTAGTTTCGTTGGAAACCCCTCAGATTCGCTGTATAACTAAGTAGTTTCGCTGGATGAAATACTCAGTTTCGCTGGATCGGGGTCAGTTTCGCTGGATGAATATAAACTCAGATCCAGCCCATTTTTAACCCAAAATCTTAACTTTTTACGTCCAAATCGTTGGTTTACCTTCCATGAAACCAAATCTAAGCTTTTTACACGTTTTCATACGTAAAAATTCGACCTTTATGTGTTTCTTTAAACTTTTCAAAACCCCAAAACCCTAGAATCGGGTTTGATCTACAGAAGGCCTTAGAGGCTGATTCTTACCTCGTTTTGTTGCTCTTTTCTTGTGTTTTGATGCTCCAATCCACTAGAACTTCAATCCTTCAAACCTTCAATCTCCAAATCTTGAATTTCTTCACTTTCTCTCTCTACTTTCTCTCTCTACGAATTTGGTGGCTAGGGTTGAAATGGTGGAAGATGGAGCTGCTCATGCATGTTTAAGGGCTGATTAGGGCCCTTAAACCCATCAAGTCTAGCCCATTAAGGCTAATTTGATCCATAGCCCACTAATTTACCCCTTTATTTCTTAAATTAACCTTAAAAGCCCATTATTATTAAATGGCTCGTTTCGGAAAATTTCGGGGCGTTACACAAAACATCCAATACATATATATATACTAACCTAATGGAGGTATAATGGTAAAAAACCACTAAAAACAATCAAAAATTGGTCCAAACGGCTATATAGCCATTATCCAACGACTATTTTTCAAAACCGGGTTGAAAACCGGTTTGGGATACCGGTTTGGAATCGGTTTGGAGATCGGTTTGGGAACCAGTTTGAAACCGGTTTTAAACCGGACTGGTTTCTAAACCGGTTGAACACACAATACTACAAACCGAGCTACAACCGACGTTTTATGCCAAACTGGTTTGGGCCCAAAACCGGTTCGGGTTTTTTTATACAAACTGGTTCGGAAATCGATTTTTTTATTCACCTCTAGTTACAAATTGATTAATATATTCGATTTCTATTTGGCATCTGTTAGATAATCTAACATGTAAACATAACAAAATTGTCTATAGACCTTATAAGAATCAATGACATTCAATATTATTAAGTTACTAACTAACTTATATAATTTTAATTTACTTATAAAGCTAAAATTATGATAAAGCGAACAACTAACATTGATTTAACAATAGATATGTGTGTTTACAAGTATGCAATTCAAATTACTATCCTATAAATTCACAATTATGCAGAGCCAACTCAATCTTTTTGGTTACCCAAATCAGATTCTAAAACCGGGTCCCTTGTCGCAATTTTTTAGTTATTTGCTTATGAGTTTAACGCATTACATATGATGAAACATTAACGTAAATAATTCTTAAAACACACAATCACACATGTTAGAGTTTAAGTGAAAGAAAAAGTATTTCTAAATATACTAATTAGTTGTTCTTCTTATCAAAACTGAAAATAAAACAAGAACTCTGAATAATTTATTGAGATACAATTGTGAAGTGTTAACTAAATCACAACTAAAAGATCATTTTCCCAACGTTTTCTCATATATTGAAATATATATATATATATATATATATATATATATATATATATATATATATATATATATATATATATATATATATATATATATAGGGTAAGGTTCAAATGAGGACGCTACTTTATTGTGAGAACTTTTAACTATTTTTCAACCATTGATTTAGTTTTGAAACAACAAGATCATGCCATGTGTCATCATATATTTTTTAGTAGAAAAGGGTATTTTAGACATTTTACATACCTCTTAAAAAGTCAAATATTCAGATTTAATATGGTGGTGACACGTGTCACCACCTACTATCTTTTGATTCATCTAGTTTTTCTCTTTCTTTTTAAAAAAAATTACCTCTTTATATTTAAAGCATCTATAACTTTTTTATAGATTGTTAATATTTTATAAAAAGTGCACCATTAAACTCGATTCATTTTTCTCTTTAATTTCAATATAGTCTCGAAGATTTTTAAAAAAAATTCCCGAACGTTCTTATTACATTACTGTAACATTAAGACAAATTTATTATGTTGATGTATTTTCACGATACGGTGATGCCATAAAGTGCAACAGTTAGTTAGAATAAATTGGACCATGTTCATTTGATTACAAATCTTAATAGTTACAGTGACTTATATCATATTATAATTCCTTGCAATAAATTATATCAAAAAATATATATAAACCAACAAAAATAAAACCTAAGAAAATAAGTTCAAACTCTTTTCCAAATTCATGTCCAAACTTTAAACATATCTTGATCTAATGCATCATACTTACCATCCCCCTGTTACATCACTGTAACTAGCATTTGCAACACTTAAAAAATATTTTACAACATTTGAAACTACATGTTATACCATTATAACAAAACTACACCATTGTAGTACTAATGTTTTTCCAATGTAAACCAGTGGATGCACTAACAAAACCTAAAACTATTGTAAACCAATGTAAAACTATTGTCTTATTCACCCGTACGTATTTAAATCATATTACAATGTTACATTGTTGTAACATGTAGCAAAGCTAATAACCAAATGGCATTATACCATGTAACTACAACACTGTAATGAAATTTCAACACTGTAACAAAACCAAAATAACAAAACTACAGTAACGTAATGAAGTTAAACCGATGTAAACCAACCTGTAAACCAATGTAATTACACCATTAATGTTTTTTAATGTAAACCAATGTAAGCTAATGTAAACTAAATAAAAATAACATTTTGTGAGGCATACTATTACTCGATAAACATGCCTGAAAATCACCACATCTGGAACTAAACCATCTTGAATCAGATAGAATCGAATATGAAAAACACATAAGATAGAACCGTAATGATTTAGCACCAGATCTGGAGCGCCCTCTTTGTTATCTTCATCATCGTTCTAGATCAAGGCTAGGAAGTGGACCTGTAAAAAATCCTACCTGTAAAAGCTCATCTTTCTTCATTCTAGGGTATTCTACCAAGTTCTGTCCGCTCGGCGATGAAACTACCACCATAAGTCGCAATCAAACTCGTGTTCTTGTTTGGACCGAGATTGCAGCAACGGCGGTGACCTAAAGGCTTAGATGGTGATGATGACCTGTAAGGCATTCGATTTGTTGTGTAATGGATGTCACGACCACCACTGGTAGGGCGTCTATTACTGGAGTGGCTGTGGTGGTCGGAATCGGTTATGGTTATTGTGTAGGCGGTGATGATGTTGGTTGTTGGGTTGATTGTGGTTATAGTTGATGGATAATAAATAAAAGAAAATAATATGGTTTAAGGGTGGATAGTATATTAGGTGAATAAAAAAATAAAAAAAGTACATTCTGCATATGGTACCAAAAAGATGACAACATAGAAGATTACAGTTTTACCCCTTATATGATCTTCACCATTAAAAGAATATTTTATTTTGATGCCAAATGAAAGGTGGATAGTTAAAGAGTTTTTATAAAAAGGGAAGGTTTTCATAGCTCATCCCTATATATATATATATATATATATTTGTAGAACCATATTCAAATAATAAAAATTTATGCAAGATTTATAACCTTTAATAAAAGATTAACTATTGTTCACATGATCCCTAACTAAGTTGTATGCATGGGGTCCACATAGTATTTACCACATGTCTTCACGATATAATCCTCAACTTTTTCCACTTTAAAACACGTGGGTCATACCTGGTTACCAAACTCACGCGAATCCTAACCCAGATTCAATTGCTCACGTTGTGTTCCTGTTGCACCGATCACATTTAGGAAAGACGATAGTTTATGCGTTGGTGAAAAGGTTGTCTTCATGTTTATTAGGTTGGAGGGTATTACTTGAATAACTGAAGTTTGCAAGAAAAAAATGAAAAAGCAAATAAGCCTCTTCTAAAGTAAAGAGATTTCATCACTCTAGTTTTGGGAACATGTTTTGAAACACATAATGGGCTACTGTTGTTGCTACTTGATTAGCATGACTTAAGGTATATATATATAGTCTATTGGGATAACGTTTTCTTATAGTTTATATGAATTTTGCTATTATTGAATAAGAGATGTGGTCTGCCGTTTATGATATGTGATGCTTGAAATATATAGTGTAAAACACACTCATATGAAAACTGTTTTCTCCTTTACATTTCTGCAATCTATTTTTCAATAGATGATAAATTATTTCATTTGTAAAGCTGGTTATTACTTCAATAAATTATGTAATAGTACTATTATAAGGAACGTATTCTTATTACTTATTAATGACATGTATATTCTAAACTATACACGACGTTTTGATTCGAAGACATAAAAATCCACTTAATTCATTATATATCAGATGATCATCTATAATATATAATTTATAATCTACAACTTGTAATAAAAAAAATAACTTTTTATTCACATAGCTCCTTACTAGCTTGTTCATGTAGGCTTCATATAGAAATTAACATATTTCATCACCTCCATCACTCTAGAAATATTGATTTTTCTCATAATTTTAGAACTTTTATATTTTTTAACAGGTTTCAATAATATTTATTATTATTAATAAATATTTAACATCTACTTTAATATATTTTTCATATTTACAACCATACGTTATTTTTAAAACAACTTTTCAAAAACATTAATTATATATCTCATTTCAAAATTAACATGTATGATTTAAGAATTTAAATTTCTTTCTTCATACTATGTATATATATGGATTATCATTATCCTAATATGTTATGTTTGTAACTATATTTTAACATTTTATCATGACAAGCTTAAATAATAATATTATTATAATCATCCATATTAAAAACTTCATTAATATTGATAGCAAAAATGTCTTATAATTATTATTATTTTCATATATTATTGTTTGTAACTTAGATATGTTTGTTATATACCTAACAAGATATAAACTTATGGCATTACTGTCACACCCCAACGTTGACGGCGGAATCGTCGAGGCGTGAGAGTTACGATTGTTCACAGCCACATAACGCTATTGTCTGAAACATGTTAAAAATAAAAGGTCAACATATTGTTGGTGAGCATTCTATAGTTTTGATTACATAAGTATATAAAAGATGGCAATTCATGTTGTAAATTAGAGAACAAGGTAACTAGGGATGTAAGACAGAACGCACAATCAAACCTTGACAAAGTTTTACAAGTCTCAAACATTTACAAGTGTACTTGGACCAACCAAGTTATAAGTATATACGATTAGCTAAGTGTACTTGGATCAACCAAGCAGGCTTGTCAGGCCCATAGATCTATGACGTCGCCAGGCTAGCAATAGTTAATGATTGTACATGTATTCGACATTACATGGTAGCTACAATATTCAACTAATCACAACACACAAGTAAATTGCCATAAGTTTACAAGAATCAAACGTTTACAAGTGCAATGATTAATAAGTAACATGTTTCACCCCAAAGTGTGAAAATATGAAAAAAAGGGGTATAGAAATACTCACTTGAAATAAATAAGATGATGATAAGTTGATGATTGGATAATAAACAACGTTCAAACGAAATCCTCACAAGGCACCTAAGTATAAGTACATTTACAGGATTTAATTATATGATTTAACGTTTGGATGAAGACTAGTATTTTAAATAAATTTCTTTTTAAGACATGCCAAAATAATTGTTATTTGTTAACAATTGAAGATCGTTTATTTTCCTTAAATTATATATATATATATATATATATGTATGTATATATATATTGTTATTCAAAGGTGTAAATAAATTACAATGATAATAATTTAAATAAATTAAATTATTAAAAGTCCACTTTCGTATAAATAACTTTTGTATTATTTGTGATTTTATTTATTAAAACATTTAATAAAAATGGATAAAATGTTAAAATAAATTTCAGAAAAATAGTTAAGTTGTTTAAAAAATTTAATGTTTGTAAAAAAAACATCTTATAATTTTTGGGTATTTTTCTGGAATTTTTAAAGGCTTAAAAAGAGTTTTAAAAATATTGAGGTGGCCCGGGGTCGAACCTGGGACCTCTTGTTAAACCCGGAGCGCAGGAACCAGCAAGCCAAAGCCTAAACCGTGAACAATACCGGATTCAAATTCTTTTAAGCACAAGTTCAAATCAAACCCCAATTCCTTTTGAGCCCTAGTTCGAATCCGAACCAAATTGGACTCGAAATCGGCTTTGATAGCTTCTGCAATCATGGGGCTTTTGTTCCCCATGATAAACGAGTGTGTATGTGTGTGTAATTAACTATATGGTGATCGAATCGAGGTTTACCCAGTTGAAGAACAGTCGCGGCACTTGTGTCAATCAAATGATGCTCAAACGATGTTTGTAATCAAATCAAACTTAGGGGAAGCTTAGAATAATGATATTGATGAAAACCCCTATGTTAATTTCGATTAAAATTGATCGGAGATGGGGTTTCGAGGGTGTTGCAGGTCCGACTTCGAGGAGGATGTTAATGGTGGTGTTTGTGTATGTTTCAGATGAATTCGAGAGTTGTGAGCACTTAGGAATGAATAAATGATCGTTTATATAGGTTCAATTTTGACAATTGTTAATGTTTGAGTGGTTTTAATTAGGTATGTTTAGTGGGTATTTTTAGTGGTCCATTATATGAAATCCTGGTGTTTTTACTCGAATTAATGCGTGTTGACAGGTTCACGATAACCCCACGACGTTTTGGTGCAATTTGGGGATTTAAAATACAGGTTTTGGGCGAAATGGGGCTCGCCGGCGCCGCGGCCGGCGGTCGCGGTCCGGCCACCGGAAATACGGGGGAGAGGGAAAGGGCCGGGGGGTTGGGTTGTAAAATTACATTTTTCAATAATGGTCCCTGCAGTTTGAATTTTATTATTTTATGTTTAAAACTTCCATTTTAAGTTTCAAAATTGACATAATACCCCCTGGACTTTATTATTATTATTTTTATTTTTTTTATTCTTGCTATTATTATTATTATTATTATTGTTATCTATTTTATTATTATTATTATTATTATTATTATTATTATTATTATTATTATCTTTAGTATTATTATTATTATTATTATTATTATTATTATTATTATTATTATTATTATTATTATCATTATTGTTATTATTATTAATAACACGCCGTGTAAATACGAGATGTTACAGTCTCCCCTACTTTAGGAAATTTCGTCCCGAAATTTGTTTTCGAGGAGACTGAGATGACAAGATGAGAACACTTGGAGAACTTCCAGGTTTTGATAAAGTATCAAAAGAAGAAAATTCATCATCGATTAAGCTGACCGCTTTAGTGCTTACTTTATGTGCAATGGCAGAGCCATTAGAGAGTCTAAAGTGTGTGTCTTCCAATTAGTCTCATAAGCTTTTGAATGTTAATTATCGTATAAATACAAAGTGTTACTGTCTCCCCTACTTTAAAGAATTTCGTTCAGAAAAAAAATGAACTAGACAAACAAATACGGGTATCTTTGCTTCATACGATCCTCCCGCTCCCACGTGAACTCAGCTCCACACTTGTTCTCCCAGCGAACTTTGACAATTGGAGTAGTTGTGGTCCTAGTCTTCTTCATGATGCGATCCATAATCTCGACAGGTTTCTCGATGAAGTGCAATGACTCGTCGATCTGAATGTCTTCCAGTGGAACATGCAGACTCTCGTCGGCCAAACACTTTCTTAAGTTTGAGACATGGAACACAGGATGAACTCCACTAAGGTCGGAAGGTAGTTCTAGTTTATAAGCCACTTTCCAATCCTTTTCAGGATTTTGAAAGGTCCTACAAACCTTGGAGCTAGTTTGCCCTTCTTTCCAAAGCGAATAACACCTTTCAATGGTGAAACCTTAAGAAGAACCATATCACCAACTTGAAACTCCAACGGCTTACGATGCTTATCGGCATAACTCTTTTGTCGACTCCTTGCCACTTCAAGGTTCCTGCGGATTGTAGCGACTTTATCGGTCGTTTCTTGTATAAGTTCAGGACCAGTGATAAAGTTTTCACCAATGTCGGTCCAACAGATCGGCGATCGGCATTTACGACCATAAATTGCTTCGAACGGTGCCATCTTGATACTCGAGTGATAACTATTGTTATACAAAAATTCCGCGAGCGGTAAATGCGTATCCCAATTACCACCAAAGTCAAGGACACATAGTCGTAGCAAATCCTCAAGAGTTTGGATTATTCGTTCGGTTTGGCCATCAGTTTGAGGATGATAAGCCGTACTTAAATCCAATTGAGTACCCAAGAGTTCTTGCATAGATGACCAAAAGTGCGAAGTGAAACGAGCATCTCGATCGGAAATGATGTGCAACGGTACGCCATGACGACTCACAATTTCATCAATGTATATACGGGCTAGTCTTGAAACTTGTAGGTGTCTCGTATAGGTATGAAATGTGCCGTCTTAGTCAAACGGTCCACAATCACCCATATACTATCATGACCACGAGGAGTACGTGGCAACTTGGTTATGAAATCCATGGATACATGTTCCTATTTCCACATAGGGATTTCAGGTTGCTCAAGTAAACCACTTGGTCGTTGATGCTCGGCTTTGACTCTTGCACACGTGAGACATTTGGAGACATAAACCGCGATATCTTTCTTCATCCCAGGCCACCAATATGACCACGCAAGTCCATGTACATTTTATCGGAGCCACGATGAATAGAATATCGGGTGTGATGAGCTTCGTTCAAAATGATGTGTCGAAGATTATCACGATTTGGGATCCAAAGTCGATTCAGAAAGTACCATAGGCCGTTTGGTTTTTCCTCCAGTTGTGATCGAACGTTAGACACCAAATCCTTATCACTTCCTTCGTCAGTTATTGTCGCTTGTTGAGCCTTGCGAATGCATAACTCGAGATCACTATCAATCCTTATGTTCTGGAGCATAATAGTAGCCTCGTTAACATCCACACGAACCTCGGTATCAAATTCTCTTAACGTGTGAAACCACTGTCTTCGATCTCGGATTTCTTATAGTGAGACGGTTTTGTTATGGACCTTGCGACTCAGCGCGTCGGCTACAACATTCGCCTTTCCAGGATGATAGCGAATGTCACAGTCGTAGTCGCTGATTAACTCGATCCAACGTCTTTGTCTCATGTTGAGATCTTTTTGGTTAAACACGTGTTGGAGACTTTTGTGGTCGGTGTAGACTATGCATTTCGTCCCATAGAGATAATGTCGCCAAATCTTTAAGGCGAAAACCACAGCGCCGAGTTCAAGATCATGAGTTGTGTAATTCACTTCGTGAACCTTCAATGTCTTGATGCATAAGCTATCACCTTTCCTCGTTGCATAAGAACACAACCAAGACCTTGTTTCGAAGCATCACAATATACGATGAAATCATCGTTTTCATCGGGTAGGGTCAAGATAGGAGCATTGCTTAGTTTGTGTTTTAATGTTTCAAAAGCTTCCTCTTGCTCGGGCCCCCACTCGAATGGTTTTCTTTTGTGTTAAGGAAGTGAGTGGCTTTGCGATCCTCGAAAAGTTGGCGATGAATCGCCGATAATAACCAGCAAGACCAAGGAAAGAACGAATCTCGGTCGGTGTCGTGGGAACACACCAATTCTTCACAGCTTCCACCTTTGCAGGGTCAACGTGAATTCCTTGGCTATTCACCACGTGTCCTAGAAATTGAACCTCCTTGAGCCAGAAATCACACTTCAAGAATTTCGCGTACAATTGCTCTTTCTTCAACAGTTCAAGAACTTGTCGCAAATGCAGTTCATGCTCGGCGTTGGTTTTGGAGTAGATGAGAATGTCATCAATGAAACGATCACAAACTTATCTAGATAAGGCTTGTATACTCGATTCATGAGATCCATGAAAACAGCAGGAGCATTAGTCAAGCCAAAAGGCATCACCGTAAATTCATAGTGCCCATAACGAGTACGAAACGCGGTCTTTGGGATGTCATCATCATGGACACGTAATTGATGATATCCAGAACGTAGATCAATCTTCGAGAATATAGTAGCTCCTTGAAGTTGATCAAACAGATCGTCGATACGAGGAAGAGGATACCGGTTCTTGATGGTCAACTTGTTGAGTTCTCGGTAATCGATACACATACGGAATGACCCATCTTTCTTCTTCACAAATAAGACAGGTGCACCCCAAGGAGAAGAACTAAGGTGGATAAACCCCTTTTCGGATAATTCCTGAAGTTGGCTAGAGAGTTCTTGCAATTCTAATGGTGCAAGTCGATATGGTGATTTAGCCACGGGGTTTGCTCCCGGTATCAAATCTATTTTAAATTCAACTTCACGCATGGGAGGTAAACCACTAAGATCATCGGGAAATACTTCAGGAAAGTCTCGTACAATAGGGACATCCTTAAGTTCTTTCCCTTTGGCTTTTGTGTTGACCAGTAAGCCAAGAAGGCTATATACTTCTTGCTTAAGCACTTTCGGGCTTGAGTGCAAGACATGAGTTTAAGTCCTTGTGATGATTTCTCGCCGAACACTTTCAAAGTATCCCCGGATGGTAACGGTATACGGATACACTTCTCAAAACAAACGATCTCGGCATGATGTTTGGCTAGCCAATCCATACCAATGATGACGTCGAAGCTTCCGAGTTTCATAGGAATAAGATCAATAGAGAATTCGTGTTCGTTAAAGCTTATGATCAATCACGTATTATGACGTCAACGACAATAGGTTTTCCATCGGCGACTTCGACCGTGTAGGGTCTTTCCAGATTAATACGTGATTTAGAAAGTATGGGCTCGAATTCTAACGACACGAAACTCTTATCCGCACCCGAATCAAATAATACAGATGCATAATGATCATTTACAAGATACATACCTGTTCGGTAAAAGAAAATTTATTATTGATACGATGTTTACAAAGATGGAAATATTAATACAAGAAATAATTTTAAACGGGGTTCAACGCCGTACCATTCACAACGTCATTATTGACTTGTGCTTGGTTGACGTTGATGTTAAAAGCCCTTCCACGAGCTGGTGGCACGTTGCCCGCATTGCGAGGACATTGCAGACGAAAATGACCAGGCTCGCCACAGTTATAACAGGTTCGGTTGGCAAGCATTGCAGCGTTGTTTGGTGCACGAAGACAAGTAGTCACCAAGTGGCCATACTTTCCACACAACGAGCAGATTCGGCATGGAACGTTACCGTATGATGGTACTTGCACGTATTACACATGGGGTAAGGACCAGTATAGGCCCTTTCCATGGGAGCTTGTGCCACAGGTGCGGCGACAGGTACATGTTGTCTTTGAGGTGGTTTGGGTGCAGCCACGGCATAGTTCCGTGCCGGTACAAACTTCCTCTTCTTGTTATCAGATTTAACCTCCTTGACCTCCTCGGGGGTCGTCTTCTTGGCACCCTTTGCAGACATAGTGCCCGCTCGGATGTGGTTCTCCGTCAACTGTGCAGTGATGGTGATGGCTTCTTCCAGAGTTGCGGGTCGGCTACCCACTACGGCATCCTGAATCTGAGGCGGCACACCCTTAATAAATTTTCCACATTACGGGAAACAGTATCCACCATGTGTGGCAGCAGTATACTCAGCTCGTGATGACGGGTAGAATACGCCAGATGGTTCCCGCCATCCTGTTTCAGGTTCCAGAATCCTCCTCTAGTTTCTGGATTTCACTTCTCGGGCAAAACTTGGCGATGGCTATGTTTTGAATTCCTCCCAAGTTAAAGCCATGATTGCGTCGGGGCCTCGGTTTCTCTTTTCGCTGTTCCACCACGTTAAGGCCCGTTGCTGCAGCATACTGGTGGCATACCTTACTTTGAGTGCTTCGGGGCACTCACAGTTGACGAAGGTGTTCTCCATCCCCTCGAACCATTCTAATAGACCGATGGCACCTTCCTTGCCACTATAACTGGGAGGCTGCATGAACTAAAGTGCTTGAAGGTGCAAGTTTGGTTGTTACGGCCTTGGGTTGCACTGTTTTCCCCTTGGCCGTTGTTGTGGTTTGTGACGTTGGCAATCATAGTGCTGCTGAGTTCAGCCATCATATTTGGGATGACCGCAGCCATTTGCCGGGTAATCATGGCGGCAAGC